>OU343053.1:4200000-4567902 GCA_910593695.2 Ocypus olens | reverse complement strand
AAAAAAATAGTCAGTCACCATGAACATTTTAGGAAATTTTCAGAAAATAATTGATTTTTCAGACTTTGATCGGCCGTAGCGGCCAAACGAAAACTCCAATTGAACGCGGTTTGCAAATCTGAGCTCCTCGTACGTCAATTAGTCGGATTAGAGATTTTAATTTTTTGATGAAATCGTGAAAAAAATACATGACTAACCCCCTTGGAAATTTTGTTAAAAAATGCAACTTTCTTAAAAATCCTCGTAGACCATTGAATTTAACTTTATTTTCATCAGAAAGACGAGAGAAATTGATTGGCGTTAAAAAATTTGAGCTAACTTCAATAGCAAAAAAAATAGTCAGTCACCATGAACCATTTTTAGGAAATTTTCAGAAAATAATTGATTTTTCAGACTTTGATCGGCCGTAGCGGCCAAACGAAAACTCCAAATTGAACGCGGTTTGCAAATCTGAGCTCTCGTACGTCAATTAGTCGGTTAGAGATTTTAATTTTTTGATGAAATCGTGAAAAAATACATGACTAACCCCCTTGGAAATTTTGTTAAAAAATGCAACTTTCTTAAAAAATCATCGTAGACCATTGAATTTAACTTTATTTTCATCAGAAAGACGAGAGAAATTGATTGGCGTTAAAAAATTTCAGCTAACTTCAACAGCAAAAAAAATAGTCAGTCACCATGAACATTTTAGAAATTTTCAGAAAATAATTGATTTTTCAGACTTTGATCGGCCGTAGCGGCCAAACGAAAACTCCAAATTGAACGCGGTTTGCAATCTGAGCTCCTCGTACGTCAATTAGTCGGATTAGAGATTTTAATTTTTGATGAAATCGTGAAAAAATACATGGACTAACCCCCTTGGAAATTTTGTTAAAAAATGCAACTTTCTTAAAAATCATCGTAGACCATTGAATTTAACTTATTTTCATCAGAAAGACGAGAGAAATTGATTGGCGTTAAAAAATTTGAGCTAACTTCAATAGCAAAAAAAATAGTCAGTCACCATGAACATTTTAGGAAATTTCAGAAAATAATTGATTTTTCAGACTTTGATCGGCCGTAGCGGCCAAACGAAAACTCAAATTGAACGCGGTTTGCAAATCTGAGCTCCCTCGTACGTCAATTAGTCGGTTTAGAGATTTTAATTTTTTGATGAAATCGTGAAAAAATACATGACTAACCCCCTTGGAAATTTTGTTAAAAAATGCAACTTTCTTAAAAATCATCGTAGACCATTGAATTTAACTTTATTTTCATCAGAAAGACGAGAGAAATTGATTGGCGTTAAAAAATTTGAGCTAACTTCAATAGCAAAAAAATAGTCAGTCACCATGAACATTTAGGAAATTTTCAGAAAATAATTGATTTTTCAGACTTTGATCGGCCGTAGCGGCCAAACGAAAACTCCAAATTGAACGCGGTTTGCAAATCTGAGCTCCTCGTACGTCAATAGTCGGTTTAGAGATTTTAATTTTTTGATGAAATCGTGAAAAAATACATGACTAACCCCTTGGAAATTTTGTTAAAAAATGCAACTTTCTTAAAAATCATCGTAGACCATTGAATTTAACTTTATTTTCATCAGAAAGACGAGAGAAATTGATTGGCGTTAAAAAATTTGAGCTAACTTCAATAGCAAAAAAACTAGTCAGTCACCATGAACATTTTAGGAAATTTTCAGAAAATAATTGATTTTTCAGACTTTGATCGGCCGTAGCGGCCAAACGAAAACTCCAAATTGAACGCGGTTTGCAAATCTGAGCTCCTCGTACGTCAATTAGTCGGATTAGAGATTTTTAATTTTTGATGAATTCGTGAAAAAATACACGACTAACCCCCTTGGAAAATTGGTTAAAAAAATGCAACTTTCTTAAAAATCATCGTAGACTGTTGAATTTAACTTTATTTTCATCAGAAAGACGAGAGAAATTGATTGGCGTTAAAAAATTTCAGCTAACTTCAACAGCAAAAAAAATTGTCAGTCACCATGAACATTTTAGGAAATTTCAGAAAATAATTGGATTTTTCAGACTTTGATCGGCCGTAGCGGCCAAACGAAAACTCCAAATTGAACGCGTTTGCAAATCTGAGCTCCTCGTACGTCAATTAGTCGGATTAGAGATTTTAATTTTTTGATGAAATCGTGAAAAAATACATGACTAACCCCCTTGGAAATTTTGTTAAAAAATGCAACTTTCTTAAAAATCATCGTAGACCATTGAATTTAACTTTATTTTCATCAGAAAGACGAGAGAAATTGATTGGCGTTAAAAATTTGAGCTAACTTCAATAGCAAAAAAAAATAGTCAGTCACCATGAACATTTTAGGAAATTTTCAGAAAATAATTGATTTTCAGACTTTGATCGGCCGTAGCGGCCAAACGAAAACTCCAAATTGAACGCGGTTTGCAAATCTGAGCTCCTCGTACGTCAATTAATCGGATTAGAGATTTTTAATTTTTTGATGAAATCGTGAAAAAATACATGACTAACCCCCTTGGAAATTTTGTTAAAAAATGCAACTTTCTTAAAAATCATCGTAGACCATTGATTTAACTTTATTTTTCATCAGAAAGACGAGAGAAATTGATTGGCGTTAAAAAATTGAGCTAACTTCAATAGCAAAAAAAAATAGTCAGTCACCATGAACATTTTAGGAAATTTTCAGAAAATAATTGATTTTTCAGACTTTGATCGGCCGTAGCGGCCAAACGAAAACTCCAAATTGAACGCGGTTTGCAAATCTGAGCTCCTCGTACGTCAATTAATCGGTTTAGAGATTTTAATTTTTGATGAAATCGTGAAAAAATACATGACTAACCCCCTTGGAAATTTTGTTTGAAAAAATGCAACTTTCTTAAAAATCATCGTAGACATTGAATTTAACTTTATTTCATCAGAAAGACGAGAGAAATTGATTGGCGTTAAAAAATTTGAGCTAACTTCAATAGCAAAAAAAATAGTCAGTCACCATGAACATTTTAGGAAATTTTCAGAAAAAATTGATTTTTCAGACTTTGATCGGCCGTAGCGGCCGAATGAAACTCCAAATTGAACGCGGTTTGCAATCTGAGCTCCTCGTACGTCAATTAGTCGGTTTAGAGATTTTAATTTTTGATGAAATCGTGACAAAATACATGACTAACCCCCTTGGAAATTTTGTTAAAAAATGCAACTTTCTTAAAAATCATCGTAGACCATTGAATTTAACTTTATTTTCATCAGAAAGACGAGAGAAATTGATTGGCGTTAAAAAATTTGAGCTAACTTCAATAGCAAAAAAATAGTCAGTCACCATGAACATTTTAGGAAATTTTCAGAAATAATTGATTTTTCAGACTTTGATCGGCCGTAGCGGCAAACGAAAACTCCAAATTGAACGCGGTTTGCAAATCAGAGCTCCTCGTACGTCAATTAGTCGATTAGAGATTTTTAATTTTTGAATGAATTCGTGAAAAAATACACGACTAACCCCCTTGGAAAATTGGTTTAAAAAATGCAACTTTCTTAAAAATCATCGTAGACTGTTGAATTTAACTTTATTTTCATCAGAAAGACGAGAGAAATTGATTGGCGTTAAAAAATTTCAGCTAACTTCAACAGCAAAAAAAATTGTCAGTCACCATGAACATTTAGGAAATTTCAGAAAATAATTGATTTTTCAGACTTTGATCGGCCGTAGCGGCCAAACGAAAACTCCAAATTGAACGCGGTTTGCAAATCTGAGCTCCTCGTACGTCAATTAGTCGGATTAGAGATTTTAATTTTTTGATGAAATCGTGAAAAAATACATGACTAACCCCATTGAATTTAACTTTATTTTCATCAGAAAGACGAGAGAAATTGATTGGCGTTAAAAAATTGAGCTAACTTCAATAGCAAAAAAAAATAGTCAGTCACCATGAACATTTTAGGAAATTTTCAGAAAATAATTGATTTTTCAGACTTTGATCGGCCGTAGCGGCCAACGAAAACTCCAAATTGAACGCGGTTTGCAAATCTGAGCTCCTCGTCGTCAATTAATCGGTTTAGAGATTTTAATTTTTTGATGAAATCGTGGAAAAAATACATGACTAACCCCCTTGGAAATTTTGTTAAAAAATGCAACTTCTTAAAAATCATCGTAGACCATTGAATTTAACTTTATTTTCATCAGAAAGACGAGAGAAATTGATTGGCGTTAAAAAATTTGAGCTAACTTCAATAGCAAAAAAAATAGTCAGTCACCATGAACATTTTAGGAAATTTCAGAAAATAATTGATTTTTCAGACTTTGATCGGCCGTAGCGGCCAAACGAAAACTCCAAATTGAACGCGGTGTTGCCAAATCTGAGCTCCTCGTACGTCAATTAGTCGGTTTAGAGATTTTAATTTTTTGATGAAATCGTGAAAAAATACATGACTAACCCCCTTGGAAATTTTGTTAAAAAATGCAACTTCCTTAAAAATCATCGTAGACCATTGAATTTAACTTTATTTTCATCAGAAAGACGAGAGAAATTGATTGGCGTTTAAAAAATTTGAGCTAACTTCAATAGCAAAAAAAATAGTCAGTCACCATGAACATTTTAGGAAATTTTCAGAAAATAATTGATTTTTCAGACTTTGATCGGCCGTAGCGGCCGAATGAAACTCCAAATTGAACGCGGTTTGCCTAATCTGAGCTCCTCGTACGTCAATTAGTCGGTTTAGAGATTTTAATTTTTTGATGAAATCGTGACAAAATACAGACTAACCCCCTTGGAAATTTTGTTAAAAAATGCAACTTTCTTAAAAATCATCGTAGACCATTGAATTTAACTTTATTTTCATCAGAAAGACGAGAGAAATTGATTGGCGTTAAAAAAATTTGAGCTAACTTCAATAGCAAAAAAAATAGTCAGTCACCATGAACATTTAGGAAATTTTCAGAAAATAATTGATTTTTCAGACTTTGATCGGCCGTAGCGGCCAAACGAAAACTCCAAATTGAACGCGGTTTGCAAATCTGAGCTCCTCGTACGTCAATTAGTCGGATTAGAGATTTTTAATTTTTGATGAATTCGTGAAAAAAATACACGACTAACCCCCTTGGAAAATTGGTTAAAAAATGCAACTTTCTTAAAAATCATCGTAGACTGTTGAATTTAACTTTATTTTCATCAGAAAGACGAGAGAAATTGATTGGCGTTAAAAAATTTCAGCTAACTTCAACAGCAAAAAAAATTGTCAGTCACCATGAACATTTTAGGAAATTTTCAGAAAATAATTGATTTTTCAGACTTTGATCGGCCGTAGCGGCCAAACGAAAACTCCAAATTGAACGCGGTTTGCAAATCTGAGCCTCCTCGTACGTCAATAAGTCGGATTAGAGATTTTAATTTTTTGATGAAATCGTGAAAAAATACATGACTAACCCCCTTGGAAATTTTGTTAAAAAATGCAACTTTCTTAAAATCATCGTAGACCATTGAATTTAACTTTATTTTCATCAGAAAGACGAGAGAAATTGATTGGCGTTAAAAAAATTGAGCTAACTTCAATAGCAAAAAAAAATAGTCAGTCACCATGAACATTTTAGGAAATTTTCAGAAAATAATTGATTTTCAGACTTTGATCGGCCGTAGCGGCCAAACGAAAACTCCAAATTGAACGTGGTTTGCAAATCTGAGCTCCTCGTACGTCAATTAGTCGGATTAGAGATTTTTAATTTTTTGATGAAATCGTGGAAAAAATACACGCCTAACCCCCTTGGAAATTGGTTAAAAAATGCAACTTTCTTAAAAATCATCGTAGACCATTGAATTTAACTTTATTTTCATCAGAAAGACGAGAGAATTGATTGGCGTTAAAAAATTTGAGCTAACTTCAATAGCAAAAAAAAATAGTCAGTCACCATGAACATTTTATGAAATTTTCAGAAAATAATTGATTTTTCAGACTTTGATCGGCCGTAGCGGCCAAACGAAAACTCCAAATTGAACGCGGTTATGCAAATCTGAGCTCTCGTACGTCAATTAGTCGGATAGAGATTTTAATTTTTTGATGAAATCGTGAAAAAATACATGAATAACCCCTTGGAAATTTTGTTAAAAAATGCAACTTTCTTAAAAATCATCGTAGACCATTGAATTTAACTTTATTTTTATCAGAAAGACGAGAGAAATTGATTGGCGTTAAAAAATTTGAGCTAACTTCAATAGCAAAAAAAATAGTCAGTCACCATGAACATTTTATGAAATTTTCAGAAAATAATTGATTTTTCAGACTTTGATCGGCCGTAGCGCCAAACGAAAACTCCAAATTGAACGCGGTTTGCAAATCTGAGCTCCTCGTACGTCAATTAGTCGGATTAGAGATTTTAATTTTTTGATGAAATCGTGAAAAAATACATGACTAACCCCCTTGGAAATTTTGTTAAAAAATGCAACTTCTTAAAAATCATCGTAGACCATTGAATTTAACTTTATTTTCATCAGAAAGACGACAGAAATTGATTGGCGTTAAAAAATTTGAGCTAACTTCAATAGCAAAAAAAAAATAGTCAGTCACCATGACATTTTAGGAAATTTTCAGAAAATAATTGATTTTTCAGACTTTGATCGGCCGTAGCGGCCCAAACGAAAACTCCAAATTGAACGTGGTTTGGCAAATCTGAGCTCCTCGTACGTCAATTAGTCGGATTAGAGATTTTTAATTTTTGATGAAATCGTGAAAAAATACACGACTAACCCCCTTGGAAAATTGGTTTAAAAAATGCAACTTTCTTAAAAATCATCGTAGACCATTGAATTTAACTTTATTTTCATCAGAAAGACGAGAGAAATTGATTGGCGTTAAAAAATTTGAGCTAACTTCAATAGCAAAAAAAAATAGTCAGTCACCATGAACATTTTATGAAATTTTCAGAAAATAATTGATTTTTCAGACTTTGATCGGCCGTAGCGGCCAAACGAAAACTCCAAATTGAACGCGGTTTGCAAATCTGAGCTCCTCGTACGTCAATTAGTCGGATTAGAGATTTTATTTTTTGATGAAATCGTGAAAAATACATGAATAACCCCCTTGGAAATTTTGTTAAAAAATGCAACTTTCTTAAAAATCATCGTAGACCATTGAATTAACTTTATTTTTATCAGAAAGACGAGAGAAATTGATTGGCGTTTAAAAAATTTGAGCTAACTTCAATAGCAAAAAAAATAGTCAGTCACCATGAACATTTTATGAATTTTCAGAAAATAATTGATTTTTCAGACTTTGATCGGCCGTAGCGGCCAAACGAAAACTCCAAATTGAACGCGGTTTGCAAATCTGAGCTCCTCGTACGTCAATTAGTCGGATTAGAGATTTTAATTTTTTGATGAAATCGTGAAAAATACATGACTAACCCCCTTGGAAATTTTGTTAAAAATGCAACTTCTTAAAAATCATCGTAGACCATTGAATTAACTTTATTTTCATCAGAAAGACGACAGAAATTGATTGGCGTTAAAAATTTGAGCTAACTTCAATAGCAAACAAAATAGTCAGTCACCATGAACATTTTAGGAAATTTTCAGAAAATAATTGATTTTTCAGACTTTGATCGGCCGTAGCGGCCAAACGAAACTCCAATTAAACGTGGTTTGCAAATCTGAGCTCCTCGTACGTCAATTAGGTCGGATTAGAGATTTTTAATTTTTGATGAAATCGTGAAAAAATACACGACTAACCCCCTTGGAAAATTGGGTTAAAAAATGCAACTTTCTTAAAAATCATCGTAGACTGTTGAATTTAACTTTATTTTCATCAGAAAGACGAGAGAAATTGATTGGCGTTAAAAAAATTGAGCTAACTTCAATAGCAAAAAAAATAGTCAGTCACCATGAACATTTAGGAAATTTTCAGAAAATAATTGATTTTTCAGACTTTGATCGGCCGTAGCGGCCAAACGAAAACTCCAAATTGAACGCGGTTTGCAAATCTTAGCTCCTCGTACGTCAATAGTCGGATTAGAGATTTTAATTTTTGATGAATTCGTGAAAAAATACACGACTAACCCCCTTGGAAAATTGGTTAAAAAATGCAACTTTCTTAAAAATCATCGTAGACTGTTGAATTTAACTTTATTTTCATCAGAAAGACGAGAGAAATTGATTGGCGTTAAAAAATTTCAGCTAACTTCAACAGCAAAAAAAATAGTCAGTCACCATGAACATTTTAAAAAATTTTCAGAAAATAATTGATTTTTCAGACTTTGATCGGCCGTAGCGGCCAAACGAAAACTCCAAATTGAACGCGGTTTGCAAATCTGAGCTCTCGTACGTCAATTAGTCGGATTAGAGATTTTAATTTTTTGATGAAATCGTGAAAAAATACATGACTAACCCCCTTGGAAATTTTGTTAAAAAATGCAACTTTCTTAAAAATCATCGTAGACCATTGAATTTAACTTTATTTTCATCAGAAAGACGAGAGAAATTGATTGGCGTTAAAAAATTTGAGCTAACTTCAATAGCAAAAAAAATAGTCACTCACCATGAACATTTTAGGAAATTTTCAGAAAATAATTGATTTTTCAGACTTTGATCGGCCGTAGCGGCCAAACGAAAACTCCAAATTGAACGCGGTTTGCAATCTGAGCTCCTCGTACGTCAATTAGTCGGATTAGAGATTTTAATTTTTTGATGAAATCGTGAAAAAATACATGACTAACCAACCCCCCTTGGAAAATTTGTTTAAAAAATGCAACTTTCTTAAAAATCATCGTAGACCATTGAATTTAACTTTATTTTCATCAGAAAGACGAGAGAAATTGATTGGCGTTAAAAAATTTGAGCTAACTTCAATAGCAAAAAAAATAGTCAGTCACCATGAACATTTTAGGAATTTTCAGAAAATAATTGATTTTTCAGACTTTGATCGGCCGTAGCGGCCAAACGAAAACTCAAATTGAACGCGGTTTGCAAATCTGAGCTCCTCGTACGTCAATTAGTCGGATTAGAGATTTTAATTTTTTGATGAAATCGTGAAAAAATACATGACTAACCCCCTTGGAAATTTTGTTAAAAAATGCAACTTTCTTAAAAATCATCGTAGACCATTGAATTTAACTTTATTTTCATCAGAAAGACGAGAGAAATTGATTGGCGTTAAAAAATTGAGCTAACTTCAATAGCAAAAAAAAATAGTCAGTCACCATGAACATTTTAGGAAATTTTCAGAAAATAATTGATTTTTTAGACTTTGATCGGCCGTAGCGGCCAAACGAAAACTCCAAATTGAATCGCGGTTTGCAAATCTGAGCTCCTCGTACGTCAATTAGTCGGATTAGAGATTTTTAATTTTTGATGAATTCGTGAAAAAATACACGACCAACCCCCTTGGAAAAATTGGTTAAAAAATGCAACTTTCTTAAAAATCATCGTGGACTGTTGGAATTTAACTTTATTTTCATCAGAAGACGAGAGAAATTGATTGGCGTTAAAAATTTCAGCTAACTTCAACAGCAAAAAAAATAGTCAGTCACCATGAACATTTTAGGAAATTTTCAGAAATAATTGATTTTTCAGACTTTGATCGGCCGTAGCGGCCAAACGAAAACTCCAAATTGAACGCGGTTTGCAAATCTGAGCTCCTCGTACGTCAATTAGTCGGATTAGAGATTTTAATTTTTTGATGAATCGTGAAAAAATACACGACTAACCAACCCCCTTGGAAAATTGGTTAAAAAATGCAACTTTCTTAAAAATCATCGTAGACTGTTGAATTTAACTTTATTTTCATCAGAAAGACGAGAGAAATTGATTGGCGTTAAAAAATTTCAGCTAACTTCAACAGCAAAAAAAATAGTCAGTCACCATGAACATTTTAGGAAATTTTCAGAAATAATTGATTTTTCAGACTTTGATCGGCCGTAGCGGCCAAACGAAAACTCCAAATTGAACGTGGTTTGCAAATCTGAGCTCCTCGTACGTCAATTAGTCGGATTAGAGATTTTTAATTTTTTGATGAATCGTGAAAAAATACACGACTAACCCCCTTGGAAAATTGGTTAAAAAATGCAACTTTCTTAAAAATCATCGTAGACTGTTGAATTTAACTGTATTTTCATCAGAAAGACGAGAGAAATTGATTGGCGTTAAAAAATTTCAGCTAACTTCAACAGCAAAAAAAATAGTCAGTCACCATGAACATTTTAGGAAATTTTCAGAAAATAATTGGTTTTTCAGACTTTGATCGGCCGTAGCGGCCAAACGAAAACTCCAAATTGAACGTGGTTTGCAATCTGAGCTCCTCGTACGTCAATTAGTCGGATTAGAGATTTTTAATTTTTGATGAATCGTGAAAAAATACACGACTAACCCCCTTGGAAAATTGGTTAAAAAATGCAACTTTCTTAAAAATCATCGTAGACTGTTGAATTTAACTTTATTTTCATCAGAAGACGACGAGAAATTGATTGGCGTTAAAAAAATTTCAGCTAACTTCAACAGCAAAAAAAATAGTCGGTCACCATGAACATTTTAGGAAATTTTCAGAAAATAATTGATTTTTCAGACTTTGATCGGCCGTAGCGGCCAAACGAAAACTCCAAATTGAACGCGGTTTGCAAATCTGAGCTCCTCGTACGTCAATTAATCGGTTTAGAGATTTTAATTTTTTGATGAAATCGTGAAAAAATACATGACTAACCCCCTTGGAAATTTTGTTAAAAAATGCAACTTTCTTAAAAATCATCGTAGACCATTGAATTTAACTTTATTTTCATCAGAAAGACGAGAGAAATTGATGGCGTTAAAAAATTTGAGCTAACTTCAATAGCAAAAAAAAATAGTCAGTCACCATGAACATTTATGAAATTTCAGAAAATAATTGATTTTTCAGACTTTGATCGGCCGTAGCGGCCAAACGAAAACTCCAAATTGAACGCGGTTTGCAAATCTGAGCTCCTCGTACGTCAATTAGTCGGATTAGAGATTTTAATTTTTTGATGAAATCGTGAAAAAAATACATGACTAACCCCCTTGGAAATTTTGTTAAAAATGCAACTTTCTTAAAAATCATCGTAGACCATTGAATTTAACTTTATTTTTATCAGAAAGACGAGAGAAATTGATTGGCGTTAAAAAATTTGAGCTAACTTCAATAGCAAAAAAAATAGTCAGTCACCATGAACATTTTAGGAATTTTCAGAAAATAATTGATTTTTCAGACTTGATAGGCCGTAGCGGCCAAACGAAAACTCCAAATTGAACGCGGTTTGCAAATCTGAGCTCCTCGTACGTCAATTAATCGGTTTAGTGATTTTAATTTTTTGATGAAATCGTGAAAAAAATACATGACTAACCCCCTTGGAAATTTTGTTAAAAAATGCAACTTTCTTAAAAATCATCGTAGACCATTGAATTTAACTTTATTTTCATCAGAAAGACGACAGAAATTGATTGGCGTTAAAAAATTTGAGCTAACTTCAATAGCAAACAAAATAGTCAGTCACCATGAAATTTTAGGAAATTTTCAGAAAATAATTGATTTTTCAGACTTTGATCGGCCGTAGCGGCCAAACGAAAACTCCAAATTGAACGTGGTTTGCAAATCTGAGCTCCTCGTACGTCAATTAGTCGGATTAGAATTTTTAATTTTTGATGAAATCGTGAAAAAATACACGACTAACCCCCTTGGAAAATTGGTTAAAAAATGCAACTTTCTTAAAAATCATCGTAGACAGTTGAATTTAACTTTATTTTCATCAGAAAGACGAGAGAAATTGATTGGCGTTAAAAAATTTCAGCTAACTCAACAGCAAAAAAGATAGTCAGTCACCATGAACATTTTAGGAAAATTTTCAGAAAATAATTGATTTTTCAGACTTTGATCGGCCGTAGCGGCCAAACGAAAACTCCAAATTGAACGTGGTTTGCAAATCTGAGCTCCTCGTACGTCAATTAGTCGGATTAGAGATTTTTAATTTTTGATGAAATCGTGAAAAAATACACGACTAACCCCCTTGGAAAATTGGTTAAAAAATGCAACTTTCTTAAAAATCATCGTAGACTGTTGAATTAACTTTATTTTCATCAGAAAGACGAGAGAAATTGATTGGCGTTTAAAAAATTTGAGCTAACTTCAATAGCAAAAAAATAGTCAGTCACCATGAACATTTTAGGAAATTTTCAGAAAATAATGATTTTTCAGACTTTGATAGGCCGTAGCGGCCAAACGAAACTCCAAATTGAACGCGGTTTGCAAATCTGAGCTCCTCGTACGTCAATTAATCGGTTTAGTGATTTTAATTTTTTGATGAAATCGTGAAAAAATACATGACTAACCCCCTTGGAAATTTTGTTAAAAAATGCAACTTTCTTAAAAATCATCGTAGACTGTTGAATTTAACTTTATTTTCATCAGAAAGACGAGAGAAATTGATTGGCGTTAAAAAATTTGAGCTAACTTCAATAGCAAAAAAAATAGTCAGTCACCATGAACATTTTAGGAAATTTTCAGAAAATAATTGATTTTTCAGACTTTGATAGGCCGTAGCGGCCAAACGAAAACTCCAAATTGAACGCGGTTTGCAAATCTGAGCTCCTCGTACGTCAATTAATCGGTTTAGTGATTTTAATTTTTTGATGAAATCGTGAAAAAATACATGACTAACCCCCTTGGAAAATTGGTTAAAAAATGCAACTTTCTTAAAAATCATCGTAGACTGTTGAATTTAACTTTATTTTCATCAGAAAGACGAGAGAAATTGATTGGCGTTAAAAAATTTGAGCTAACTTCAATAGCAAAAAAAATAGTCAGTCACCATGAACATTTTAGGAAATTTTCAGAAAATAATTGATTTTTCAGACTTTGATAGGCCGTAGCGGCCAAACGAAAACTCCAAATTGAACGCGGTTTGCAAATCTGAGCTCCTCGTACGTCAATTAATCGGTTTAGTGATTTTAATTTTTTGATGAAATCGTGAAAAAATACATGACTAACCCCCTTGGAAATTTTGTTAAAAAATGCAACTTTCTTAAAAATCATCGTAGACTGTTGAATTTAACTTTATTTTCATCAGAAAGACGAGAGAAATTGATTGGCGTTAAAAAATTTGAGCTAACTTCAATAGCAAAAAAAATAGTCAGTCACCATGAACATTTTAGGAAATTTTCAGAAAATAATTGATTTTTCAGACTTTGATAGGCCGTAGCGGCCAAACGAAAACTCCAAATTGAACGCGGTTTGCAAATCTGAGCTCCTCGTACGTCAATTAATCGGTTTAGTGATTTTAATTTTTTGATGAAATCGTGAAAAAATACATGACTAACCCCCTTGGAAAATTGGTTAAAAAATGCAACTTTCTTAAAAATCATCGTAGACTGTTGAATTTAACTTTATTTTCATCAGAAAGACGAGAGAAATTGATTGGCGTTAAAAAATTTGAGCTAACTTCAATAGCAAAAAAAATAGTCAGTCACCATGAACATTTTAGGAAATTTTCAGAAAATAATTGATTTTTCAGACTTTGATAGGCCGTAGCGGCCAAACGAAAACTCCAAATTGAACGCGGTTTGCAAATCTGAGCTCCTCGTACGTCAATTAATCGGTTTAGTGATTTTAATTTTTTGATGAAATCGTGAAAAAATACATGACTAACCCCCTTGGAAATTTTGTTAAAAAATGCAACTTTCTTAAAAATCATCGTAGACCATTGAATTTAACTTTATTTTCATCAGAAAGACGACAGAAATTGATTGGCGTTAAAAAATTTGAGCTAACTTCAATAGCAAACAAAATAGTCAGTCACCATGAACATTTTAGGAAATTTTCAGAAAATAATTGATTTTTCAGACTTTGATCGGCCGTAGCGGCCAAACGAAAACTCCAAATTAAACGTGGTTTGCAAATCTGAGCTCCTCGTACGTCAATTAGTCGGATTAGAGATTTTTAATTTTTGATGAAATCGTGAAAAAATACACGACTAACCCCCTTGGAAAATTGGTTAAAAAATGCAACTTTCTTAAAAATCATCGTAGACTGTTGAATTTAACTTTATTTTCATCAGAAAGACGAGAGAAATTGATTGGCGTTAAAAAAATTGAGCTAACTTCAATAGCAAAAAAAATAGTCAGTCACCATGAACATTTTAGGAAATTTTCAGAAAATAATTGATTTTTCAGACTTTGATCGGCCGTAGCGGCCAAACGAAAACTCCAAATTGAACGCGGTTTGCAAATCTGAGCTCCTCGTACGTCAATTAGTCGGATTAGAGATTTTTAATTTTTGATGAATTCGTGAAAAAATACACGACTAACCCCCTTGGAAAATTGGTTAAAAAATGCAACTTTCTTAAAAATCATCGTAGACTGTTGAATTTAACTTTATTTTCATCAGAAAGACGAGAGAAATTGATTGGCGTTAAAAAATTTCAGCTAACTTCAACAGCAAAAAAAATAGTCAGTCACCATGAACATTTTAGGAAATTTTCAGAAAATAATTGATTTTTCAGACTTTGATCGGCCGTAGCGGCCAAACGAAAACTCCAAATTGAACGCGGTTTGCAAATCTGAGCTCCTCGTACGTCAATTAGTCGGATTAGAGATTTTAATTTTTTGATGAAATCGTGAAAAAATGAAAATACATTTCCCCTTGGAAATTTTGTTAAAAAATGCAACTTTCTTAAAAATCATCGTAGACCATTGAATTTAACTTTATTTTCATCAGAAAGACGAGAGAAATTGATTGGCGTTAAAAAATTTGAGCTAACTTCAATAGCAAAAAAAAATAGTCAGTCACCATGAACATTTTATGAAATTTTCAGAAAATAATTGATTTTTCAGACTTTGATCGGCCGTAGCGGCCAAACGAAAACTCCAAATTGAACGCGGTTTGCAAATCTGAGCTCCTCGTACGTCAATTAGTCGGATTAGAGATTTTAATTTTTTGATGAAATCGTGAAAAAATACATGAATAACCCCCTTGGAAATTTTGTTAAAAAATGCAACTTTCTTAAAAATCATCGTAGACCATTGAATTTAACTTTATTTTTATCAGTAAGACGAGAGAAATTGATTGGCGTTAAAAAATTTGAGCTAACTTCAATAGCAAAAAAAATAGTCAGTCACCATGAACATTTTATGAAATTTTCAGAAAATAATTGATTTTTCAGACTTTGATCGGCCGTAGCGGCCAAACGAAAACTCCAAATTGAACGCGGTTTGCAACTCTGAGCTCCTCGTACGTCAATTAGTCGGATTAGAGATTTTAATTTTTTGATGAAATCGTGAAAAAATACATGACTAACCCCCTTGGAAATTTTGTTAAAAAATGCAACTTTCTTAAAAATCATCGTAGACCATTGAATTTAACTTTATTTTCATCAGAAAGACGACAGAAATTGATTGGCGTTAAAAAATTTGAGCTAACTTCAATAGCAAACAAAATTGTCAGTCACCATGAACATTTTAGGAAATTTTCAGAAAATAATTGATTTTTCAGACTTTGATCGGCCGTAGCGGCCAAACGAAAACTCCAAATTAAACGTGGTTTGCAAATCTGAGCTCCTCGTACGTCAATTAGTCGGATTAGAGATTTTTAATTTTTGATGAAATCGTGAAAAAATACACGACTAACCCCCTTGGAAAATTGGTTAAAAAATGCAACTTTCTTAAAAATCATCGTAGACTGTTGAATTTAACTTTATTTTCATCAGAAAGACGAGAGAAATTGATTGGCGTTAAAAAATTTGAGCTAACTCCAATAGCAAAAAAAATAGTCAGTCACCATGAACATTTTAGGAAATTTTCAGAAAATAATTGATTTTTCAGACTTTGATCGGCCGTAGCGGCCAAACGAAAACTCCAAATTGAACGCGGTTTGCAAATCTGAGCTCCTCGTACGTCAATTAGTCGGTTTAGAGATTTTAATTTTTTGATGAAATCGTGAAAAAATACATGACTAACCCCCTTGGAAATTTTGTTAAAAAATGCAACTTTCTTAAAAATCATCGTAGACCATTGAATTTAACTTTATTTTCATCAGAAAGACGAGAGAAATTGATTGGCGTTAAAAAAATTGAGCTAACTTCAATAGCAAAAAAAATAGTCAGTCACCATGAACATTTTAGGAAATTTTCAGAAAATAATTGATTTTTCAGACTTTGATCGGCCGTAGCGGCCGAACGAAAACTCCAAATTGAACGCGGTTTGCAAATCTGAGCTCCTCGTACGTCAATTAGTCGGATTAGAGATTTTTAATTTTTGATGAATTCGTGAAAAAATACACGACTAACCCCCTTGGAAAATTGGTTAAAAAATGCAACTTTCTTAAAAATCATCGTAGACTGTTGAATTTAACTTTATTTTCATCAGAAAGACGAGAGAAATTGATTGGCGTTAAAAAATTTCAGCTAACTTCAACAGCAAAAAAAATAGTCAGTCACCATGAACATTTTAGGAAATTTTCAGAAAATAATTGATTTTTCAGACTTTGATCGGCCGTAGCGGCCAAACGAAAACTCCAAATTGAACGCGGTTTGCAAATCTGAGCTCCTCGTACGTCAATTAGTCGGATTAGAGATTTTAATTTTTTGATAAAATCGTGAAAAAATGAAAATACATTTCCCCTTGGAAATTTTGTTAAAAAATGCAACTTTCTTAAAAATCATCGTAGACCATTGAATTTAACTTTATTTTCATCAGAAAGACGAGAGAAATTGATTGGCGTTAAAAAAATTGAGCTAACTTCAATAGCAAAAAAAATAGTCAGTCACCATGAACATTTTAGGAAATTTTCAGAAAATAATTGATTTTTCAGACTTTGATCGGCCGTAGCGGCCAAACGAAAACTCCAAATTGAACGCGGTTTGCAAATCTGAGCTCCTCGTACGTCAATTAGTCGGATTAGAGATTTTTAATTTTTGATGAATTCGTGAAAAAATACACGACTAACCCCCTTGGAAAATTGGTTAAAAAATGCAACTTTCTTAAAAATCATCGTAGACTGTTGAATTTAACTTTATTTTCATCAGAAAGACGAGAGAAATTGATTGGCGTTAAAAAATTTCAGCTAACTTCAACAGCAAAAAAAATAGTCAGTCACCATGAACATTTTAGGAAATTTTCAGAAAATAATTGATTTTTCAGACTTTGATCGGCCGTAGCGGCCAAACGAAAACTCCAAATTGAACGCGGTTTGCAAATCTGAGCTCCTCGTACGTCAATTAGTCGGACTAGAGATTTTAATTTTTTGATAAAATCGTGAAAAAATACACGACTAACCCCCTTGGAAAATTGGTTAAAAAATGCAACTTTCTTAAAAATCATCGTAGACTGTTGAATTTAACTTTATTTTCATCAGAAAGACGAGAGAAATTGATTGGCGTTAAAAAATTTCAGCTAACTTCAACAGCAAAAAAAATAGTCAGTCACCATGAACATTTTAGGAAATTTTCAGAAAATAATTGATTTTTCAGACTTTGATCGGCCGTAGCGGCCAAACGAAAACTCCAAATTGAACGTGGTTTGCAAATCTGAGCTCCTCGTACGTCAATTAGTCGGATTAGAGATTTTTAATTTTTGATGAAATCGTGAAAAAATACACGACTAACCCCCTTGGAAAATTGGTTAAAAAATGCAACTTTCTTAAAAATCATCGTAGACTGTTGAATTTAACTTTATTTTCATCAGAAAGACGAGAGAAATTGATTGGCGTTAAAAAATTTCAGCTAACTTCAACAGCAAAAAAAATAGTCAGTCACCATGAACATTTTAGGAAATTTTCAGAAAATAATTGGTTTTTCAGACTTTGATCGGCCGTAGCGGCCAAACGAAAACTCCAAATTGAACGTGGTTTGCAAATCTGAGCTCCTCGTACGTCAATTAGTCGGATTAGAAATTTTTAATTTTTGATGAAATCGTGAAAAAATACACGACTAACCCCCTTGGAAAATTGGTTAAAAAATGCAACTTTCTTAAAAATCATCGTAGACTGTTGAATTTAACTTTATTTTCATCAGAAAGACGAGAGAAATTGATTGGCGTTAAAAAAATTTCAGCTAACTTCAACAGCAAAAAAAATAGTCGGTCACCATGAACATTTTAGGAAATTTTCAGAAAATAATTGATTTTTCAGACTTTGATCGGCCGTAGCGGCCAAACGAAAACTCCAAATTGAACGCGGTTTGCAAATCTGAGCTCCTCGTACGTCAATTAATCGGTTTAGAGATTTTAATTTTTTGATGAAATCGTGAAAAAATACATGACTAACCCCCTTGGAAACTTTGTTAAAAAATGCAACTTTCTTAAAAATCATCGTAGACCATTGAATTTAACTTTATTTTCATCAGAAAGACGAGAGAAATTGATTGGCGTTAAAAAATTTGAGCTAACTTCAATAGCAAAAAAAATAGTCAGTCACCATGAACATTTTAGGAAATTTTCAGAAAATAATTGATTTTTCAGACTTTGATAGGCCGTAGCGGCCAAACGAAAACTCCAAATTGAACGCGGTTTGCAAATCTGAGCTCCTCGTACGTCAATTAGTCGGATTAGAGATTTTAATTTTTTTATGAAATCGTGAAAAAATACATGACTAACCCCCTTGGAAATTTTGTTAAAAAATGCAACTTTCTTAAAAATCATCGTAGACCATTGAATTTAACTTTATTTTTATCAGAAAGACGAGAGAAATTGATTGGCGTTAAAAAATTTGAGCTAACTTCAATAGCAAAAAAAATAGTCAGTCACCATGAACATTTTATGAAATTTTCAGAAAATAATTGATTTTTCAGACTTTGATCGGCCGTAGCGGCCAAACGAAAACTCCAAATTGAACGCGGTTTGCAAATCTGAGCTCCTCGTACGTCAATTAGTCGGATTAGAGATTTTAATTTTTTGATGAAATCGTGAAAAAATACATGACTAACCCCCTTGGAAATTTTGTTAAAAAATGCAACTTTCTTAAAAATCATCGTAGACCATTGAATTTAACTTTATTTTCATCAGAAAGACGAGAGAAATTGATTGGCGTTAAAAAATTTGAGCTAACTTCAATAGCAAAAAAAATAGTCAGTCACCATGAACATTTTAGGAAATTTTCAGAAAATAATTGATTTTTCAGACTTTGATAGGCCGTAGCGGCCAAACGAAAACTCCAAATTGAACGCGGTTTGCAAATCTGAGCTCCTCGTACGTCAATTAATCGGTTTAGAGATTTTAATTTTTTGATGAAATCGTGAAAAAATACATGACTAACCCCCTTGGAAATTTTGTTAAAAAATGCAACTTTCTTAAAAATCATCGTAGACCATTGAATTTAACTTTATTTTCATCAGAAAGACGACAGAAATTGATTGGCGTTAAAAAATTTGAGCTAACTTCAATAGCAAACAAAATAGTCAGTCACCATGAACATTTTAGGAAATTTTCAGAAAATAATTGATTTTTCAGACTTTGATCGGCCGTAGCGGCCAAACGAAAACTCCAAATTGAACGTGGTTTGCAAATCTGAGCTCCTCGTACGTCAATTGGTCGGATTAGAGATTTTTAATTTTTGATGAAATCGTGAAAAAATACACGACTAACCCCCTTGGAAAATTGGTTAAAAAATGCAACTTTCTTAAAAATCATCGTAGACTGTTGAATTTAACTTTATTTTCATCAGAAAGACGAGAGAAATTGATTGGCGTTAAAAAATTTCAGCTAACTTCAACAGCAAAAAAAATAGTCAGTCACCATGAACATTTTAGGAAATTTTCAGAAAATAATTGGTTTTTCAGACTTTGATCGGCCGTAGCGGCCAAACGAAAACTCCAAATTGAACGTGGTTTGCAAATCTGAGCTCCTCGTACGTCAATTAGTCGGATTAGAGATTTTTAATTTTTGATGAAATCGTGAAAAAATACACGACTAACCCCCTTGGAAAATTGGTTAAAAAATGCAACTTTCTTAAAAATCATCGTAGACTGTTGAATTTAACTTTATTTTCATCAGAAAGACGAGAGAAATTGATTGGCGTTAAAAAATTTGAGCTAACTTCAATAGCAAAAAAAATAGTCAGTCACCATGAACATTTTAGGAAATTTTCAGAAAATAATTGATTTTTCAGACTTTGATCGGCCGTAGCGGCCAAACGAAAACTCCAAATTGAACGCGGTTTGCAAATCTGAGCTCCTCGTACGTCAATTAGTCGGATTAGTAATTTTTAATTTTTGATGAAATCGTGAAAAAATACACGACTAACCCCCTTGGAAAATTGGTTAAAAAATGCAACTTTCTTAAAAATCATCGTAGACTGTTGAATTTAACTTTATTTTCATCAGAAAGACGAGAGAAATTGATTGGCGTTAAAAAATTTGAGCTAACTTCAATAGCAAAAAAAATAGTCAGTCACCATGAACATTTTAGGAAATTTTCAGAAAATAATTGATTTTTCAGACTTTGATCGGCCGTAGCGGCCAAACGAAAACTCCAAATTGAACGCGGTTTGCAAATCTGAGCTCCTCGTACGTCAATTAGTCGGATTAGAGATTTTAATTTTTTGATGAAATCGTGAAAAAATACATGACTAACCCCCTTGGAAATTTTGTTAAAAAATGCAACTTTCTTAAAAATCATCGTAGACCATTGAATTTAACTTTATTTTCATCAGAAAGACGAGAGAAATTGATTGGCGTTAAAAAATTTCAGCTATCTTCAACAGCAAAAAAAATAGTCAGTCACCATGAACATTTTAGGAAATTTTCAGAAAATAATTGATTTTTCAGACTTTGATCGGCCGTAGCGGCCAAACGAAAACTCCAAATTGAACGCGGTTTGCAAATCTGAGCTCCTCGTACGTCAATTAGTCGGATTACAGATTTTTAATTTTTGATGAAATCGTGAAAAAATACATGACTAACCCCCTTGGAAATTTTGTTAAAAAATGCAACTTTCTTAAAAATCATCGTAGACCATTGAATTTAACTTTATTTTCATCAGAAAGACGAGAGAAATTGATTGGCGTTAAAAAATTTGAGCTAACTTCAATAGCAAAAAAAATAGTCAGTCACCATGAACATTTTAGGAAATTTTCAGAAAATAATTGATTTTTCAGACTTTGATAGGCCGTAGCGGCCAAACGAAAACTCCAAATTGAACGCGGTTTGCAAATCTGAGCTCCTCGTACGTCAATTAATCGGTTTAGAGATTTTAATTTTTTGATGAAATCGTGAAAAAATACATGACTAACCCCCTTGGAAATTTTGTTAAAAAATGCAACTTTCTTAAAAATCATCGTAGACCATTGAATTTAACTTTATTTTCATCAGAAAGACGACAGAAATTGATTGGCGTTAAAAAATTTGAGCTAACTTCAATAGCAAACAAAATAGTCAGTCACCATGAACATTTTAGGAAATTTTCAGAAAATAATTGATTTTTCAGACTTTGATCGGCCGTAGCGGCCAAACGAAAACTCCAAATTGAACGTGGTTTGCAAATCTGAGCTCCTCGTACGTCAATTGGTCGGATTAGAGATTTTTAATTTTTGATGAAATCGTGAAAAAATACACGACTAACCCCCTTGGAAAATTGGTTAAAAAATGCAACTTTCTTAAAAATCATCGTAGACTGTTGAATTTAACTTTATTTTCATCAGAAAGACGAGAGAAATTGAT
Source organism: Ocypus olens (assembly GCA_910593695.2). Lineage (NCBI taxonomy): Eukaryota > Metazoa > Arthropoda > Insecta > Coleoptera > Staphylinidae > Ocypus > Ocypus olens. The sequence goes on along the minus strand of OU343053.1, from coordinate 4,546,298 downwards.
TGGCGTTAAAAAATTTCAGCTAACTTCAACAGCAAAAAAAATAGTCAGTCACCATGAACATTTTAGGAAATTTTCAGAAAATAATTGGTTTTTCAGACTTTGATCGGCCGTAGCGGCCAAACGAAAACTCCAAATTGAACGTGGTTTGCAAATCTGAGCTCCTCGTACGTCAATTAGTCGGATTAGAGATTTTTAATTTTTGATGAAATCGTGAAAAAATACACGACTAACCCCCTTGGAAAATTGGTTAAAAAATGCAACTTTCTTAAAAATCATCGTAGACTGTTGAATTTAACTTTATTTTCATCAGAAAGACGAGAGAAATTGATTGGCGTTAAAAAATTTGAGCTAACTTCAATAGCAAAAAAAATAGTCAGTCACCATGAACATTTTAGGAAATTTTCAGAAAATAATTGATTTTTCAGACTTTGATCGGCCGTAGCGGCCAAACGAAAACTCCAAATTGAACGCGGTTTGCAAATCTGAGCTCCTCGTACGTCAATTAGTCGGATTAGAGATTTTTAATTTTTGATGAAATCGTGAAAAAATACACGACTAACCCCCTTGGAAAATTGGTTAAAAAATGCAACTTTCTTAAAAATCATCGTAGACTGTTGAATTTAACTTTATTTTCATCAGAAAGACGAGAGAAATTGATTGGCGTTAAAAAATTTGAGCTAACTTCAATAGCAAAAAAAATAGTCAGTCACCATGAACATTTTAGGAAATTTTCAGAAAATAATTGATTTTTCAGACTTTGATCGGCCGTAGCGGCCAAACGAAAACTCCAAATTGAACGCGGTTTGCAAATCTGAGCTCCTCGTACGTCAATTAGTCGGATTAGTAATTTTTAATTTTTGATGAAATCGTGAAAAAATACACGACTAACCCCCTTGGAAAATTGGTTAAAAAATGCAACTTTCTTAAAAATCATCGTAGACTGTTGAATTTAACTTTATTTTCATCAGAAAGACGAGAGAAATTGATTGGCGTTAAAAAATTTGAGCTAACTTCAATAGCAAAAAAAATAGTCAGTCACCATGAACATTTTAGGAAATTTTCAGAAAATAATTGATTTTTCAGACTTTGATCGGCCGTAGCGGCCAAACGAAAACTCCAAATTGAACGCGGTTTGCAAATCTGAGCTCCTCGTACGTCAATTAGTCGGATTAGAGATTTTAATTTTTTGATGAAATCGTGAAAAAATACATGACTAACCCCCTTGGAAATTTTGTTAAAAAATGCAACTTTCTTAAAAATCATCGTAGACCATTGAATTTAACTTTATTTTCATCAGAAAGACGAGAGAAATTGATTGGCGTTAAAAAATTTCAGCTATCTTCAACAGCAAAAAAAATAGTCAGTCACCATGAACATTTTAGGAAATTTTCAGAAAATAATTGATTTTTCAGACTTTGATCGGCCGTAGCGGCCAAACGAAAACTCCAAATTGAACGCGGTTTGCAAATCTGAGCTCCTCGTACGTCAATTAGTCGGATTACAGATTTTTAATTTTTGATGAAATCGTGAAAAAATACATGACTAACCCCCTTGGAAATTTTGTTAAAAAATGCAACTTTCTTAAAAATCATCGTAGACCATTGAATTTAACTTTATTTTTATCAGAAAGACGAGAGAAATTGATTGGCGTTAAAAAATTTGAGCTAACTTCAATAGCAAAAAAAATAGTCAGTCACCATGAACATTTTAGGAAATTTTCAGAAAATAATTGATTTTTCAGACTTTGATAGGCCGTAGCGGCCAAACGAAAACTCCAAATTGAACGCGGTTTGCAAATCTGAGCTCCTCGTACGTCAATTAATCGGTTTAGAGATTTTAATTTTTTGATGAAATCGTGAAAAAATACATGACTAACCCCCTTGGAAATTTTGTTAAAAAATGCAACTTTCTTAAAAATCACCGTAGACCATTGAATTTAACTTTATTTTCATCAGAAAGACGACAGAAATTGATTGGCGTTAAAAAATTTGAGCTAACTTCAATAGCAAACAAAATAGTCAGTCACCATGAACATTTTAGGAAATTTTCAGAAAATAATTGATTTTTCAGACTTTGATCGGCCGTAGCGGCCAAACGAAAACTCCAAATTGAACGTGGTTTGCAAATCTGAGCTCCTCGTACGTCAATTGGTCGGATTAGAGATTTTTAATTTTTGATGAAATCGTGAAAAAATACACGACTAACCCCCTTGGAAAATTGGTTAAAAAATGCAACTTTCTTAAAAATCATCGTAGACTGTTGAATTTAACTTTATTTTCATCAGAAAGACGAGAGAAATTGATTGGCGTTAAAAAATTTCAGCTAACTTCAACAGCAAAAAAAATAGTCAGTCACCATGAACATTTTAGGAAATTTTCAGAAAATAATTGGTTTTTCAGACTTTGATCGGCCGTAGCGGCCAAACGAAAACTCCAAATTGAACGTGGTTTGCAAATCTGAGCTCCTCGTACGTCAATTAGTCGGATTAGAGATTTTTAATTTTTGATGAAATCGTGAAAAAATACACGACTAACCCCCTTGGAAAATTGGTTAAAAAATGCAACTTTCTTAAAAATCATCGTAGACTGTTGAATTTAACTTTATTTTCATCAGAAAGACGAGAGAAATTGATTGGCGTTAAAAAATTTGAGCTAACTTCAATAGCAAAAAAAATAGTCAGTCACCATGAACATTTTAGGAAATTTTCAGAAAATAATTGATTTTTCAGACTTTGATCGGCCGTAGCGGCCAAACGAAAACTCCAAATTGAACGCGGTTTGCAAATCTGAGCTCCTCGTACGTCAATTAGTCGGATTAGTAATTTTTAATTTTTGATGAAATCGTGAAAAAATACACGACTAACCCCCTTGGAAAATTGGTTAAAAAATGCAACTTTCTTAAAAATCATCGTAGACTGTTGAATTTAACTTTATTTTCATCAGAAAGACGAGAGAAATTGATTGGCGTTAAAAAATTTGAGCTAACTTCAATAGCAAAAAAAATAGTCAGTCACCATGAACATTTTAGGAAATTTTCAGAAAATAATTGATTTTTCAGACTTTGATCGGCCGTAGCGGCCAAACGAAAACTCCAAATTGAACGCGGTTTGCAAATCTGAGCTCCTCGTACGTCAATTAGTCGGATTAGAGATTTTAATTTTTTGATGAAATCGTGAAAAAATACATGACTAACCCCCTTGGAAATTTTGTTAAAAAATGCAACTTTCTTAAAAATTATCGTAGACCATTGAATTTAACTTTATTTTCATCAGAAAGACGAGAGAAATTGATTGGCGTTAAAAAATTTCAGCTATCTTCAACAGCAAAAAAAATAGTCAGTCACCATGAACATTTTAGGAAATTTTCAGAAAATAATTGATTTTTCAGACTTTGATCGGCCGTAGCGGCCAAACGAAAACTCCAAATTGAACGCGGTTTGCAAATCTGAGCTCCTCGTACGTCAATTAGTCGGATTAGAGATTTTTAATTTTTGATGAATTCGTGAAAAAATACACGACTAACCCCCTTGGAAAATTGGTTAAAAAATGCAACTTTCTTAAAAATCATCGTAGACTGTTGAATTTAACTTTATTTTCATCAGAAAGACGAGAAAAATTGATTGGCGTTAAAAACTTTCAGCTAACTTCAACAGCAAAAAAAATAGTCAGTCACCATGAACATTTTAGGAAATTTTCAGAAAATAATTGATTTTTCAGACTTTGATCGGCCGTAGCGGCCAAACGAAAACTCCAAATTGAACGCGGTTTGCAAATCTGAGCTCCTCGTACGTCAATTAGTCGGTTTAGAGATTTTAATTTTTTGATGAAATCGTGAAAAAATACATGACTAACCCCCTTGGAAATTTTGTTAAAAAATGCAACTTTCTTAAAAATCATCGTAGACCATTGAATTTAACTTTATTTTCATCAGAAAGACGAGAGAAATTGATTGGCGTTAAAAAATTTGAGCTAACTTCAATAGCAAAAAAAATAGTCAGTCACCATGAACATTTTAGGAAATTTTCAGAAAATAATTGATTTTTCAGACTTTGATCGGCCGTAGCGGCCAAACGAAAACTCCAAATTGAACGCGGTTTGCAAATCTGAGCTCCTCGTACGTCAATTAGTCGGATTAGAGATTTTTAATTTTTGATGAATTCGTGAAAAAATACACGACTAACCCCCTTGGAAAATTGGTTAAAAAATGCAACTTTCTTAAAAATCATCGTAGACTGTTGAATTTAACTTTATTTTCATCAGAAAGACGAGAGAAATTGATTGGCGTTAAAAAATTTGAGCTAACTTCAATAGCAAAAAAAATAGTCAGTCACCATGAACATTTTAGGAAATTTTCAGAAAATAATTGATTTTTCAGACTTTGATCGGCCGTAGCGGCCAAACGAAAACTCCAAATTGCACGCGGTTTGCAAATCTGAGCTCCTCGTACGTCAATTAGTCGGATTAGAGATTTTAATTTTTTGATGAAATCGTGAAAAAATACATGACTAACCCCCTTGGAAATTTTGTTAAAAAATGCAACTTTCTTAAAAATTATCGTAGACCATTGAATTTAACTTTATTTTCATCAGAAAGACGAGAGAAATTGATTGGCGTTAAAAAATTTCAGCTATCTTCAACAGCAAAAAAAATAGTCAGTCACCATGAACATTTTAGGAAATTTTCAGAAAATAATTGATTTTTCAGACTTTGATCGGCCGTAGCGGCCAAACGAAAACTCCAAATTGAACGCGGTTTGCAAATCTGAGCTCCTCGTACGTCAATTAGTCGGATTAGAGATTTTTAATTTTTGATGAATTCGTGAAAAAATACACGACTAACCCCCTTGGAAAATTGGTTAAAAAATGCAACTTTCTTAAAAATCATCGTAGACTGTTGAATTTAACTTTATTTTCATCAGAAAGACGAGAAAAATTGATTGGCGTTAAAAACTTTCAGCTAACTTCAACAGCAAAAAAAATAGTCAGTCACCATGAACATTTTAGGAAATTTTCAGAAAATAATTGATTTTTCAGACTTTGATCGGCCGTAGCGGCCAAACGAAAACTCCAAATTGAACGCGGTTTGCAAATCTGAGCTCCTCGTACGTCAATTAGTCGGTTTAGAGATTTTAATTTTTTGATGAAATCGTGAAAAAATACATGACTAACCCCCTTGGAAATTTTGTTAAAAAATGCAACTTTCTTAAAAATCATCGTAGACCATTGAATTTAACTTTATTTTCATCAGAAAGACGAGAGAAATTGATTGGCGTTAAAAAAATTGAGCTAACTTCAATAGCAAAAAAAATAGTCAGTCACCATGAACATTTTAGGAAATTTTCAGAAAATAATTGATTTTTCAGACTTTGATCGGCCGTAGCGGCCAAACGAAAACTCCAAATTGAACGCGGTTTGCAAATCTGAGCTCCTCGTACGTCAATTAGTCGGATTAGAGATTTTTAATTTTTGCTGAATTCGTGAAAAAATACACGACTAACCCCCTTGGAAAATTGGTTAAAAAATGCAACTTTCTTAAAAATCATCGTAGACCATTGAATTTAACTTTATTTTCATCAGAAAGACGAGAGAAATTGATTGGCGTTAAAAAATTTGAGCTAACTTCAATAGCAAAAAAAATAGTCAGTCACCATGAACATTTTAGGAAATTTTCAGAAAATAATTGATTTTTCAGACTTTGATCGGCCGTAGCGGCCAAACGAAAACTCCAATTTGAACGCGGTTTGCAAATCTGAGCTCCTCGTACGTCAATTGTCAATTAATCGGTTTAGAGATTTTAATTTTTTTGATGAAATCGTGAAAAAATACATGACTAACCCCCTTGGAAATTTTGTTAAAAAATGCAACTTTCTTAAAAATCATCGTAGACCATTGAATTTAACTTTATTTTCATCAGAAAGACGACAGAAATTGATTGGCGTTAAAAAATTTCAGCTAACTTCAACAGCAAAAAAAATAGTCAGTCACCATGAACATTTTAGGAAATTTTCAGAAAATAATTGATTTTTCAGACTTTGATCGGCCGTAGCGGCCAAACGAAAACTCCAAATTGAACGTGGTTTGCAAATCTGAGCTCCTCGTACGTCAATTAGTCGGATTAGAGATTTTTAATTTTTGATGAAATCGTGAAAAAATACACGACTAACCCCCTTGGAAATTTTGTTAAAAAATGCAACTTTCTTAAAAATCATCGTAGACCATTGAATTTAACTTTATTTTCATCAGAAAGACGAGAGAAATTGATTGGCGTTAAAAAATTTGAGCTAACTTCAATAGCAAAAAAAATAGTCAGTCACCATGAACATTTTATGAAATTTTCAGAAAATAATTGATTTTTCAGACTTTGATCGGCCGTAGCGGCCAAACGAAAACTCCAAATTGAACGCGGTTTGCAAATCTGAGCTCCTCGTACGTCAATTAGTCGGACTAGAGATTTTAATTTTTTGATAAAATCGTGAAAAAATACACGACTAACCCCCTTGGAAAATTGGTTAAAAAATGCAACTTTCTTAAAAATCATCGTAGACTGTTGAATTTAACTTTATTTTCATCAGAAAGACGAGAGAAATTGATTGGCGTTAAAAAATTTCAGCTAACTTCAACAGCAAAAAAAATAGTCAGTCACCATGAACATTTTAGGAAATTTTCAGAAAATAATTGATTTTTCAGACTTTGATCGGCCGTAGCGGCCAAACGAAAACTCCAAATTGAACGTGGTTTGCAAATCTGAGCTCCTCGTACGTCAATTAGTCGGATTAGAGATTTTTAATTTTTGATGAAATCGTGAAAAAATACACGACTAACCCCCTTGGAAAATTGGTTAAAAAATGCAACTTTCTTAAAAATCATCGTAGACTGTTGAATTTAACTTTATTTTCATCAGAAAGACGAGAGAAATTGATTGGCGTTAAAAAATTTCAGCTAACTTCAACAGCAAAAAAAATAGTCAGTCACCATGAACATTTTAGGAAATTTTCAGAAAATAATTGGTTTTTCAGACTTTGATCGGCCGTAGCGGCCAAACGAAAACTCCAAATTGAACGTGGTTTGCAAATCTGAGCTCCTCGTACGTCAATTAGTCGGATTAGAAATTTTTAATTTTTGATGAAATCGTGAAAAAATACACGACTAACCCCCTTGGAAAATTGGTTAAAAAATGCAACTTTCTTAAAAATCATCGTAGACTGTTGAATTTAACTTTATTTTCATCAGAAAGACGAGAGAAATTGATTGGCGTTAAAAAAATTTCAGCTAACTTCAACAGCAAAAAAAATAGTCGGTCACCATGAACATTTTAGGAAATTTTCAGAAAATAATTGATTTTTCAGACTTTGATCGGCCGTAGCGGCCAAACGAAAACTCCAAATTGAACGCGGTTTGCAAATCTGAGCTCCTCGTACGTCAATTAATCGGTTTAGAGATTTTAATTTTTTGATGAAATCGTGAAAAAATACATGACTAACCCCCTTGGAAACTTTGTTAAAAAATGCAACTTTCTTAAAAATCATCGTAGACCATTGAATTTAACTTTATTTTCATCAGAAAGACGAGAGAAATTGATTGGCGTTAAAAAAATTGAGCTAACTTCAATAGCAAAAAAAATAGTCAGTCACCATGAACATTTTAGGAAATTTTCAGAAAATAATTGATTTTTCAGACTTTGATAGGCCGTAGCGGCCAAACGAAAACTCCAAATTGAACGCGGTTTGCAAATCTGAGCTCCTCGTACGTCAATTAATCGGTTTAGAGATTTTAATTTTTTGATGAAATCGTGAAAAAATACATGACTAACCCCCTTGGAAATTTTGTTAAAAAATGCAACTTTCTTAAAAATCATCGTAGACCATTGAATTTAACTTTATTTTTATCAGAAAGACGAGAGAAATTGATTGGCGTTAAAAAATTTGAGCTAACTTCAATAGCAAAAAAAATAGTCAGTCACCATGAACATTTTATGAAATTTTCAGAAAATAATTGATTTTTCAGACTTTGATCGGCCGTAGCGGCCAAACGAAAACTCCAAATTGAACGCGGTTTGCAAATCTGAGCTCCTCGTACGTCAATTAGTCGGATTAGAGATTTTAATTTTTTGATGAAATCGTGAAAAAATACATGACTAACCCCCTTGGAAATTTTGTTAAAAAATGCAACTTTCTTAAAAATCATCGTAGACCATTGAATTTAACTTTATTTTTATCAGAAAGACGAGAGAAATTGATTGGCGTTAAAAAATTTGAGCTAACTTCAATAGCAAAAAAAATAGTCAGTCACCATGAACATTTTAGGAAATTTTCAGAAAATAATTGATTTTTCAGACTTTGATAGGCCGTAGCGGCCAAACGAAAACTCCAAATTGAACGCGGTTTGCAAATCTGAGCTCCTCGTACGTCAATTAGTCGGATTAGAGATTTTATTTTTTTTATGAAATCGTGAAAAAATACATGACTAACCCCCTTGGAAATTTTGTTAAAAAATGCAACTTTCTTAAAAATCATCGTAGACCATTGAATTTAACTTTATTTTCATCAGAAAGACGACAGAAATTGATTGGCGTTAAAAAATTTGAGCTAACTTCAATAGCAAACAAAATAGTCAGTCACCATGAACATTTTAGGAAATTTTCAGAAAATAATTGATTTTTCAGACTTTGATCGGCCGTAGCGGCCAAACGAAAACTCCAAATTGAACGTGGTTTGCAAATCTGAGCTCCTCGTACGTCAATTGGTCGGATTAGAGATTTTTAATTTTTGATGAAATCGTGAAAAAATACACGACTAACCCCCTTGGAAAATTGGTTAAAAAATGCAACTTTCTTAAAAATCATCGTAGACTGTTGAATTTAACTTTATTTTCATCAGAAAGACGAGAGAAATTGATTGGCGTTAAAAAATTTGAGCTAACTTCAATAGCAAAAAAAATAGTCAGTCACCATGAACATTTTAGGAAATTTTCAGAAAATAATTGATTTTTCAGACTTTGATCGGCCGTAGCGGCCAAACGAAAACTCCAAATTGAACGCGGTTTGCAAATCTGAGCTCCTCGTACGTCAATTAGTCGGATTAGAGATTTTAATTTTTTGATGAAATCGTGAAAAAATACATGACTAACCCCCTTGGAAATTTTGTTAAAAAATGCAACTTTCTTAAAAATCATCGTAGACCATTGAATTTAACTTTATTTTCATCAGAAAGACGAGAGAAATTGATTGGCGTTAAAAAATTTCAGCTATCTTCAACAGCAAAAAAAATAGTCAGTCACCATGAACATTTTAGGAAATTTTCAGAAAATAATTGATTTTTCAGACTTTGATCGGCCGTAGCGGCCAAACGAAAACTCCAAATTGAACGCGGTTTGCAAATCTGAGCTCCTCGTACGTCAATTAGTCGGATTAGAGATTTTTAATTTTTGATGAATTCGTGAAAAAATACACGACTAACCCCCTTGGAAAATTGGTTAAAAAATGCAACTTTCTTAAAAATCATCGTAGACTGTTGAATTTAACTTTATTTTCATCAGAAAGACGAGAGAAATTGATTGGCGTTAAAAACTTTCAGCTAACTTCAACAGCAAAAAAAATAGTCAGTCACCATGAACATTTTAGGAAATTTTCAGAAAATAATTGATTTTTCAGACTTTGATCGGCCGTAGCGGCCAAACGAAAACTCCAAATTGAACGCGGTTTGCAAATCTGAGCTCCTCGTACGTCAATTAGTCGGTTTAGAGATTTTAATTTTTTGATGAAATCGTGAAAAAATACATGACTAACCCCCTTGGAAATTTTGTTAAAAAATGCAACTTTCTTAAAAATCATCGTAGACCATTGAATTTAACTTTATTTTCATCAGAAAGACGAGAGAAATTGATTGGCGTTAAAAAATTTGAGCTAACTTCAATAGCAAAAAAAATAGTCAGTCACCATGAACATTTTAGGAAATTTTCAGAAAATAATTGATTTTTCAGACTTTGATCGGCCGTAGCGGCCAAACGAAAACTCCAAATTGAACGCGGTTTGCAAATCTGAGCTCCTCGTACGTCAATTAGTCGGATTAGAGATTTTTAATTTTTGATGAAATCGTGAAAAAATACACGACTAACCCCCTTGGAAAATTGGTTAAAAAATGCAACTTTCTTAAAAATCATCGTAGACTGTTGAATTTAACTTTATTTTCATCAGAAAGACGAGAGAAATTGATTGGCGTTAAAAAATTTGAGCTAACTTCAATAGCAAAAAAAATAGTCAGTCACCATGAACATTTTAGGAAATTTTCAGAAAATAATTGATTTTTCAGACTTTGATCGGCCGTAGCGGCCAAACGAAAACTCCAAATTGAACGCGGTTTGCAAATCTGAGCTCCTCGTACGTCAATTAGTCGGATTAGAGATTTTAATTTTTTGATGAAATCGTGAAAAAATACATGACTAACCCCCTTGGAAATTTTGTTAAAAAATGCAACTTTCTTAAAAATCATCGTAGACCATTGAATTTAACTTTATTTTCATCAGAAAAACGAGAGAAATTGATTGGCGTTAAAAAATTTCAGCTATCTTCAACAGCAAAAAAAATAGTCAGTCACCATGAACATTTTAAGAAATTTTCAGAAAATAATTGATTTTTCAGACTTTGATCGGCCGTAGCGGCCAAACGAAAACTCCAAATTGAACGCGGTTTGCAAATCTGAGCTCCTCGTACGTCAATTAGTCGGATTAGAGATTTTTAATTTTTGATGAATTCGTGAAAAAATACACGACTAACCCCCTTGGAAAATTGGTTAAAAAATGCAACTTTCTTAAAAATCATCGTAGACTGTTGAATTTAACTTTATTTTCATCAGAAAGACGAGAGAAATTGATTGGCGTTAAAAAATTTCAGCTAACTTCAACAGCAAAAAAAATAGTCAGTCACCATGAACATTTTAGGAAATTTTCAGAAAATAATTGATTTTTCAGACTTTGATCGGCCGTAGCGGCCAAACGAAAACTCCAAATTGAACGCGGTTTGCAAATCTGAGCTCCTCGTACGTCAATTAGTCGGTTTAGAGATTTTAATTTTTTGATGAAATCGTGAAAAAATACATGACTAACCCCCTTGGAAATTTTGTTAAAAAATGCAACTTTCTTAAAAATCATCGTAGACCATTGAATTTAACTTTATTTTCATCAGAAAGACGAGAGAAATTGATTGGCGTTAAAAAAATTGAGCTAACTTCAATAGCAAAAAAAATAGTCAGTCACCATGAACATTTTAGGAAATTTTCAGAAAATAATTGATTTTTCAGACTTTGATCGGCCGTAGCGGCCAAACGAAAACTCCAAATTGAACGCGGTTTGCAAATCTGAGCTCCTCGTACGTCAATTAGTCGGATTAGAGATTTTTAATTTTTGCTGAATTCGTGAAAAAATACACGACTAACCCCCTTGGAAAATTGGTTAAAAAATGCAACTTTCTTAAAAATCATCGTAGACCATTGAATTTAACTTTATTTTCATCAGAAAGACGAGAGAAATTGATTGGCGTTAAAAAATTTGAGCTAACTTCAATAGCAAAAAAAATAGTCAGTCACCATGAACATTTTAGGAAATTTTCAGAAAATAATTGATTTTTCAGACTTTGATCGGCCGTAGCGGCCAAACGAAAACTCCAAATTGAACGCGGTTTGCAAATCTGAGCTCCTCGTACGTCAATTGTCAATTAATCGGTTTAGAGATTTTAATTTTTTTGATGAAATCGTGAAAAAATACATGACTAACCCCCTTGGAAATTTTGTTAAAAAATGCAACTTTCTTAAAAATCATCGTAGACCATTGAATTTAACTTTATTTTCATCAGAAAGACGACAGAAATTGATTGGCGTTAAAAAATTTCAGCTAACTTCAACAGCAAAAAAAATAGTCAGTCACCATGAACATTTTAGGAAATTTACAGAAAATAATTGATTTTTCAGACTTTGATCGGCCGTAGCGGCCAAACGAAAACTCCAAATTGAACGTGGTTTGCAAATCTGAGCTCCTCGTACGTCAATTAGTCGGATTAGAGATTTTTAATTTTTGATGAAATCGTGAAAAAATACACGACTAACCCCCTTGGAAAATTGGTTAAAAAATGCAACTTTCTTAAAAATCATCGTAGACTGTTGAATTTAACTTTATTTTCATCAGAAAGACGAGAGAAATTGATTGGCGTTAAAAAATTTCAGCTAACTTCAACAGCAAAAAAAATAGTCAGTCACCATGAACATTTTAGGAAATTTTCAGAAAATAATTGGTTTTTCAGACTTTGATCGGCCGTAGCGGCCAAACGAAAACTCCAAATTGAACGTGGTTTGCAAATCTGAGCTCCTCGTACGTCAATTAGTCGGATTAGAGATTTTTAATTTTTGATGAAATCGTGAAAAAATACACGACTAACCCCCTTGGAAAATTGGTTAAAAAATGCAACTTTCTTAAAAATCATCGTAGACTGTTGAATTTAACTTTATTTTCATCAGAAAGACGAGAGAAATTGATTGGCGTTAAAAAAATTTCAGCTAACTTCAACAGCAAAAAAAATAGTCGGTCACCATGAACATTTTAGGAAATTTTCAGAAAATAATTGATTTTTCAGACTTTGATCGGCCGTAGCGGCCAAACGAAAACTCCAAATTGAACGCGGTTTGCAAATCTGAGCTCCTCGTACGTCAATTAATCGGTTTAGAGATTTTAATTTTTTGATGAAATCGTGAAAAAATACATGACTAACCAACCCCCTTGGAAATTTTGTTAAAAAATGCAACTTTCTTAAAAATCATCGTAGACCATTGAATTTAACTTTATTTTCATCAGAAAGACGAGAGAAATTGATTGGCGTTAAAAAATTTGAGCTAACTTCAATAGCAAAAAAAATAGTCAGTCACCATGAACATTTTATGAAATTTTCAGAAAATAATTGATTTTTCAGACTTTGATCGGCCGTAGCGGCCAAACGAAAACTCCAAATTGAACGCGGTTTGCAAATCTGAGCTCCTCGTACGTCAATTAGTCGGATTAGAGATTTTAATTTTTTGATGAAATCGTGAAAAAATACATGACTAACCCCCTTGGAAATTTTGTTAAAAAATGCAACTTTCTTAAAAATCATCGTAGACCATTGAATTTAACTTTATTTTTATCAGAAAGACGAGAGAAATTGATTGGCGTTAAAAAATTTGAGCTAACTTCAATAGCAAAAAAAATAGTCAGTCACCATGAACATTTTAGGAAATTTTCAGAAAATAATTGATTTTTCAGACTTTGATAGGCCGTAGCGGCCAAACGAAAACTCCAAATTGAACGCGGTTTGCAAATCTGAGCTCCTCGTACGTCAATTAATCGGTTTAGTGATTTTAATTTTTTGATGAAATCGTGAAAAAATACATGACTAACCCCCTTGGAAATTTTGTTTAAAAATGCAACTTTCTTAAAAATCATCGTAGACCATTGAATTTAACTTTATTTTCATCAGAAAGACGACAGAAATTGATTGGCGTTAAAAAATTTGAGCTAACTTCAATAGCAAACAAAATAGTCAGTCACCATGAACATTTTAGGAAATTTTCAGAAAATAATTGATTTTTCAGACTTTGATCGGCCGTAGCGGCCAAACGAAAACTCCAAATTGAACGTGGTTTGCAAATCTGAGCTCCTCGTACGTCAATTAGTCGGATTAGAGATTTTTAATTTTTGATGAAATCGTGAAAAAATACACGACTAACCCCCTTGGAAAATTGGTTAAAAAATGCAACTTTCTTAAAAATCATCGTAGACTGTTGAATTTAACTTTATTTTCATCAGAAAGACGAGAGAAATTGATTGGCGTTAAAAAATTTCAGCTAACTTCAACAGCAAAAAAGATAGTCAGTCACCATGAACATTTTAGGAAATTTTCAGAAAATAATTGATTTTTCAGACTTTGATCGGCCGTAGCGGCCAAACGAAAACTCCAAATTGAACGCGGTTTGCAAATCTGAGCTCCTCGTACGTCAATTAGTCGGATTAGAGATTTTAATTTTTTGATGAAATCGTGAAAAAATGAAAATACATTTCCCCTTGGAAATTTTGTTAAAAAATGCAACTTTCTTAAAAATCATCGTAGACCATTGAATTTAACTTTATTTTCATCAGAAAGACGAGAGAAATTGATTGGCGTTAAAAAATTTGAGCTAACTTCAATAGCAAAAAAAATAGTCAGTCACCATGAACATTTTATGAAATTTTCAGAAAATAATTGATTTTTCAGACTTTGATCGGCCGTAGCGGCCAAACGAAAACTCCAAATTGAACGCGGTTTGCAAATCTGAGCTCCTCGTACGTCAATTAGTCGGATTAGAGATTTTAATTTTTTGATGAAATCGTGAAAAAATACATGAATAACCCCCTTGGAAATTTTGTTAAAAAATGCAACTTTCTTAAAAATCATCGTAGACCATTGAATTTAACTTTATTTTTATCAGTAAGACGAGAGAAATTGATTGGCGTTAAAAAATTTGAGCTAACTTCAATAGCAAAAAAAATAGTCAGTCACCATGAACATTTTATGAAATTTTCAGAAAATAATTGATTTTTCAGACTTTGATCGGCCGTAGCGGCCAAACGAAAACTCCAAATTGAACGCGGTTTGCAAATCTGAGCTCCTCGTACGTCAATTAGTCGGATTAGAGATTTTAATTTTTTGATGAAATCGTGAAAAAATACATGACTAACCCCCTTGGAAATTTTGTTAAAAAATGCAACTTTCTTAAAAATCATCGTAGACCATTGAATTTAACTTTATTTTCATCAGAAAGACGACAGAAATTGATTGGCGTTAAAAAATTTGAGCTAACTTCAATAGCAAACAAAATAGTCAGTCACCATGAACATTTTAGGAAATTTTCAGAAAATAATTGATTTTTCAGACTTTGATCGGCCGTAGCGGCCAAACGAAAACTCCAAATTAAACGTGGTTTGCAAATCTGAGCTCCTCGTACGTCAATTAGTCGGATTAGAGATTTTTAATTTTTGATGAAATCGTGAAAAAATACACGACTAACCCCCTTGGAAAATTGGTTAAAAAATGCAACTTTCTTAAAAATCATCGTAGACTGTTGAATTTAACTTTATTTTCATCAGAAAGACGAGAGAAATTGATTGGCGTTAAAAAATTTGAGCTAACTCCAATAGCAAAAAAAATAGTCAGTCACCATGAACATTTTAGGAAATTTTCAGAAAATAATTGATTTTTCAGACTTTGATCGGCCGTAGCGGCCAAACGAAAACTCCAAATTGAACGCGGTTTGCAAATCTGAGCTCCTCGTACGTCAATTAGTCGGTTTAGAGATTTTAATTTTTTGATGAAATCGTGAAAAAATACATGACTAACCCCCTTGGAAATTTTGTTAAAAAATGCAACTTTCTTAAAAATCATCGTAGACCATTGAATTTAACTTTATTTTCATCAGAAAGACGAGAGAAATTGATTGGCGTTAAAAAAATTGAGCTAACTTCAATAGCAAAAAAAATAGTCAGTCACCATGAACATTTTAGGAAATTTTCAGAAAATAATTGATTTTTCAGACTTTGATCGGCCGTAGCGGCCGAACGAAAACTCCAAATTGAACGCGGTTTGCAAATCTGAGCTCCTCGTACGTCAATTAGTCGGTTTAGAGATTTTAATTTTTTGATGAAATCGTGAAAAAATACATGACTAACCCCCTTGGAAATTTTGTTAAAAAATGCAACTTTCTTAAAAATCATCGTAGACCATTGAATTTAACTTTATTTTCATCAGAAAGACGAGAGAAATTGATTGGCGTTAAAAAATTTGAGCTAACTTCAATAGCAAAAAAAATAGTCAGTCACCATGAACATTTTAGGAAATTTTCAGAAAATAATTGATTTTTCAGACTTTGATAGGCCGTAGCGGCCAAACGAAAACTCCAAATTGAACGCGGTTTGCAAATCTGAGCTCCTCGTACGTCAATTAATCGGTTTAGTGATTTTAATTTTTTGATGAAATCGTGAAAAAATACATGACTAACCCCCTTGGAAATTTTGTTAAAAAATGCAACTTTCTTAAAAATCATCGTAGACCATTGAATTTAACTTTATTTTTATCAGAAAGACGAGAGAAATTGATTGGCGTTAAAAAATTTGAGCTAACTTCAATAGCAAAAAAAATAGTCAGTCACCATGAACATTTTAGGAAATTTTCAGAAAATAATTGATTTTTCAGACTTTGATCGGCCGTAGCGGCCAAACGAAAACTCCAAATTGAACGCGGTTTGCAAATCTGAGCTCCTCGTACGTCAATTAGTCGGATTAGAGATTTTAATTTTTTGATGAAATCGTGAAAAAATACATGACTAACCCTTGGAAATTTTGTTAAAAAATGCAACTTTCTTAAAAATCATCGTAGACCATTGAATTTAACTTTATTTTTATCAGAAAGACGAGAGAAATTGATTGGCGTTAAAAAATTTGAGCTAACTTCAATAGCAAAAAAAATAGTCAGTCACCATGAACATTTTAGGAAATTTTCAGAAAATAATTGATTTTTCAGACTTTGATAGGCCGTAGCGGCCAAACGAAAACTCCAAATTGAACGCGGTTTGCAAATCTGAGCTCCTCGTACGTCAATTAATCGGTTTAGTGATTTTAATTTTTTGATGAAATCGTGAAAAAATACATGACTAACCCCCTTGGAAATTTTGTTAAAAAATGCAACTTTCTTAAAAATCATCGTAGACCATTGAATTTAACTTTATTTTCATCAGAAAGACGACAGAAATTGATTGGCGTTAAAAAATTTGAGCTAACTTCAATAGCAAACAAAATAGTCAGTCACCATGAACATTTTAGGAAATTTTCAGAAAATAATTGATTTTTCAGACTTTGATCGGCCGTAGCGGCCAAACGAAAACTCCAAATTGAACGTGGTTTGCAAATCTGAGCTCCTCGTACGTCAATTAGTCGGATTAGAGATTTTTAATTTTTGATGAAATCGTGAAAAAATACACGACTAACCCCCTTGGAAAATTGGTTAAAAAATGCAACTTTCTTAAAAATCATCGTAGACTGTTGAATTTAACTTTATTTTCATCAGAAAGACGAGAGAAATTGATTGGCGTTAAAAAATTTCAGCTAACTTCAACAGCAAAAAAGATAGTCAGTCACCATGAACATTTTAGGAAATTTTCAGAAAATAATTGATTTTTCAGACTTTGATCGGCCGTAGCGGCCAAACGAAAACTCCAAATTGAACGCGGTTTGCAAATCTGAGCTCCTCGTACGTCAATTAGTCGGATTAGAGATTTTAATTTTTTGATGAAATCGTGAAAAAATGAAAATACATTTCCCCTTGGAAATTTTGTTAAAAAATGCAACTTTCTTAAAAATCATCGTAGACCATTGAATTTAACTTTATTTTCATCAGAAAGACGAAAGAAATTGATTGGCGTTAAAAAATTTGAGCTAACTTCAATAGCAAAAAAAATAGTCAATCACCATGAACATTTTATGAAATTTTCAGAAAATAATTGATTTTTCAGACTTTGATCGGCCGTAGCGGCCAAACGAAAACTCCAAATTGAACGCGGTTTGCAAATCTGAGCTCCTCGTACGTCAATTAGTCGGATAAGAGATTTTAATTTTTTGATGAAATCGTGAAAAAATACATGAATAACCCCCTTGGAAATTTTGTTAAAAAATGCAACTTTCTTAAAAATCATCGTAGACCATTGAATTTAACTTTATTTTTATCAGTAAGACGAGAGAAATTGATTGGCGTTAAAAAATTTGAGCTAACTTCAATAGCAAAAAAAATAGTCAGTCACCATGAACATTTTATGAAATTTTCAGAAAATAATTGATTTTTCAGACTTTGATCGGCCGTAGCGGCCAAACGAAAACTCCAAATTGAACGCGGTTTGCAAATCTGAGCTCCTCGTACGTCAATTAGTCGGATTAGAGATTTTAATTTTTTGATGAAATCGTGAAAAAATACATGACTAACCCCCTTGGAAATTTTGTTAAAAAATGCAACTTTCTTAAAAATCATCGTAGACCATTGAATTTAACTTTATTTTCATCAGAAAGACGACAGAAATTGATTGGCGTTAAAAAATTTGAGCTAACTTCAATAGCTAACAAAATAGTCAGTCACCATGAACATTTTAGGAAATTTTCAGAAAATAATTGATTTTTCAGACTTTGATCGGCCGTAGCGGCCAAACGAAAACTCCAAATTAAACGTGGTTTGCAAATCTGAGCTCCTCGTACGTCAATTAGTCGGATTAGAGATTTTTAATTTTTGATGAAATCGTGAAAAAATACACGACTAACCCCCTTGGAAAATTGGTTAAAAAATGCAACTTTCTTAAAAATCATCGTAGACTGTTGAATTTAACTTTATTTTCATCAGAAAGACGAGAGAAATTGATTGGCGTTAAAAAATTTGAGCTAACTCCAATAGCAAAAAAAATAGTCAGTCACCATGAACATTTTAGGAAATTTTCAGAAAATAATTGATTTTTCAGACTTTGATCGGCCGTAGCGGCCAAACGAAAACTCCAAATTGAACGCGGTTTGCAAATCTGAGCTCCTCGTACGTCAATTAGTCGGTTTAGAGATTTTAATTTTTTGATGAAATCGTGAAAAAATACATGACTAACCAACCCCCTTGGAAATTTTGTTAAAAAATGCAACTTTCTTAAAAATCATCGTAGACCATTGAATTTAACTTTATTTTCATCAGAAAGACGAGAGAAATTGATTGGCGTTAAAAAAATTGAGCTAACTTCAATAGCAAAAAAAATAGTCAGTCACCATGAACATTTTAGGAAATTTTCAGAAAATAATTGATTTTTCAGACTTTGATCGGCCGTAGCGGCCGAACGAAAACTCCAAATTGAACGCGGTTTGCAAATCTGAGCTCCTCGTACGTCAATTAGTCGGATTAGAGATTTTTAATTTTTGATGAATTCGTGAAAAAATACACGACTAACCCCCTTGGAAAATTGGTTAAAAAATGCAACTTTCTTAAAAATCATCGTAGACTGTTGAATTTAACTTTATTTTCATCAGAAAGACGAGAGAAATTGATTGGCGTTAAAAAATTTCAGCTAACTTCAACAGCAAAAAAAATAGTCAGTCACCATGAACATTTTAGGAAATTTTCAGAAAATAATTGATTTTTCAGACTTTGATCGGCCGTAGCGGCCAAACGAAAACTCCAAATTGAACGCGGTTTGCAAATCTGAGCTCCTCGTACGTCAATTAGTCGGATTAGAGATTTTAATTTTTTGATGAAATCGTGAAAAAATGAAAATACATTTCCCCTTGGAAATTTTGTTAAAAAATGCAACTTTCTTAAAAATCATCGTAGACCATTGAATTTAACTTTATTTTCATCAGAAAGACGAGAGAAATTGATTGGCGTTAAAAAATTTGAGCTAACTTCAATAGCAAAAAAAATAGTCAGTCACCATGAACATTTTAGGAAATTTTCAGAAAATAATTGATTTTTCAGACTTTGATCGGCCGTAGCGGCCAAACGAAAACTCCAAATTGAACGCGGTTTGCAAATCTGAGCTCCTCGTACGTCAATTAATCGGTTTAGAGATTTTAATTTTTTGATGAAATCGTGAAAAAATACATGACTAACCCCCTTGGAAATTTTGTTAAAAAATGCAACTTTCTTAAAAATCATCGTAGACCATTGAATTTAACTTTATTTTCATCAGAAAGACGAGAGAAATTGATTGGCGTTAAAAAATTTGAGCTAACTTCAATAGCAAAAAAAAATAGTCAGTCACCATGAACATTTTAGGAAATTTTCAGAAAATAATTGATTTTTCAGACTTTGATCGGCCGTAGCGGCCAAACGAAAACTCCAAATTGAACGCGGTTTGCAAATCTGAGCTCCTCGTACGTCAATTAGTCGGATTAGAGATTTTAATTTTTTGATGAAATCGTGAAAAAATACATGACTAACCCCCTTGGAAATTTTGTTAAAAAATGCAACTTTCTTAAAAATCATCGTAGACCATTGAATTTAACTTTATTTTCATCAGAAAGACGAGAGAAATTGATTGGCGTTAAAAAATTTGAGCTAACTTCAATAGCAAAAAAAATAGTCAGTCACCATGAACATTTTAGGAAATTTTCAGAAAATAATTGATTTTTCAGACTTTGATCGGCCGTAGCGGCCAAACGAAAACTCCAAATTGAACGCGGTTTGCAAATCTGAGCTCCTCGTACGTCAATTAGTCGGATTAGAGATTTTAATTTTTTGATGAAATCGTGAAAAAATACATGACTAACCCCCTTGGAAATTTTGTTAAAAAATGCAACTTTCTTAAAAATCATCGTAGACCATTGAATTTAACTTTATTTTCATCAGAAAGACGAGAGAAATTGATTGGCGTTAAAAAATTTGAGCTAACTTCAATAGCAAAAAAAAAATAGTCAGTCACCATGAACATTTTAGGAAATTTTCAGAAAATAATTGATTTTTCAGACTTTGATCGGCCGTAGCGGCCAAACGAAAACTCCAAATTGAACGCGGTTTGCAAATCTGAGCTCCTCGTACGTCAATTAGTCGGTTTAGAGATTTTAATTTTTTGATGAAATCGTGAAAAAATACATGACTAACCCCCTTGGAAATTTTGTTAAAAAATGCAACTTTCTTAAAAATCATCGTAGACCATTGAATTTAACTTTATTTTCATCAGAAAGACGAGAGAAATTGATTGGCGTTAAAAAATTTGAGCTAACTTCAATAGCAAAAAAAATAGTCAGTCACCATGAACATTTTAGGAAATTTTCAGAAAATAATTGATTTTTCAGACTTTGATCGGCCGTAGCGGCCAAACGAAAACTCCAAATTGAACGCGGTTTGCAAATCTGAGCTCCTCGTACGTCAATTAGTCGGATTAGAGATTTTTAATTTTTGATGAATTCGTGAAAAAATACACGACTAACCCCCTTGGAAAATTGGTTAAAAAATGCAACTTTCTTAAAAATCATCGTAGACTGTTGAATTTAACTTTATTTTCATCAGAAAGACGAGAGAAATTGATTGGCGTTAAAAAATTTCAGCTAACTTCAACAGCAAAAAAAATAGTCAGTCACCATGAACATTTTAGGAAATTTTCAGAAAATAATTGATTTTTCAGACTTTGATCGGCCGTAGCGGCCAAACGAAAACTCCAAATTGAACGCGGTTTGCAAATCTGAGCTCCTCGTACGTCAATTAGTCGGACTAGAGATTTTAATTTTTTGATAAAATCGTGAAAAAATACACGACTAACCCCCTTGGAAAATTGGTTAAAAAATGCAACTTTCTTAAAAATCATCGTAGACTGTTGAATTTAACTTTATTTTCATCAGAAAGACGAGAGAAATTGATTGGCGTTAAAAAATTTCAGCTAACTTCAACAGCAAAAAAAATAGTCAGTCACCATGAACATTTTAGGAAATTTTCAGAAAATAATTGATTTTTCAGAATTTGATCGGCCGTAGCGGCCAAACGAAAACTCCAAATTGAACGTGGTTTGCAAATCTGAGCTCCTCGTACGTCAATTAGTCGGATTAGAGATTTTTAATTTTTGATGAAATCGTGAAAAAATACACGACTAACCCCCTTGGAAAATTGGTTAAAAAATGCAACTTTCTTAAAAATCATCGTAGACTGTTGAATTTAACTTTATTTTCATCAGAAAGACGAGAGAAATTGATTGGCGTTAAAAAATTTCAGCTAACTTCAACAGCAAAAAAAATAGTCAGTCACCATGAACATTTTAGGAAATTTTCAGAAAATAATTGGTTTTTCAGACTTTGATCGGCCGTAGCGGCCAAACGAAAACTCCAAATTGAACGTGGTTTGCAAATCTGAGCTCCTCGTACGTCAATTAGTCGGATTAGAAATTTTTAATTTTTGATGAAATCGTGAAAAAATACACGACTAACCCCCTTGGAAAATTGGTTAAAAAATGCAACTTTCTTAAAAATCATCGTAGACTGTTAATTTTAACTTTATTTCCATCAGAAAGACGAGAGAAATTGATTGGCGTTAAAAAAATTTCAGCTAACTTCAACAGCAAAAAAAATAGTCGGTCACCATGAACATTTTAGGAAATTTTCAGAAAATAATTGATTTTTCAGACTTTGATCGGCCGTAGCGGCCAAACGAAAACTCCAAATTGAACGCGGTTTGCAAATCTGAGCTCCTCGTACGTCAATTAATCGGTTTAGAGATTTTAATTTTTTGATGAAATCGTGAAAAAATACATGACTAACCCCCTTGGAAACTTTGTTAAAAAATGCAACTTTCTTAAAAATCATCGTAGACCATTGAATTTAACTTTATTTTCATCAGAAAGACGAGAGAAATTGATTTTAGTTAAAAAATTTGAGCTAACTTCAATAGCAAAAAAAATAGTCAGTCACCATGAACATTTTAGGAAATTTTCAGAAAATAATTGATTTTTCAGACTTTGATAGGCCGTAGCGGCCAAACGAAAACTCCAAATTGAACGCGGTTTGCAAATCTGAGCTCCTCGTACGTCAATTAATCGGTTTAGAGATTTTAATTTTTTGATGAAATCGTGAAAAAATACATGACTAACCCCCTTGGAAATTTTGTTAAAAAATGCAACTTTCTTAAAATCATCGTAGACCATTGAATTTAACTTTATTTTTATCAGAAAGACGAGAGAAATTGATTGGCGTTAAAAAATTTGAGCTAACTTCAATAGCAAAAAAAATAGTCAGTCACCATGAACATTTTATGAAATTTTCAGAAAATAATTGATTTTTCAGACTTTGATCGGCCGTAGCGGCCAAACGAAAACTCCAAATTGAACGCGGTTTGCAAATCTGAGCTCCTCGTACGTCAATTAGTCGGATTAGAGATTTTAATTTTTTGATGAAATCGTGAAAAAATACATGACTAACCCCCTTGGAAATTTTGTTAAAAAATGCAACTTTCTTAAAAATCATCGTAGACCATTGAATTTAACTTTATTTTTATCAGAAAGACGAGAGAAATTGATTGGCGTTAAAAAATTTGAGCTAACTTCAATAGCAAAAAAAATAGTCAGTCACCATGAACATTTTAGGAAATTTTCAGAAAATAATTGATTTTTCAGACTTTGATCGGCCGTAGCGGCCAAACGAAAACTCCAAATTGAACGTGGTTTGCAAATCTGAGCTCCTCGTACGTCAATTGGTCGGATTAGAGATTTTTAATTTTTGATGAAATCGTGAAAAAATACACGACTAACCCCCTTGGAAAATTGGTTAAAAAATGCAACTTTCTTAAAAATCATCGTAGACTGTTGAATTTAACTTTATTTTCATCAGAAAGACGAGAGAAATTGATTGGCGTTAAAAAATTTCAGCTAACTTCAACAGCAAAAAAAAATAGTCAGTCACCATGAACATTTTAGGAAATTTTCAGAAAATAATTGATTTTTCAGACTTTGATCGGCCGTAGCGGCCAAACGAAAACTCCAAATTGAACGTGGTTTGCAAATCTGAGCTCCTCGTACGTCAATTAGTCGGATTAGAGATTTTTAATTTTTGATGAAATCGTGAAAAAATACACGACTAACCCCCTTGGAAAATTGGTTAAAAAATGCAACTTTCTTAAAAATCATCGTAGACTGTTGAATTTAACTTTATTTTCATCAGAAAGACGAGAGAAATTGATTGGCGTTAAAAAAATTGAGCTAACTTCAACAGCAAAAAAAATAGTCAGTCACCATGAACATTTTAGGAAATTTTCAGAAAATAATTGGTTTTTCAGACTTTGATCGGCCGTAGCGGCCAAACGAAAACTCCAAATTGAACGTGGTTTGCAAATCTGAGCTCCTCGTACGTCAATTAGTCGGATTAGAGATTTTTAATTTTTGATGAAATCGTGAAAAAATACACGACTAACCCCCTTG
Organism: Ocypus olens; assembly: GCA_910593695.2. NCBI lineage: Eukaryota > Metazoa > Arthropoda > Insecta > Coleoptera > Staphylinidae > Ocypus > Ocypus olens. The sequence continues at coordinate 4,522,341 of OU343053.1, read as the reverse complement.
GAAAATTGGTTAAAAAATGCAACTTTCTTAAAATCATCGTAGACTGTTGAATTTAACTTTATTTTCATCAGAAAGACGAGAGAAATTGATTGGCGTTAAAAAATTTGAGCTAACTTCAACAGCAAAAAAAATAGTCAGTCACCATGAACATTTTAGGAAATTTTCAGAAAATAATTGATTTTTCAGACTTTGATCGGCCGTAGCGGCCAAACGAAAACTCCAAATTGAACGCGGTTTGCAAATCTGAGCTCCTCGTACGTCAATTAGTCGGATTAGAGATTTTTATTTTTTGATGAAATCGTGAAAAAATACACGACTAACCCCCTTGGAAAATTGGTTAAAAAATGCAACTTTCTTAAAAATCATCGTAGACTGTTGAATTTAACTTTATTTTCATCAGAAAGACGAGAGAAATTGATTGGCGTTAAAAAATTTGAGCTAACTTCAATAGCAAAAAAAATAGTCAGTCACCATGAACATTTTAGGAAATTTTCAGAAAATAATTGATTTTTCAGACTTTGATCGGCCGTAGCGGCCAAACGAAAACTCCAAATTGAACGCGGTTTGCAAATCTGAGCTCCTCGTACGTCAATTAGTCGGATTAGAGATTTTAATTTTTTGATGAAATCGTGAAAAAATACATGACTAACCCCCTTGGAAATTTTGTTAAAAAATGCAACTTTCTTAAAAATCATCGTAGACCATTGAATTTAACTTTATTTTCATCAGAAAGACGAGAGAAATTGATTGGCGTTAAAAAATTTCAGCTATCTTCAACAGCAAAAAAAATAGTCAGTCACCATGAACATTTTAGGAAATTTTCAGAAAATAATTGATTTTTCAGACTTTGATCGGCCGTAGCGGCCAAACGAAAACTCCAAATTGAACGCGGTTTGCAAATCTGAGCTCCTCGTACGTCAATTAGTCGGATTAGAGATTTTTAATTTTTGATGAATTCGTGAAAAAATACACGACTAACCCCCTTGGAAAATTGGTTAAAAAATGCAACTTTCTTAAAAATCATCGTAGACTGTTGAATTTAACTTTATTTTCATCAGAAAGACGAGAGAAATTGATTGGCGTTAAAAACTTTCAGCTAACTTCAACAGCAAAAAAAATAGTCAGTCACCATGAACATTTTAGGAAATTTTCAGAAAATAATTGATTTTTCAGACTTTGATCGGCCGTAGCGGCCAAACGAAAACTCCAAATTGAACGCGGTTTGCAAAACTGAGCTCCTCGTACGTCAATTAGTCGGTTTAGAGATTTTAATTTTTTGATGAAATCGTGAAAAAATACATGACTAACCCCCTTGGAAATTTTGTTAAAAAATGCAACTTTCTTAAAAATCATCGTAGACCATTGAATTTAACTTTATTTTCATCAGAAAGACGAGAGAAATTGATTGGCGTTAAAAAAATTGAGCTAACTTCAATAGCAAAAAAAATAGTCAGTCACCATGAACATTTTAGGAAATTTTCAGAAAATAATTGATTTTTCAGACTTTGATCGGCCGTAGCGGCCAAACGAAAACTCCAAATTGAACGCGGTTTGCAAATCTGAGCTCCTCGTACGTCAATTAGTCGGATTAGAGATTTTTAATTTTTGCTGAATTCGTGAAAAAATACACGACTAACCCCCTTGGAAAATTGGTTAAAAAATGCAACTTTCTTAAAAATCATCGTAGACCATTGAATTTAACTTTATTTTCATCAGAAAGACGAGAGAAATTGATTGGCGTTAAAAAATTTGAGCTAACTTCAATAGCAAAAAAAATAGTCAGTCACCATGAACATTTTAGGAAATTTTCAGAAAATAATTGATTTTTCAGACTTTGATCGGCCGTAGCGGCCAAACGAAAACTCCAAATTGAACGCGGTTTGCAAATCTGAGCTCCTCGTACGTCAATTGTCTTTTAATCGGTTTAGAGATTTTAATTTTTTGATGAAATCGTGAAAAAATACATGACTAACCCCCTTGGAAATTTTGTTAAAAAATGCAACTTTCTTAAAAATCATCGTAGACCATTGAATTTAACTTTATTTTCATCAGAAAGACGACAGAAATTGATTGGCGTTAAAAAATTTCAGCTAACTTCAACAGCAAAAAAAATAGTCAGTCACCATGAACATTTTAGGAAATTTTCAGAAAATAATTGATTTTTCAGACTTTGATCGGCCGTAGCGGCCAAACGAAAACTCCAAATTGAACGTGGTTTGCAAATCTGAGCTCCTCGTACGTCAATTAGTCGGATTAGAGATTTTTAATTTTTGATGAAATCGTGAAAAAATACACGACTAACCCCCTTGGAAAATTGGTTAAAAAATGCAACTTTCTTAAAAATCATCGTAGACTGTTGAATTTAACTTTATTTTCATCAGAAAGACGAGAGAAATTGATTGGCGTTAAAAAATTTCAGCTAACTTCAACAGCAAAAAAAATAGTCAGTCACCATGAACATTTTAGGAAATTTTCAGAAAATAATTGGTTTTTCAGACTTTGATCGGCCGTAGCGGCCAAACGAAAACTCCAAATTGAACGTGGTTTGCAAATCTGAGCTCCTCGGACGTCAATTAGTCGGATTAGAGATTTTTAATTTTTGATGAAATCGTGAAAAAATACACGACTAACCCCCTTGGAAAATTGGTTAAAAAATGCAACTTTCTTAAAAATCATCGTAGACTGTTGAATTTAACTTTATTTTCATCAGAAAGACGAGAGAAATTGATTGGCGTTAAAAAATTTCAGCTAACTTCAACAGCAAAAAAAATAGTCAGTCACCATGAACATTTTAGGAAATTTTCAGAAAATAATTGATTTTTCAGACTTTGATCGGCCGTAGCGGCCAAACGAAAACTCCAAATTGAACGCGGTTTGCAAATCTGAGCTCCTCGTACGTCAATTAATCGGTTTAGAGATTTTAATTTTTTGATGAAATCGTGAAAAAATACATGACTAACCCCCTTGGAAATTTTGTTAAAAAATGCAACTTTCTTAAAAATCATCGTAGACCATTGAATTTAACTTTATTTTCATCAGAAAGACGAGAGAAATTGATTGGCGTTAAAAAATTTGAGCTAACTTCAATAGCAAAAAAAATAGTCAGTCACCATGAACATTTTATGAAATTTTCAGAAAATAATTGATTTTTCAGACTTTGATCGGCCGTAGCGGCCAAACGAAAACTCCAAATTGAACGCGGTTTGCAAATCTGAGCTCCTCGTACGTCAATTAGTCGGATTAGAGATTTTAATTTTTTGATGAAATCGTGAAAAAATACATGACTAACCCCCTTGGAAATTTTGTTAAAAAATGCAACTTTCTTAAAAATCATCGTAGACCATTGAATTTAACTTTATTTTTATCAGAAAGACGAGAGAAATTGATTGGCGTTAAAAAATTTGAGCTAACTTCAATGGCAAAAAAAATAGTCAGTCACCATGAACATTTTAGGAAATTTTCAGAAAATAATTGATTTTTCAGACTTTGATAGGCCGTAGCGGCCAAACGAAAACTCCAAATTGAACGCGGTTTGCAAATCTGAGCTCCTCGTACGTCAATTAATCGGTTTAGTGATTTTAATTTTTTGATGAAATCGTGAAAAAATACATGACTAACCCCCTTGGAAATTTTGTTAAAAAATGCAACTTTCTTAAAAATCATCGTAGACCATTGAATTTAACTTTATTTTCATCAGAAAGACGACAGAAATTGATTGGCGTTAAAAAATTTGAGCTAACTTCAATAGCAAACAAAATAGTCAGTCACCATGAACATTTTAGGAAATTTTCAGAAAATAATTGATTTTTCAGACTTTGATCGGCCGTAGCGGCCAAACGAAAACTCCAAATTGAACGTGGTTTGCAAATCTGAGCTCCTCGTACGTCAATTAGTCGGATTAGAGATTTTTAATTTTTGATGAAATCGTGAAAAAATACACGACTAACCCCCTTGGAAAATTGGTTAAAAAATGCAACTTTCTTAAAAATCATCGTAGACTGTTGAATTTAACTTTATTTTCATCAGAAAGACGAGAGAAATTGATTGGCGTTAAAAAATTTCAGCTAACTTCAACAGCAAAAAAGATAGTCAGTCACCATGAACATTTTAGGAAATTTTCAGAAAATAATTGATTTTTCAGACTTTGATCGGCCGTAGCGGCCAAACGAAAACTCCAAATTGAACGTGGTTTGCAAATCTGAGCTCCTCGTACGTCAATTAGTCGGATTAGAGATTTTTAATTTTTGATGAAATCGTGAAAAAATACACGACTAACCCCCTTGGAAAATTGGTTAAAAAATGCAACTTTCTTAAAAATCATCGTAGACTGTTGAATTTAACTTTATTTTCATCAGAAAGACGAGAGAAATTGATTGGCGTTAAAAAATTTGAGCTAACTTCAATAGCAAAAAAAATAGTCAGTCACCATGAACATTTTAGGAAATTTTCAGAAAATAATTGATTTTTCAGACTTTGATAGGCCGTAGCGGCCAAACGAAAACTCCAAATTGAACGCGGTTTGCAAATCTGAGCTCCTCGTACGTCAATTAATCGGTTTAGTGATTTTAATTTTTTGATGAAATCGTGAAAAAATACATGACTAACCCCCTTGGAAATTTTGTTAAAAAATGCAACTTTCTTAAAAATCATCGTAGACTGTTGAATTTAACTTTATTTTCATCAGAAAGACGAGAGAAATTGATTGGCGTTAAAAAATTTGAGCTAACTTCAATAGCAAAAAAAATAGTCAGTCACCATGAACATTTTAGGAAATTTTCAGAAAATAATTGATTTTTCAGACTTTGATAGGCCGTAGCGGCCAAACGAAAACTCCAAATTGAACGCGGTTTGCAAATCTGAGCTCCTCGTACGTCAATTAATCGGTTTAGTGATTTTAATTTTTTGATGAAATCGTGAAAAAATACATGACTAACCCCCTTGGAAAATTGGTTAAAAAATGCAACTTTCTTAAAAATCATCGTAGACTGTTGAATTTAACTTTATTTTCATCAGAAAGACGAGAGAAATTGATTGGCGTTAAAAAATTTGAGCTAACTTCAATAGCAAAAAAAATAGTCAGTCACCATGAACATTTTAGGAAATTTTCAGAAAATAATTGATTTTTCAGACTTTGATAGGCCGTAGCGGCCAAACGAAAACTCCAAATTGAACGCGGTTTGCAAATCTGAGCTCCTCGTACGTCAATTAATCGGTTTAGAGATTTTAATTTTTTGATGAAATCGTGAAAAAATACATGACTAACCCCCTTGGAAATTTTGTTAAAAAATGCAACTTTCTTAAAAATCATCGTAGACTGTTGAATTTAACTTTATTTTCATCAGAAAGACGAGAGAAATTGATTGGCGTTAAAAAATTTGAGCTAACTTCAATAGCAAAAAAAATAGTCAGTCACCATGAACATTTTAGGAAATTTTCAGAAAATAATTGATTTTTCAGACTTTGATAGGCCGTAGCGGCCAAACGAAAACTCCAAATTGAACGCGGTTTGCAAATCTGAGCTCCTCGTACGTCAATTAATCGGTTTAGTGATTTTAATTTTTTGATGAAATCGTGAAAAAATACATGACTAACCCCCTTGGAAAATTGGTTAAAAAATGCAACTTTCTTAAAAATCATCGTAGACTGTTGAATTTAACTTTATTTTCATCAGAAAGACGAGAGAAATTGATTGGCGTTAAAAAATTTGAGCTAACTTCAATAGCAAAAAAAATAGTCAGTCACCATGAACATTTTAGGAAATTTTCAGAAAATAATTGATTTTTCAGACTTTGATAGGCCGTAGCGGCCAAACGAAAACTCCAAATTGAACGCGGTTTGCAAATCTGAGCTCCTCGTACGTCAATTAATCGGTTTAGTGATTTTAATTTTTTGATGAAATCGTGAAAAAATACATGACTAACCCCCTTGGAAATTTTGTTAAAAAATGCAACTTTCTTAAAAATCATCGTAGACCATTGAATTTAACTTTATTTTCATCAGAAAGACGACAGAAATTGATTGGCGTTAAAAAATTTGAGCTAACTTCAATAGCAAACAAAATAGTCAGTCACCATGAACATTTTAGGAAATTTTCAGAAAATAATTGATTTTTCAGACTTTGATCGGCCGTAGCGGCCAAACGAAAACTCCAAATTGAACGCGGTTTGCAAATCTGAGCTCCTCGTACGTCAATTAATCGGTTTAGTGATTTTAATTTTTTGATGAAATCGTGAAAAAATACATGACTAACCCCCTTGGAAAATTGGTTAAAAAATGCAACTTTCTTAAAAATCATCGTAGACTGTTGAATTTAACTTTATTTTCATCAGAAAGACGAGAGAAATTGATTGGCGTTAAAAAATTTGAGCTAACTTCAATAGCAAAAAAAATAGTCAGTCACCATGAACATTTTAGGAAATTTTCAGAAAATAATTGATTTTTCAGACTTTGATAGGCCGTAGCGGCCAAACGAAAACTCCAAATTGAACGCGGTTTGCAAATCTGAGCTCCTCGTACGTCAATTAATCGGTTTAGTGATTTTAATTTTTTGATGAAATCGTGAAAAAATACATGACTAACCCCCTTGGAAATTTTGTTAAAAAATGCAACTTTCTTAAAAATCATCGTAGACTGTTGAATTTAACTTTATTTTCATCAGAAAGACGAGAGAAATTGATTGGCGTTAAAAAATTTGAGCTAACTTCAATAGCAAAAAAAATAGTCAGTCACCATGAACATTTTAGGAAATTTTCAGAAAATAATTGATTTTTCAGACTTTGATAGGCCGTAGCGGCCAAACGAAAACTCCAAATTGAACGCGGTTTGCAAATCTGAGCTCCTCGTACGTCAATTAATCGGTTTAGTGATTTTAATTTTTTGATGAAATCGTGAAAAAATACATGACTAACCCCCTTGGAAAATTGGTTAAAAAATGCAACTTTCTTAAAAATCATCGTAGACTGTTGAATTTAACTTTATTTTCATCAGAAAGACGAGAGAAATTGATTGGCGTTAAAAAATTTGAGCTAACTTCAATAGCAAAAAAAATAGTCAGTCACCATGAACATTTTTAGGAAATTTTCAGAAAATAATTGATTTTTCAGACTTTGATAGGCCGTAGCGGCCAAACGAAAACTCCAAATTGAACGCGGTTTGCAAATCTGAGCTCCTCGTACGTCAATTAATCGGTTTAGTGATTTTAATTTTTTGATGAAATCGTGAAAAAATACATGACTAACCCCCTTGGAAATTTTGTTAAAAAATGCAACTTTCTTAAAAATCATCGTAGACCATTGAATTTAACTTTATTTTCATCAGAAAGACGACAGAAATTGATTGGCGTTAAAAAATTTGAGCTAACTTCAATAGCAAACAAAATAGTCAGTCACCATGAACATTTTAGGAAATTTTCAGAAAATAATTGATTTTTCAGACTTTGATCGGCCGTAGCGGCCAAACGAAAACTCCAAATTGAACGTGGTTTGCAAATCTGAGCTCCTCGTACGTCAATTAGTCGGATTAGAGATTTTTAATTTTTGATGAAATCGTGAAAAAATACACGACTAACCCCCTTGGAAAATTGGTTAAAAAATGCAACTTTCTTAAAAATCATCGTAGACTGTTGAATTTAACTTTATTTTCAACAGAAAGACGAGAGAAATTGATTGGCGTTAAAAAATTTCAGCTAACTTCAACAGCAAAAAAGATAGTCAGTCACCATGAACATTTTAGGAAATTTTCAGAAAATAATTGATTTTTCAGACTTTGATCGGCCGTAGCGGCCAAACGAAAACTCCAAATTGAACGTGGTTTGCAAATCTGAGCTCCTCGTACGTCAATTAGTCGGATTAGAGATTTTTAATTTTTGATGAAATCGTGAAAAAATACACGACTAACCCCCTTGGAAAATTGGTTAAAAAATGCAACTTTCTTAAAAATCATCGTAGACTGTTGAATTTAACTTTATTTTCATCAGAAAGACGAGAGAAATTGATTGGCGTTAAAAAATTTGAGCTAACTTCAATAGCAAAAAAAATAGTCAGTCACCATGAACATTTTAGGAAATTTTCAGAAAATAATTGATTTTTCAGACTTTGATCGGCCGTAGCGGCCAAACGAAAACTCCAAATTGAACGCGGTTTGCAAATCTGAGCTCCTCGTACGTCAATTAGTCGGATTAGAGATTTTTAATTTTTGATGAAATCGTGAAAAAATACACGACTAACCCCCTTGGAAAATTGGTTAAAAAATGCAACTTTCTTAAAAATCATCGTAGACTGTTGAATTTAACTTTATTTTCATCAGAAAGACGAGAGAAATTGATTGGCGTTAAAAAATTTCAGCTAACTTCAACAGCAAAAAAAATAGTCAGTCACCATGAACATTTTAGGAAATTTTCAGAAAATAATTGATTTTTCAGACTTTGATCGGCCGTAGCGGCCAAACGAAAACTCCAAATTGAACGCGGTTTGCAAATCTGAGCTCCTCGTACGTCAATTAGTCGGATTAGAGATTTTTAATTTTTGATGAAATCGTGAAAAAATACACGACTAACCCCCTTGGAAAATTGGTTAAAAAATGCAACTTTCTTAAAAATCATCGTAGACTGTTGAATTTAACTTTATTTTCATCAGAAAGACGAGAGAAATTGATTGGCGTTAAAAAAATTGAGCTAACTTCAATAGCAAAAAAAATAGTCAGTCACCATGAACATTTTAGGAAATTTTCAGAAAATAATTGATTTTTCAGACTTTGATCGGCCGTAGCGGCCAAACGAAAACTCCAAATTGAACGCGGTTTGCAAATCTGAGCTCCTCGTACGTCAATTAGTCGGATTAGAGATTTTTAATTTTTGATGAATTCGTGAAAAAATACACGACTAACCCCCTTGGAAAATTGGTTAAAAAATGCAACTTTCTTAAAAATCATCGTAGACTGTTGAATTTAACTTTATTTTCATCAGAAAGACGAGAGAAATTGATTGGCGTTAAAAAATTTGAGCTAACTTCAATAGCAAAAAAAATAGTCAGTCACCATGAACATTTTAGGAAATTTTCAGAAAATAATTGATTTTTCAGACTTTGATCGGCCGTAGCGGCCAAACGAAAACTCCAAATTGAACGCGGTTTGCAAATCTGAGCTCCTCGTACGTCAATTAGTCGGATTAGAGATTTTAATTTTTTGATGAAATCGTGAAAAAATACATGACTAACCCCCTTGGAAATTTTGTTAAAAAATGCAACTTTCTTAAAAATCATCGTAGACCATTGAATTTAACTTTATTTCATCAGAAAGACGAGAGAAATTGATTGGCGTTAAAAAATTTCAGCTAACTTCAACAGCAAAAAAAATAGTCAGTCACCATGAACATTTTAGGAAATTTTCAGAAAATAATTGATTTTTCAGACTTTGATCGGCCGTAGCGGCCAAACGAAAACTCCAAATTGAACGCGGTTTGCAAATCTGAGCTCCTCGTACGTCAATTAGTCGGATTAGAGATTTTTAATTTTTGATGAATTCGTGAAAAAATACACGACTAACCCCCTTGGAAAATTGGTTAAAAAATGCAACTTTCTTAAAAATCATCGTAGACTGTTGAATTTAACTTTATTTTCATCAGAAAGACGAGAGAAATTGATTGGCGTTAAAAACTTTCAGCTAACTTCAACAGCAAAAAAAATAGTCAGTCACCATGAACATTTTAGGAAATTTTCAGAAAATAATTGATTTTTCAGACTTTGATCGGCCGTAGCGGCCAAACGAAAACTCCAAATTGAACGCGGTTTGCAAAACTGAGCTCCTCGTACGTCAATTAGTCGGTTTAGAGATTTTAATTTTTTGATGAAATCGTGAAAAAATACATGACTAACCCCCTTGGAAATTTTGTTAAAAAATGCAACTTTCTTAAAAATCATCGTAGACCATTGAATTTAACTTTATTTTCATCAGAAAGACGAGAGAAATTGATTGGCGTTAAAAAAATTGAGCTAACTTCAATAGCAAAAAAAATAGTCAGTCACCATGAACATTTTAGGAAATTTTCAGAAAATAATTGATTTTTCAGACTTTGATCGGCCGTAGCGGCCAAACGAAAACTCCAAATTGAACGCGGTTTGCAAATCTGAGCTCCTCGTACGTCAATTAGTCGGATTAGAGATTTTTAATTTTTGCTGAATTCGTGAAAAAATACACGACTAACCCCCTTGGAAAATTGGTTAAAAAATGCAACTTTCTTAAAAATCATCGTAGACCATTGAATTTAACTTTATTTTCATCAGAAAGACGAGAGAAATTGATTGGCGTTAAAAAATTTGAGCTAACTTCAATAGCAAAAAAAATAGTCAGTCACCATGAACATTTTAGGAAATTTTCAGAAAATAATTGATTTTTCAGACTTTGATCGGCCGTAGCGGCCAAACGAAAACTCCAAATTGAACGCGGTTTGCAAATCTGAGCTCCTCGTACGTCAATTGTCTTTTAATCGGTTTAGAGATTTTAATTTTTTGATGAAATCGTGAAAAAATACATGACTAACCCCCTTGGAAATTTTGTTAAAAAATGCAACTTTCTTAAAAATCATCGTAGACCATTGAATTTAACTTTATTTTCATCAGAAAGACGACAGAAATTGATTGGCGTTAAAAAATTTCAGCTAACTTCAACAGCAAAAAAAATAGTCAGTCACCATGAACATTTTAGGAAATTTTCAGAAAATAATTGATTTTTCAGACTTTGATCGGCCGTAGCGGCCAAACGAAAACTCCAAATTGAACGCGGTTTGCAAATCTGAGCTCCTCGTACGTCAATTAGTCGGATTAGAGATTTTTAATTTTTGATGAAATCGTGAAAAAATACACGACTAACCCCCTTGGAAAATTGGTTAAAAAATGCAACTTTCTTAAAAATCATCGTAGACTGTTGAATTTAACTTTATTTTCATCAGAAAGACGAGAGAAATTGATTGGCGTTAAAAATTTCAGCTAACTTCAACAGCAAAAAAAATAGTCAGTCACCATGAACATTTTAGGAAATTTTCAGAAAATAATTGGTTTTTCAGACTTTGATCGGCCGTAGCGGCCAAACGAAAACTCCAAATTGAACGTGGTTTGCAAATCTGAGCTCCTCGTACGTCAATTAGTCGGATTAGAGATTTTTAATTTTTGATGAAATCGTGAAAAAATACACGACTAACCCCCTTGGAAAATTGGTTAAAAAAATGCACTTTCTTAAAAATCATCGTAGACTGTTGAATTTAACTTTATTTTCATCAGAAAGACGAGAGAAATTGATTGGCGTTAAAAAATTTCAGCTAACTTCAACAGCAAAAAAAATAGTCAGTCACCATGAACATTTTAGGAAATTTTCAGAAAATAATTGATTTTTCAGACTTTGATCGGCCGTAGCGGCCAAACGAAAACTCCAAATTGAACGCGGTTTGCAAATCTGAGCTCCTCGTACGTCAATTAATCGGTTTAGAGATTTTAATTTTTTGATGAAATCGTGAAAAAATACATGACTAACCCCCTTGGAAATTTTGTTAAAAAATGCAACTTTCTTAAAAATCATCGTAGACCATTGAATTTAACTTTATTTTCATCAGAAAGACGAGAGAAATTGATTGGCGTTAAAAAATTTGAGCTAACTTCAATAGCAAAAAAAATAGTCAGTCACCATGAACATTTTATGAAATTTTCAGAAAATAATTGATTTTTCAGACTTTGATCGGCCGTAGCGGCCAAACGAAAACTCCAAATTGAACGCGGTTTGCAAATCTGAGCTCCTCGTACGTCAATTAGTCGGATTAGAGATTTTAATTTTTTGATGAAATCGTGAAAAAATACATGACTAACCCCCTTGGAAATTTTGTTAAAAAATGCAACTTTCTTAAAAATCATCGTAGACCATTGAATTTAACTTTATTTTTATCAGAAAGACGAGAGAAATTGATTGGCGTTAAAAAATTTGAGCTAACTTCAATAGCAAAAAAAATAGTCAGTCACCATGAACATTTTAGGAAATTTTCAGAAAATAATTGATTTTTCAGACTTTGATCGGCCGTAGCGGCCAAACGAAAACTCCAAATTGAACGTGGTTTGCAAATCTGAGCTCCTCGTACGTCAATTAGTCGGATTAGAGATTTTTAATTTTTGATGAAATCGTGAAAAAATACACGACTAACCCCCTTGGAAAATTGGTTAAAAAATGCAACTTTCTTAAAAATCATCGTAGACTGTTGAATTTAACTTTATTTTCATCAGAAAGACGAGAGAAATTGATTGGCGTTAAAAAATTTCAGCTAACTTCAACAGCAAAAAAGATAGTCAGTCACCATGAACATTTTAGGAAATTTTCAGAAAATAATTGATTTTTCAGACTTTGATCGGCCGTAGCGGCCAAACGAAAACTCCAAATTGAACGTGGTTTGCAAATCTGAGCTCCTCGTACGTCAATTAGTCGGATTAGAGATTTTAAATTTTTGATGAAATCGTGAAAAAATACACGACTAACCCCCTTGGAAAATTGGTTAAAAAATGCAACTTTCTTAAAAATCATCGTAGACTGTTGAATTTAACTTTATTTTCATCAGAAAGACGAGAGAAATTGATTGGCGTTAAAAAATTTGAGCTAACTTCAATAGCAAAAAAAATAGTCAGTCACCATGAACATTTTAGGAAATTTTCAGAAAATAATTGATTTTTCAGACTTTGATAGGCCGTAGCGGCCAAACGAAAACTCCAAATTGAACGCGGTTTGCAAATCTGAGCTCCTCGTACGTCAATTAATCGGTTTAGTGATTTTAATTTTTTGATGAAATCGTGAAAAAATACATGACTAACCCCCTTGGAAATTTTGTTAAAAAATGCAACTTTCTTAAAAATCATCGTAGACTGTTGAATTTAACTTTATTTTCATCAGAAAGACGAGAGAAATTGATTGGCGTTAAAAAATTTGAGCTAACTTCAATAGCAAAAAAAATAGTCAGTCACCATGAACATTTTAGGAAATTTTCAGAAAATAATTGATTTTTCAGACTTTGATAGGCCGTAGCGGCCAAACGAAAACTCCAAATTGAACGCGGTTTGCAAATCTGAGCTCCTCGTACGTCAATTAATCGGTTTAGTGATTTTAATTTTTTGATGAAATCGTGAAAAAATACATGACTAACCCCCTTGGAAAATTGGTTAAAAAATGCAACTTTCTTAAAAATCATCGTAGACTGTTGAATTTAACTTTATTTTCATCAGAAAGACGAGAGAAATTGATTGGCGTTAAAAAATTTGAGCTAACTTCAATAGCAAAAAAAATAGTCAGTCACCATGAACATTTTAGGAAATTTTCAGAAAATAATTGATTTTTCAGACTTTGATAGGCCGTAGCGGCCAAACGAAAACTCCAAATTGAACGCGGTTTGCAAATCTGAGCTCCTCGTACGTCAATTAATCGGTTTAGTGATTTTAATTTTTTGATGAAATCGTGAAAAAATACATGACTAACCCCCTTGGAAATTTTGTTAAAAAATGCAACTTTCTTAAAAATCATCGTAGACTGTTGAATTTAACTTTATTTTCATCAGAAAGACGAGAGAAATTGATTGGCGTTAAAAAATTTGAGCTAACTTCAATAGCAAAAAAAATAGTCAGTCACCATGAACATTTTAGGAAATTTTCAGAAAATAATTGATTTTTCAGACTTTGATAGGCCGTAGCGGCCAAACGAAAACTCCAAATTGAACGCGGTTTGCAAATCTGAGCTCCTCGTACGTCAATTAATCGGTTTAGTGATTTTAATTTTTTGATGAAATCGTGAAAAAATACATGACTAACCCCCTTGGAAAATTGGTTAAAAAATGCAACTTTCTTAAAAATCATCGTAGACTGTTGAATTTAACTTTATTTTCATCAGAAAGACGAGAGAAATTGATTGGCGTTAAAAAATTTGAGCTAACTTCAATAGCAAAAAAAATAGTCAGTCACCATGAACATTTTAGGAAATTTTCAGAAAATAATTGATTTTTCAGACTTTGATAGGCCGTAGCGGCCAAACGAAAACTCCAAATTGAACGCGGTTTGCAAATCTGAGCTCCTCGTACGTCAATTAGTCGGATTAGAGATTTTTAATTTTTGATGAAATCGTGAAAAAATACACGACTAACCCCCTTGGAAAATTGGTTAAAAAATGCAACTTTCTTAAAAATCATCGTAGACTGTTGAATTTAACTTTATTTTCATCAGAAAGACGAGAGAAATTGATTGGCGTTAAAAAATTTCAGCTAACTTCAACAGCAAAAAAGATAGTCAGTCACCATGAACATTTTAGGAAATTTTCAGAAAATAATTGATTTTTCAGACTTTGATCGGCCGTAGCGGCCAAACGAAAACTCCAAATTGAACGTGGTTTGCAAATCTGAGCTCCTCGTACGTCAATTAGTCGGATTAGAGATTTTTAATTTTTGATGAAATCGTGAAAAAATACACGACTAACCCCCTTGGAAAATTGGTTAAAAAATGCAACTTTCTTAAAAATCATCGTAGACTGTTGAATTTAACTTTATTTTCATCAGAAAGACGAGAGAAATTGATTGGCGTTAAAAAATTTGAGCTAACTTCAATAGCAAAAAAAATAGTCAGTCACCATGAACATTTTAGGAAATTTTCAGAAAATAATTGATTTTTCAGACTTTGATCGGCCGTAGCGGCCAAACGAAAACTCCAAATTGAACGCGGTTTGCAAATCTGAGCTCCTCGTACGTCAATTAGTCGGATTAGAGATTTTTAATTTTTGATGAAATCGTGAAAAAATACACGACTAACCCCCTTGGAAAATTGGTTAAAAAATGCAACTTTCTTAAAAATCATCGTAGACTGTTGAATTTAACTTTATTTTCATCAGAAAGACGAGAGAAATTGATTGGCGTTAAAAAATTTCAGCTAACTTCAACAGCAAAAAAAAATAGTCAGTCACCATGAACATTTTAGGAAATTTTCAGAAAATAATTGATTTTTCAGACTTTGATCGGCCGTAGCGGCCAAACGAAAACTCCAAATTGAACGCGGTTTGCAAATCTGAGCTCCTCGTACGTCAATTAGTCGGATTAGAGATTTTTAATTTTTGATGAAATCGTGAAAAAATACACGACTAACCCCCTTGGAAAATTGGTTAAAAAATGCAACTTTCTTAAAAATCATCGTAGACTGTTGAATTTAACTTTATTTTCATCAGAAAGACGAGAGAAATTGATTGGCGTTAAAAAATTTCAGCTAACTTCAACAGCAAAAAAAATAGTCAGTCACCATGAACATTTTAGGAAATTTTCAGAAAATAATTGATTTTTCAGACTTTGATCGGCCGTAGCGGCCAAACGAAAACTCCAAATTGAACGCGGTTTGCAAATCTGAGCTCCTCGTACGTCAATTAATCGGTTTAGAGATTTTAATTTTTTGATGAAATCGTGAAAAAATACATGACTAACCCCCTTGGAAATTTTGTTAAAAAATGCAACTTTCTTAAAAATCATCGTAGACCATTGAATTTAACTTTATTTTCATCAGAAAGACGAGAGAAATTGATTGGCGTTAAAAAATTTGAGCTAACTTCAATAGCAAAAAAAATAGTCAGTCACCATGAACATTTTATGAAATTTTCAGAAAATAATTGATTTTTCAGACTTTGATCGGCCGTAGCGGCCAAACGAAAACTCCAAATTGAACGCGGTTTGCAAATCTGAGCTCCTCGTACGTCAATTAATCGGTTTAGAGATTTTATTTTTTTGATGAAATCGTGAAAAAATACATGACTAACCCCCTTGGAAAATTGGTTAAAAAATGCAACTTTCTTAAAAATCATCGTAGACCATTGAATTTAACTTTATTTTCATCAGAAAGACGAGAGAAATTGATTGGCGTTAAAAAAATTGAGCTAACTTCAATAGCAAAAAAAATAGTCAGTCACCATGAACATTTTAGGAAATTTTCAGAAAATAATTGATTTTTCAGACTTTGATCGGCCGTAGCGGCCAAACGAAAACTCCAAATTGAACGCGGTTTGCAAATCTGAGCTCCTCGTACGTCAATTAGTCGGATTAGAGATTTTTAATTTTTGATGAAATCGTGAAAAAATACACGACTAACCCCCTTGGAAAATTGGTTAAAAAATGCAACTTTCTTAAAAATCATCGTAGACTGTTGAATTTAACTTTATTTTCATCAGAAAGACGAGAGAAATTGATTGGCGTTAAAAAATTTGAGCTAACTTCAATAGCAAAAAAAATAGTCAGTCACCATGAACATTTTAGGAAATTTTCAGAAAATAATTGATTTTTCAGACTTTGATCGGCCGTAGCGGCCAAACGAAAACTCCAAATTGAACGCGGTTTGCAAATCTGAGCTCCTCGTACGTCAATTAGTCGGATTAGAGATTTTTAATTTTTGATGAAATCGTGAAAAAATACACGACTAACCCCCTTGGAAAATTGGTTAAAAAATGCAACTTTCTTAAAAATCATCGTAGACTGTTGAATTTAACTTTATTTTCATCAGAAAGACGAGAGAAATTGATTGGCGTTAAAAAATTTCAGCTAACTTCAACAGCAAAAAAAATAGTCAGTCACCATGAACATTTTATGAAATTTTCAGAAAATAATTGATTTTTCAGACTTTGATCGGCCGTAGCGGCCAAACGAAAACTCCAAATTGAACGCGGTTTGCAAATCTGAGCTCCTCGTACGTCAATTAATCGGTTTAGAGATTTTATTTTTTTGATGAAATCGTGAAAAAATACATGACTAACCCCCTTGGAAAATTGGTTAAAAAATGCAACTTTCTTAAAAATCATCGTAGACCATTGAATTTAACTTTATTTTCATCAGAAAGACGAGAGAAATTGATTGGCGTTAAAAAATTTCAGCTATTTTCAACAGCAAAAAAAATAGTCAGTCACCATGAACATTTTAGGAAATTTTCAGAAAATAATTGATTTTTCAGACTTTGATAGGCCGTAGCGGCCAAACGAAAACTCCAAATTGAACGCGGTTTGCAAATCTGAGCTCCACGTACGTCAATTAATCGGTTTAGAGATTTTAATTTTTTGATGAAATCGTGAAAAAATACATGACTAACCCCCTTGGAAATTTTGTTAAAAAATGCAACTTTCTTAAAAATCATCGTAGACCATTGAATTTAACTTTATTTTCATCAGAAAGACGAGAGAAATTGATTGGCGTTAAAAAAATTGAGCTAACTTCAATAGCAAAAAAAATAGTCAGTCACCATGAACATTTTAGGAAATTTTCAGAAAATAATTGATTTTTCAGACTTTGATCGGCCGTAGCGGCCAAACGAAAACTCCAAATTGAACGTGGTTTGCAAATCTGAGCTCCTCGTACGTCAATTAGTCGGATTAGAGATTTTTAATTTTTGATGAAATCGTGAAAAATTACACGACTAACCCCCTTGGAAAATTGGTTAAAAAATGCAACTTTCTTAAAAATCATCGTAGACTGTTGAATTTAACTTTATTTTCATCAGAAAGACGAGAGAAATTGATTGGCGTTAAAAAATTTGAGCTAACTTCAATAGCAAAAAAAATAGTCAGTCACCATGAACATTTTAGGAAATTTTCAGAAAATAATTGATTTTTCAGACTTTGATCGGCCGTAGCGGCCAAACGAAAACTCCAAATTGAACGCGGTTTGCAAATCTGAGCTCCTCGTACGTCAATTAGTCGGATTAGAGATTTTAATTTTTTGATGAAATCGTGAAAAAATACATGACTAACCCCCTTGGAAATTTTGTTAAAAAATGCAACTTTCTTAAAAATCATCGTAGACCATTGAATTTAACTTTATTTTCATCAGAAAGACGAGAGAAATTGATTGGCGTTAAAAAATTTGAGCTAACTTCAATAGCAAAAAAAATAGTCAGTCACCATGAACATTTTAGGAAATTTTCAGAAAATAATTGATTTTTCAGACTTTGATCGGCCGTAGCGGCCAAACGAAAACTCCAAATTGAACGCGGTTTGCAAATCTGAGCTCCACGTACGTCAATTAATCGGTTTAGAGATTTTAATTTTTTGATGAAATCGTGAAAAAATACATGACTAACCCCCTTGGAAATTTTGTTAAAAAATGCAACTTTCTTAAAAATCATCGTAGACCATTGAATTTAACTTTATTTTCATCAGAAAGACGAGAGAAATTGATTGGCGTTAAAAAATTTCAGCTAACTTCAACAGCAAAAAAAATAGTCAGTCACCATGAACATTTTAGGAAATTTTCAGAAAATAATTGGTTTTTCAGACTTTGATCGGCCGTAGCGGCCAAACGAAAACTCCAAATTGAACGTGGTTTGCAAATCTGAGCTCCTCGTACGTCAATTAGTCGGATTAGAGATTTTTAATTTTTGATGAAATCGTGAAAAATTACACGACTAACCCCCTTGGAAAATTGGTTAAAAAATGCAACTTTCTTAAAAATCATCGTAGACTGTTGAATTTAACTTTATTTTCATCAGAAAGACGAGAGAAATTGATTGGCGTTAAAAAATTTGAGCTAACTTCAATAGCAAAAAAAATAGTCAGTCACCATGAACATTTTAGGAAATTTTCAGAAAATAATTGATTTTTCAGACTTTGATCGGCCGTAGCGGCCAAACGAAAACTCCAAATTGAACGCGGTTTGCAAATCTGAGCTCCTCGTACGTCAATTAGTCGGATTAGAGATTTTAATTTTTTGATGAAATCGTGAAAAAATACATGACTAACCCCCTTGGAAATTTTGTTAAAAAATGCAACTTTCTTAAAAATCATCGTAGACCATTGAATTTAACTTTATTTTCATCAGAAAGACGAGAGAAATTGATTGGCGTTAAAAAAATTGAGCTAACTTCAATAGCAAAAAAAATAGTCAGTCACCATGAACATTTTAGGAAATTTTCAGAAAATAATTGATTTTTTAGACTTTGATCGGCCGTAGCGGCCAAACGAAAACTCCAAATTGAACGTGGTTTGCAAATCTGAGCTCCTCGTACGTCAATTAGTCGGATTAGAGATTTTTAATTTTTGATGAAATCGTGAAAAAATACACGACTAACCCCCTTGGAAAATTGGTTAAAAAATGCAACTTTCTTAAAAATCATCGTAGACTGTTGAATTTAACTTTATTTTCATCAGAAAGACGAGAGAAATTGATTGGCGTTAAAAAATTTCAGCTATCTTCAACAGCAAAAAAAATAGTCAGTCACCATGAACATTTTAGGAAATTTTCAGAAAATAATTGATTTTTCAGACTTTGATCGGCCGTAGCGGCCAAACGAAAACTCCAAATTGAACGCGGTTTGCAAATCTAAGCTCCTCGTACGTCAATTAGTCGGATTAGAGATTTTTAATTTTTGATGAAATCGTGAAAAAATACACGACTAACCCCCTTGGAAAATTGGTTAAAAAATGCAACTTTCTTAAAAATCATCGTAGACTGTTGAATTTAACTTTATTTTCATCAGAAAGACGAGAGAAATTGATTGGCGTTAAAAAATTTCAGCTAACTTCAACAGCAAAAAAAATAGTCAGTCACCATGAACATTTTAGGAAATTTTCAGAAAATAATTGATTTTTCAGACTTTGATCGGCCGTAGCGGCCAAACGAAAACTCCAAATTGAACGCGGTTTGCAAATCTGAGCTCCTCGTACGTCAATTAATCGGTTTAGAGATTTTAATTTTTTGATGAAATCGTGAAAAAATACATGACTAACCCCCTTGGAAATTTTGTTAAAAAATGCAACTTTCTTAAAAATCATCGTAGACCATTGAATTTAACTTTATTTTCATCAGAAAGACGAGAGAAATTGATTGGCGTTAAAAAATTTGAGCTAACTTCAATAGCAAAAAAAATAGTCAGTCACCATGAACATTTTATGAAATTTTCAGAAAATAATTGATTTTTCAGACTTTGATCGGCCGTAGCGGCCAAACGAAAACTCCAAATTGAACGCGGTTTGCAAATCTGAGCTCCTCGTACGTCAATTAATCGGTTTAGAGATTTTATTTTTTTGATGAAATCGTGAAAAAATACATGACTAACCCCCTTGGAAAATTGGTTAAAAAATGCAACTTTCTTAAAAATCATCGTAGACTGTTGAATTTAACTTTATTTTCATCAGAAAGACGAGAGAAATTGATTGGCGTTAAAAAATTTCAGCTATTTTCAACAGCAAAAAAAATAGTCAGTCACCATGAACATTTTAGGAAATTTTCAGAAAATAATTGATTTTTCAGACTTTGATAGGCCGTAGCGGCCAAACGAAAACTCCAAATTGAACGCGGTTTGCAAATCTGAGCTCCACGTACGTCAATTAATCGGTTTAGAGATTTTAATTTTTTGATGAAATCGTGAAAAAATACATGACTAACCCCCTTGGAAATTTTGTTAAAAAATGCAACTTTCTTAAAAATCATCGTAGACCATTGAATTTAACTTTATTTTCATCAGAAAGACGAGAGAAATTGATTGGCGTTAAAAAAATTGAGCTAACTTCAATAGCAAAAAAAATAGTCAGTCACCATGAACATTTTAGGAAATTTTCAGAAAATAATTGATTTTTCAGACTTTGATCGGCCGTAGCGGCCAAACGAAAACTCCAAATTGAACGCGGTTTGCAAATCTGAGAACAGAAATTGATTGGCGTTAAAAAAATTGAGCTAACTTCAATAGCAAACAAAATAGTCAGTCACCATGAACATTTTAGGAAATTTTCAGAAAATAATTGATTTTTCAGACTTTGATCGGCCGTAGCGGCCAAACGAAAACTCCAAATTGAACGTGGTTTGCAAATCTGAGCTCCTCGTACGTCAATTAGTCGGATTAGAGATTTTTAATTTTTGATGAAATCGTGAAAAAATACACGACTAACCCCCTTGGAAAATTGGTTAAAAAATGCAACTTTCTTAAAAATCATCGTAGACTGTTGAATTTAACTTTGTTTTCATCAGAAAGACGAGAGAAATTGATTGGCGTTAAAAAATTTCAGCTAACTTCAACAGCAAAAAAAATAGTCAGTCACCATGAACATTTTAGGAAATTTTCAGAAAATAATTGATTTTTCAGACTTTGATCGGCCGTAGCGGCCAAACGAAAACTCCAAATTGAACGCGGTTTGCAAATCTGAGCTCCTCGTACGTCAATTAGTCGGATTAGAGATTTTTATTTTTTGATGAAATCGTGAAAAATACACGACTAACCCCCTTGGAAAATTGGTTAAAAAATGCAACTTTCTTAAAAATCATCGTAGACTGTTGAATTTAACTTTGTTTTCATCAGAAAGACGAGAGAAATTGATTGGCGTTAAAAAATTTCAGCTAACTTCAACAGCAAAAAAAATAGTCAGTCACCATGAACATTTTAGGAAATTTTCAGAAAATAATTGATTTTTCAGACTTTGATCGGCCGTAGCGGCCAAACGAAAACTCCAAATTGAACGCGGTTTGCAAATCTGAGCTCCTCGTACGTCAATTAGTCGGATTAGAGATTTTTATTTTTTGATGAAATCGTGAAAAATACACGACTAACCCCCTTGGAAAATTGGTTAAAAAATGCAACTTTCTTAAAAATCATCGTAGACTGTTGAATTTAACTTTGTTTTCATCAGAAAGACGAGAGAAATTGATTGGCGTTAAAAAATTTCAGCTAACTTCAACAGCAAAAAAAATAGTCAGTCACCATGAACATTTTAGGAAATTTTCAGAAAATAATTGATTTTTCAGACTTTGATCGGCCGTAGCGGCCAAACGAAAACTCCAAATTGAACGCGGTTTGCAAATCTGAGCTCCTCGTACGTCAATTAGTCGGATTAGAGATTTTTATTTTTTGATGAAATCGTGAAAAATACACGACTAACCCCCTTGGAAAATTGGTTAAAAAATGCAACTTTCTTAAAAATCATCGTAGACTGTTGAATTTAACTTTGTTTTCATCAGAAAGACGAGAGAAATTGATTGGCGTTAAAAAATTTCAGCTAACTTCAACAGCAAAAAAAATAGTCAGTCACCATGAACATTTTAGGAAATTTTCAGAAAATAATTGATTTTTCAGACTTTGATCGGCCGTAGCGGCCAAACGAAAACTCCAAATTGAACGCGGTTTGCAAATCTGAGCTCCTCGTACGTCAATTAGTCGGATTAGAGATTTTTATTTTTTGATGAAATCGTGAAAAATACACGACTAACCCCCTTGGAAAATTGGTTAAAAAATGCAACTTTCTTAAAAATCATCGTAGACTGTTGAATTTAACTTTGTTTTCATCAGAAAGACGAGAGAAATTGATTGGCGTTAAAAAATTTCAGCTAACTTCAACAGCAAAAAAAATAGTCAGTCACCATGAACATTTTAGGAAATTTTCAGAAAATAATTGATTTTTCAGACTTTGATCGGCCGTAGCGGCCAAACGAAAACTCCAAATTGAACGCGGTTTGCAAATCTGAGCTCCTCGTACGTCAATTAGTCGGATTAGAGATTTTTAATTTTTGATGAAATCGTGAAAAAATACACGACTAACCCCCTTGGAAAATTGGTTAAAAAATGCAACTTTCTTAAAAATCATCGTAGACTGTTGAATTTAACTTTATTTTCATCAGAAAGACGAGAGAAATTGATTGGCGTTAAAAAATTTCAGCTAACTTCAACAGCAAAAAAAATAGTCAGTCACCATGAACATTTTAGGAAATTTTCAGAAAATAATTGGTTTTTCAGACTTTGATCGGCCGTAGCGGCCAAACGAAAACTCCAAATTGAACGTGGTTTGCAAATCTGAGCTCCTCGTACGTCAATTAGTCGGATTAGAGATTTTTAATTTTTGATGAAATCGTGAAAAAATACACGACTAACCCCCTTGGAAAATTGGTTAAAAAATGCAACTTTCTTAAAAATCATCGTAGACCATTGAATTTAACTTTATTTTCATCAGAAAGACGAGAGAAATTGATTGGCGTTAAAAAAATTGAGCTAACTTCAATAGCAAAAAAAATAGTCAGTCACCATGAACATTTTAGGAAATTTTCAGAAAATAATTGATTTTTCAGACTTTGATCGGCCGTAGCGGCCAAACGAAAACTCCAAATTGAACGCGGTTTGCAAATCTGAGAACAGAAATTGATTGGCGTTAAAAAAATTGAGCTAACTTCAATAGCAAACAAAATAGTCAGCCACCATGAACATTTTAGGAAATTTTCAGAAAATAATTGATTTTTCAGACTTTGATCGGCCGTAGCGGCCAAACGAAAACTCCAAATTGAACGTGGTTTGCAAATCTGAGCTCCTCGTACGTCAATTAGTCGGATTAGAGATTTTTAATTTTTGATGAAATCGTGAAAAAATACACGACTAACCCCCTTGGAAAATTGGTTAAAAAATGCAACTTTCTTAAAAATCATCGTAGACTGTTGAATTTAACTTTGTTTTCATCAGAAAGACGAGAGAAATTGATTGGCGTTAAAAAATTTCAGCTAACTTCAACAGCAAAAAAAATAGTCAGTCACCATGAACATTTTAGGAAATTTTCAGAAAATAATTGATTTTTCAGACTTTGATCGGCCGTAGCGGCCAAACGAAAACTCCAAATTGAACGCGGTTTGCAAATCTGAGCTCCTCGTACGTCAATTAGTCGGATTAGAGATTTTTATTTTTTGATGAAATCGTGAAAAATACACGACTAACCCCCTTGGAAAATTGGTTAAAAAATGCAACTTTCTTAAAAATCATCGTAGACTGTTGAATTTAACTTTGTTTTCATCAGAAAGACGAGAGAAATTGATTGGCGTTAAAAAATTTCAGCTAACTTCAACAGCAAAAAAAATAGTCAGTCACCATGAACATTTTAGGAAATTTTCAGAAAATAATTGATTTTTCAGACTTTGATCGGCCGTAGCGGCCAAACGAAAACTCCAAATTGAACGCGGTTTGCAAATCTGAGCTCCTCGTACGTCAATTAGTCGGATTAGAGATTTTTAATTTTTGATGAAATCGTGAAAAAATACACGACTAACCCCCTTGGAAAATTGGTTAAAAAATGCAACTTTCTTAAAAATCATCGTAGACTGTTGAATTTAACTTTATTTTCATCAGAAAGACGAGAGAAATTGATTGGCGTTAAAAAATTTCAGCTAACTTCAACAGCAAAAAAAATAGTCAGTCACCATGAACATTTTAGGAAATTTTCAGAAAATAATTGGTTTTTCAGACTTTGATCGGCCGTAGCGGCCAAACGAAAACTCCAAATTGAACGTGGTTTGCAAATCTGAGCTCCTCGTACGTCAATTAGTCGGATTAGAGATTTTTAATTTTTGATGAAATCGTGAAAAAATACACGACTAACCCCCTTGGAAAATTGGTTAAAAAATGCAACTTTCTTAAAAATCATCGTAGACTGTTGAATTTAACTTTATTTTCATCAGAAAGACGAGAGAAATTGATTGGCGTTAAAAAATTTCAGCTAACTTCAACAGCAAAAAAAATAGTCAGTCACCATGAACATTTTAGGAAATTTTCAGAAAATAATTGATTTTTCAGACTTTGATCGGCCGTAGCGGCCAAACGAAAACTCCAAATTGAACGTGGTTTGCAAATCTGAGCTCCTCGTACGTCAATTAGTCGGATTAGAGATTTTTAATTTTTGATGAAATCGTGAAAAAATACACGACTAACCCCCTTGGAAAATTGGTTAAAAAATGCAACTTTCTTAAAAATCATCGTAGACTGTTGAATTTAACTTTATTTTCATCAGAAAGACGAGAGAAATTGATTGGCGTTAAAAAATTTCAGCTAACTTCAACAGCAAAAAAAATAGTCAGTCACCATGAACATTTTAGGAAATTTTCAGAAAATAATTGATTTTTCAGACTTTGATCGGCCGTAGCGGCCAAACGAAAACTCCAAATTGAACGCGGTTTGCAAATCTGAGCTCCTCGTACGTCAATTAGTCGGATTAGAGATTTTTAATTTTTGATGAAATCGTGAAAAAATACATGACTAACCCCCTTGGAAATTTTGTTAAAAAATGCAACTTTCTTAAAAATCATCGTAGACCATTGAATTTAACTTTATTTTCATCAGAAAGACGAGAGAAATTGATTGGCGTTAAAAAATTTCAGATATCTTTAACAGCAAAAAAAATAGCCAGTCACCATGAACATTTTAGGAAATTTTCAGAAAATAATTGATTTTTCAGACTTTGATCGGCCGTAGCGGCCAAACGAAAACTCCAAATTGAACGCGGTTTGCAAATCTGAGCTCCTCGGACGTCAATTAGTCGGATTAGAGATTTTTAATTTTTGATGAAATCGTGAAAAAATACATGACTAACCCCCTTGGAAATTTTGTTAAAAAATGCAACTTTCTTAAAAATCATCGTAGACTATTGAATTTAACTTTATTTTCACCAGAAAGACGAGAGAAATTGATTGGCGTTAAAAAATTTCAGCTAACTTCAACAGCAAAAAAAATAGTCAGTCACCATGAACATTTTAGGAAATTTTCAGAAAATAATTGATTTTTCAGACTTTGATCGGCCGTAGCGGCTAAACGAAAACTCCAAATTGAACGCGGTTTGCAAATCTGAGCTCCTCGTACGTCAATTAATCGGTTTAGAGATTTTAATTTTTTGATGAAATCGTGAAAAAATACATGACTAACCCCCTTGGAAAATTGGTTAAAAAATGCAACTTTCTTAAAAATCACCGTAGACTGTTGAATTTAAGTTTATTTTCATCAGAAAGACGAGAGAAATTGATTGGCGTTAAAAAATTTCAGCTATTCTCAACAGCAAAAAAAATAGTCAGTCACCATGAACATTTTAGGAAATTTTCAGAAAATAATTGATTTTTCAGACTTTGATCGGCCGTAGCGGCCAAACGAAAACTCCAAATTGAACGCGGTTTGCAAATCTGAGCTCCTCGTACGTCAATTAGTCGGATTAGAGATTTTTAATTTTTGATGAAATCGTGAAAAAATACATGACTAACCCCCTTGGAAATTTTGTTAAAAAATGCAACTTTCTTAAAAATCATCGTAGACCATTGAATTTAACTTTATTTTCATCAGAAAGACGAGAGAAATTGATTGGCGTTAAAAAATTTGAGCTAACTTCAATAGCAAAAAAAATAGTCAGTCACCATGAACATTTTAGGAAATTTTCAGAAAATAATTGATTTTTCAGACTTTGATCGGCCGTAGCGGCCAAACGAAAACTCCAAATTGAACGCGGTTTGCAAATCTGAGCTCCTCGCACGTCAATTAATCGGTTTAGAGATTTTAATTTTTTGATGAAATCGTGAAAAAATACATGACTAACCCCCTTGGAAAATTGGTTAAAAAATGCAACTTTCTTAAAAATCATCGTAGACTGTTGAATTTAACTTTATTTTCATCAGAAAGACGAGAGAAATTGATTGGCGTTAAAAAATTTCAGCTATTTTCAACAGCAAAAAAAATAGTCAGTCACCATGAACATTTTAGGAAATTTTCAGAAAATAATTGATTTTTCAGACTTTGATCGGCCGTAGCGGCCAAACGAAAACTCCAAATTGAACGCGGTTTGCAAATCTGAGCTCCTCGGACGTCAATTAGTCGGATTAGAGATTTTTAATTTTTGATGAAATCGTGAAAAAATACATGACTAACCCCCTTGGAAATTTTGTTAAAAAATGCAACTTTCTTAAAAATCATCGTAGACTATTGAATTTAACTTTATTTTCACCAGAAAGACGAGAGAAATTGATTGGCGTTAAAAAATTTCAGCTAACTTCAACAGCAAAAAAAATAGTCAGTCACCATGAACATTTTAGGAAATTTTCAGAAAATAATTGATTTTTCAGACTTTGATCGGCCGTAGCGGCCAAACGAAAACTCCAAATTGAACGCGGTTTGCAAATCTGAGCTCCTCGGACGTCAATTAGTCGGATTAGAGATTTTTAATTTTTGATGAAATCGTGAAAAAATACATGACTAACCCCCTTGGAAATTTTGTTAAAAAATGCAACTTTCTTAAAAATCATCGTAGACTATTGAATTTAACTTTATTTTCATCAGAAAGACGAGAGAAATTGATTGGCGTTAAAAAATTTCAGCTAACTTCAACAGCAAAAAAAATAGTCAGTCACCATGAACATTTTAGGAAATTTTCAGAAAATAATTGATTTTTCAGACTTTGATCGGCCGTAGCGGCTAAACGAAAACTCCAAATTGAACGCGGTTTGCAAATCTGAGCTCCTCGTACGTCAATTAATCGGTTTAGAGATTTTAATTTTTTGATGAAATCGTGAAAAAATACATGACTAACCCCCTTGGAAAATTGGTTAAAAAATGCAACTTTCTTAAAAATCACCGTAGACTGTTGAATTTAACTTTATTTTCATCAGAAAGACGAGAGAAATTGATTGGCGTTAAAAAATTTCAGCTATTCTCAACAGCAAAAAAAATAGTCAGTCACCATGAACATTTTAGGAAATTTTCAGAAAATAATTGATTTTTCAGACTTTGATCGGCCGTAGCGGCCAAACGAAAACTCCAAATTGAACGCGGTTTGCAAATCTGAGCTCCTCGTACGTCAATTAGTCGGATTAGAGATTTTTAATTTTTGATGAAATCGTGAAAAAATACATGACTAACCCCCTTGGAAATTTTGTTAAAAAATGCAACTTTCTTAAAAATCATCGTAGACCATTGAATTTAACTTTATTTTCATCAGAAAGACGAGAGAAATTGATTGGCGTTAAAAAATTTGAGCTAACTTCAATAGCAAAAAAAATAGTCAGTCACCATGAACATTTTAGGAAATTTTCAGAAAATAATTGATTTTTCAGACTTTGATCGGCCGTAGCGGCCAAACGAAAACTCCAAATTGAACGCGGTTTGCAAATCTGAGCTCCTCGCACGTCAATTAATCGGTTTAGAGATTTTAATTTTTTGATGAAATCGTGAAAAAATACATGACTAACCCCCTTGGAAAATTGGTTAAAAAATGCAACTTTCTTAAAAATCATCGTAGACTGTTGAATTTAACTTTATTTTCATCAGAAAGACGAGAGAAATTGATTGGCGTTAAAAAATTTCAGCTATTTTCAACAGCAAAAAAAATAGTCAGTCACCATGAACATTTTAGGAAATTTTCAGAAAATAATTGATTTTTCAGACTTTGATCGGCCGTAGCGGCCAAACGAAAACTCCAAATTGAACGCGGTTTGCAAATCTGAGCTCCTCGTACGTCAATTAGTCGGATTAGAGATTTTTAATTTTTGATGAAATCGTGAAAAACATGACTAACCCCCTTGGAAATTTTGTTAAAAAATGCAACTTTCTTAAAAATCATCGTAGACTGTTGAATTTAACTTTATTTTCATCAGAAAGACGAGAGAAATTGATTGGCGTTAAAAAATTTCAGCTATCTTCAACAGCAAAAAAAATAGCCAGTCACCATGAACATTTTAGGAAATTTTCAGAAAATAATTGATTTTTCAGATTTTGATCGGCCGTAGCGGCCAAACGAAAACTCCAAATTGAACGCGGTTTGCAAATCTGAGCTCCTCGTACGTCAATTAATCGGTTTAGAGATTTTAATTTTTTGATGAAATCGTGAAAAAATACATGACTAACCCCCTTGGAAAATTGGTTAAAAAATGCAACTTTCTTAAAAATCATCGTAGACTGTTGAATTTAACTTTATTTTCATCAGAAAGACGAGAGAAATTGATTGGCGTTAAAAAATTTCAGCTATTTTCAACAGCAAAAAAAATAGTCAGTCACCATGAACATTTTAGGAAATTTTCAGAAAATAATTGATTTTTCAGACTTTGATCGGCCGTAGCGGCCAAACGAAAACTCCAAATTGAACGCGGTTTGCAAATCTGAGCTCCTCGTACGTCAATTAGTCGGATTAGAGATTTTTAATTTTTGATGAAATCGTGAAAAACATGACTAACCCCCTTGGAAATTTTGTTAAAAAATGCAACTTTCTTAAAAATCATCGTAGACTGTTGAATTTAACTTTATTTTCATCAGAAAGACGAGAGAAATTGATTGGCGTTAAAAAATTTCAGCTATCTTCAACAGCAAAAAAAATAGCCAGTCACCATGAACATTTTAGGAAATTTTCAGAAAATAATTGATTTTTCAGATTTTGATCGGCCGTAGCGGCCAAACGAAAACTCCAAATTGAACGCGGTTTGCAAATCTGAGCTCCTCGTACGTCAATTAATCGGTTTAGAGATTTTAATTTTTTGATGAAATCGTGAAAAAATATATGACTAACCCCCTTGGAAAATTGGTTAAAAAATGCAACTTTCTTAAAAATCATCGTAGACTGTTGAATTTAACTTTATTTTCATCAGAAAGACGAGAGAAATTGATTGGTGTTAAAAAATTTCAGCTATTTTCAACAGCAAAAAAAATAGTCAGTCACCATGAACATTTTAGGAAATTTTCAGAAAATAATTGATTTTTCAGACTTTGATCGGCCGTAGCGGCCAAACGAAAACTCCAAATTGAACGCGGTTTGCAAATCTGAGCTCCTCGTACGTCAATTAGTCGGATTAGAGATTTTTAATTTTTGATGAAATCGTGAAAAAATACACGACTAACCCCCTTGGAAAATTGGTTAAAAAATGCAACTTTCTTAAAAATCATCGTAGACTGTTGAATTTAACTTTATTTTCATCAGAAAGACGAGAGAAATTGATTGGCGTTAAAAAATTTCAGCTATTTTCAACAGCAAAAAAAATAGTCAGTCACCATGAACATTTTAGGAAATTTTCAGAAAATAATTGATTTTTCAGACTTTGATCGGCCGTAGCGGCCAAACGAAAACTCCAAATTGAACGCGGTTTGCAAATCTGAGCTCCTCGTACGTCAATTAGTCGGATTAGAGATTTTTAATTTTTGATGAAATCGTGAAAAAATACACGACTAACCCCCTTGGAAAATTGGTTAAAAAATGCAACTTTCTTAAAAATCATCGTAGACTGTTGAATTTAACTTTATTTTCATCAGAAAGACGAGAGAAATTGATTGGCGTTAAAAAATTTCAGATATCTTTAACAGCAAAAAAAATAGCCAGTCACCATGAACATTTTAGGAAATTTTCAGAAAATAATTGATTTTTCAGACTTTGATCGGCCGTAGCGGCCAAACGAAAACTCCAAATTGAACGCGGTTTGCAAATCTGAGCTCCTCGGACGTCAATTAGTCGGATTAGAGATTTTTAATTTTTGATGAAATCGTGAAAAAATACATGACTAACCCCCTTGGAAATTTTGTTAAAAAATGCAACTTTCTTAAAAATCATCGTAGACTATTGAATTTAACTTTATTTTCATCAGAAAGACGAGAGAAATTGATTGGCGTTAAAAAATTTCAGATATCTTTAACAGCAAAAAAAATAGCCAGTCACCATGAACATTTTAGGAAATTTTCAGAAAATAATTGATTTTTCAGACTTTGATCGGCCGTAGCGGCCAAACGAAAACTCCAAATTGAACGCGGTTTGCAAATCTGAGCTCCTCGGACGTCAATTAGTCGGATTAGAGATTTTTAATTTTTGATGAAATCGTGAAAAAATACATGACTAACCCCCTTGGAAATTTTGTTAAAAAATGCAACTTTCTTAAAAATCATCGTAGACTATTGAATTTAACTTTATTTTCATCAGAAAGACGAGAGAAATTGATTGGCGTTAAAAAATTTCAGATATCTTTAACAGCAAAAAAAATAGCCAGTCACCATGAACATTTTAGGAAATTTTCAGAAAATAATTGATTTTTCAGACTTTGATCGGCCGTAGCGGCCAAACGAAAACTCCAAATTGAACGCGGTTTGCAAATCTGAGCTCCTCGGACGTCAATTAGTCGGATTAGAGATTTTTAATTTTTGATGAAATCGTGAAAAAATACATGACTAACCCCCTTGGAAATTTTGTTAAAAAATGCAACTTTCTTAAAAATCATCGTAGACTATTGAATTTAACTTTATTTTCATCAGAAAGACGAGAGAAATTGATTGGCGTTAAAAAATTTGAGCTAACTTCAATAGCAAAAAAAATAGTCAGTCACCATGAACATTTTAGGAAATTTTCAGAAAATAATTGATTTTTCAGACTTTGATCGGCCGTAGCGGCCAAACGAAAACTCCAAATTGAACGCGGTTTGCAAATCTGAGCTCCTCGCACGTCAATTAATCGGTTTAGAGATTTTAATTTTTTGATGAAATCGTGAAAAAATACATGACTAACCCCCTTGGAAAATTGGTTAAAAAATGCAACTTTCTTAAAAATCATCGTAGACTGTTGAATTTAACTTTATTTTCATCAGAAAGACGAGAGAAATTGATTGGCGTTAAAAAATTTCAGCTATTTTCAACAGCAAAAAAAATAGTCAGTCACCATGAACATTTTAGGAAATTTTCAGAAAATAATTGATTTTTCAGACTTTGATCGGCCGTAGCGGCCAAACGAAAACTCCAAATTGAACGCGGTTTGCAAATCTGAGCTCCTCGGACGTCAATTAATCGGTTTAGAGATTTTAATTTTTTGATGAAATCGTGAAAAAATACATGACTAACCCCCTTGGAAATTTTGTTAAAAAATGCAACTTTCTTAAAAATCATCGTAGACCATTGAATTTAACTTTATTTTCATCAGAAAAACGAGAGAAATTGATTGGCGTTAAAAAATTTGAGCTAACTTCAATAGCAAAAAAAATAGTCAGTCACCATGAACATTTTAGGAAATTTTCAGAAAATAATTGATTTTTCAGACTTTGATCGGCCGTAGCGGCCAAACGAAAACTCCAAATTGAACGCGGTTTGCAAATCTGAGCTCCTCGTACGTCAATTAGTCGGATTAGAGATTTTTAATTTTTGATGAAATCGTGAAAAAATACATGACTAACCCCCTTGGAAATTTTGTTAAAAAATGCAACTTTCTTAAAAATCATCGTAGACCATTGAATTTAACTTTATTTTCATCAGAAAGACGAGAGAAATTGATTGGCGTTAAAAAATTTGAGCTAACTTCAATAGCAAAAAAAATAGTCAGTCACCATGAACATTTTAGGAAATTTTCAGAAAATAATTGATTTTTCAGACTTTGATCGGCCGTAGCGGCCAAACGAAAACTCCAAATTGAACGCGGTTTGCAAATCTGAGCTCCTCGCACGTCAATTAATCGGTTTAGAGATTTTAATTTTTTGATGAAATCGTGAAAAAATACATGACTAACCCCCTTGGAAAATTGGTTAAAAAATGCAACTTTCTTAAAAATCATCGTAGACTGTTGAATTTAACTTTATTTTCATCAGAAAGACGAGAGAAATTGATTGGCGTTAAAAAATTTCAGCTAACTTCAACAGCAAAAAAAATAGTCAGTCACCATGAACATTTTAGGAAATTTTCAGAAAATAATTGATTTTTCAGACTTTGATCGGCCGTAGCGGCCAAACGAAAACTCCAAATTGAACGCGGTTTGCAAATCTGAGCTCCTCGTACGTCAATTAGTCGGATTAGAGATTTTTAATTTTTGATGAAATCGTGAAAAACATGACTAACCCCCTTGGAAATTTTGTTAAAAAATGCAACTTTCTTAAAAATCATCGTAGACTATTGAATTTAACTTTATTTTCATCAGAAAGACGAGAGAAATTGATTGGCGTTAAAAAATTTCAGCTATCTTCAACAGCAAAAAAAATAGCCAGTCACCATGAACATTTTAGGAAATTTTCAGAAAATAATTGATTTTTCAGACTTTGATCGGCCGTAGCGGCCAAACGAAAACTCCAAATTGAACGCGGTTTGCAAATCTGAGCTCCTCGTACGTCAATTAATCGGTTAGAGATTTTTAATTTTTGATGAAATCGTGAAAAAATACACGACTAACCCCCTTGGAAAATTGGTTAAAAAATGCAACTTTCTTAAAAATCATCGTAGACTGTTGAATTTAACTTTATTTTCATCAGAAAGACGAGAGAAATTGATTGGCGTTAAAATATTTCAGCTAACTTCAAGAGCAAAAAAAATAGTCAGTCACCATGAACATTTTAGGAAATTTTTAGAAAATAATTGATTTTTCAGACTTTGATCGGCCGTAGCGGCCAAACGAAAACTCCAAATTGTACGCGATTTGCAAATCTGAGCTCCTCGTACGTCAATTAGTCGGCTTAGAGATTTTAATTTTTTGATGAAATCGTGAAAAAATACATGACTAACCCCCTTGGAAAATTGGTTAAAAAATGCAACTTTCTTAAAAATCATCGTAGACCATTGAATTTAACTTTATTTTTATCAGAAAGACGAGAGAAATTGATTGGCGTTAAAATATTTCAGCTAACTTCAACAGCAAAAAAAATAGTCAGTCACCATGAACATTTTAGGAAATTTTTAGAAAATAATTGATTTTTCAGACTTTGATCGGCCGTAGCGGCCAAACGAAAACTCCAAATTGAACGCGGTTTGCAAATCTGAGCTCCTCGTACGTCAATTAGTCGGATTAGAGATTTTAATTTTTTGATGAAATCGTGAAAAAATACATGACTAACCCCCTTGGAAAATTGGTTAAAAAATGCAACTTTCTTAAAAATCATCGTAGACCATTGAATTTAACTTTATTTTTATCAGAAAGACGAGAGAAATTGATTGGCGTTAAAATATTTCAGCTATCTTCAATAGCAAAAAAATTAGCTAAATAATAGTTTTACTGTGCTTTTCCACGACACTAAAAATGGCGGGAATTTTAAAGAAACAAACTCAAATAGAAATACACCTTTTAACTGTGTTTTAATATTGTTTACAATCATTATTTGTAGTTAAAGCATAGCGAGTTTTTCAATTTAGTTTAATGTTAGATTAAGGCATGCAATTTTATATACATCTTCTCTATAAAGCCAACATTTAACTTTAATTTAAATATATCAATAAATAATGACCTGAGAAATTTCTTTCTATTTATTTACCGCTATCGATACATCTCTACGGCACGGGAAAATCTTCATGTTTCGATGTACATTTCGCTCAAACTTTTAATAACATTTTTCACATTAAAAATGCAAGCATCGAAGTTCTTGTTTATGTGCACCCGGAGCCGTATACAGAGTTTTATGCTCCATCAGTAAACATCCGCCTGCCCCGCCCAATCGTACTTTGAAGTATTCTCAAAGCAATCGATATTACTGGTTATCAATTAAAGTGCAACTGGAAACTGAAAAAGTTACAAAACTTGGACACCGTGTTACTGATGAAGTGAGCTCGGCAGAAAGTTTTATGCTTGCGGCGTAAAGAGTCTTTCCTCCGTCCTCCCCCGCAATACAATGGACAAGAAACTGTGATGAATTGATATTTAGTCTGCATTATCGCGTTGTATTTTATAAGTACGAGAAGAGCTATAAACTGTTTTATTTAGATGACTTTTTTAAATAAAACAATTTCTTTATGGATGAAATATTTCTTTATACAATTTTTACTTTCTCCGTTACGAAGTACGAGAAAGTATTGTGAGCGTGATTTTTTTTTCAAAATTTTTTTACGGGTCCCTAGATGCCATTTCAACAATTTCTGGAAAAAACTGAAAAGCTTTTGGTAAAATTTCGTACACCGGAAGTGGTCGTTTACCTTAACTGTTTTTTGTTTTTAGCCAATATTTTCTTAAATATGAAAAATATCACAAAAACATTTAAACAAACTTTGAAGACAACAAAGAAATTAACATCTTTTGCTTGAAAACATTTTTCATAAAATCATTTTTATTTGAGAAATAAATTTATTATAATTTTTTTTTAATTTTTGGTTTATAATTATGAAACGATAATAGTTACAGCAAATTTATGTTGATAATAATTATAGAGAATGCTAAAATGAACAACTTATAAAGAATAAGTTTTTTTCGAAATCCCTTTAGTTTTTGAGTAAACTGAGTTTTTGAATTTGAAGTATAATTTTTCCATCTTTCATCATTTTGACGTTTTAAACGTCAGTTTCATCCGAGTTTACACAACGGTCGATGTACATTTAAAATATGATTTCATTTGAAAATGAACCATGAAAACGTAAATATAAATGGCCATGATACCATCACGTCGGAGAAAGTAACATGATGGCCACATCACCATTTTTTAAATTACATAACTGCTGAACGCGTCATTAGATTTTGATTATTTAAACGTGAAAATATAGCAAATTTAACGCAATTTAAAAAATTATTAGAAAATTTTCATCTTAAATCAATTGCCAAAATCGCAAATTTTTAAATCAAAACAAAAAATCGTATTTTAAAATAATCATATAACTGTCGAACGCGTTATCAGATTTTGATGATTCAAATGTGGAAATGTAGCGAATTTAACACTTTTTGAAAGATAATTGGAAAATTTTCACCTTAAATCAACGTATTTGCCAAAATCTCAATTTTTTTAATAAAAACAAAAAATCGTATTTTTCATAAATTACGTAACTTTTGAACGCGTAGCCAATTTAACACTTTTTTAAAAATCATTGAAAAATATTTATGTTAAATCAACGCAAATTGCCATAAACGTAATTTTTTTAAGTCAAAACAAAAAAAACTATATTTTTTTAATAAGGTTTTTTAAGGTTAACTGCTAAACGCATTGTTAGATTTTAATTATTTAAACGTGAAAATGTAACGAAATTAACACATTTTAAAAAAATCATGGGAAAATGTTTATCTGAAATCAATGTAAATTGTCAAAAATCAATCAAAATCGTATTTTTTTTAATCATATAACTGTTGAATGCGTTGTTGGATTTTGATGATTAAAATGTGAAAATATAGCGAATTTAACACTTTTTGAAAAATTGTTGGAAAATTGCCCCCTTAAATCAATGCAAATTGCCAAAATCGCAAATTTTTAAATCAAAACAAGAATTCGTTTTTTTCGTTGAACGCGTTGTTAGATTTTGATGATTTAAACGTGAAAATGTAGCGAATTTAAGAGGTTTTGAAAAATCATAAAAAAATTTCAATCGTAAATCAACACAAATTGCCAAAAATGCAAATTGCCAAAAAACGCAAATTTTCAAGTCAAAACATTTTTTTTTAAATTACGTATCTGCTGAACGCGTTGTTAGATTTTGATAATTCAAACGTGAACATGTAGCAAATTTAAAATATTTTGAAAAATCACTGGAAAATTTCCACCGTAAATCAACGCAAATTGCCAAAATCTCAATTTTTTTAAATCAAAACAAAAAATCGTATTTTTTTATAAATCACGTAACTTTGTAAGCGTTCAAATCGGTAATTGGGTGGACTATTTTCATGAAAATTTTCAAAAATTTTTATCAACTCGTTCGTCAGTAAAAAAAATGTTTAAAAAATCGATTACAAAACTTTTCGAATTTTTTTAGGGTTTATATGACCTTGGAAAAATGGGTCAAATATGTAATTGGGTGGACTA
This sequence comes from Ocypus olens, assembly GCA_910593695.2. Lineage (NCBI taxonomy): Eukaryota > Metazoa > Arthropoda > Insecta > Coleoptera > Staphylinidae > Ocypus > Ocypus olens. Next base: position 4,485,905 of record OU343053.1, on the reverse strand, counting down.
TTTTCATGAATTTTCTCAGAATGTTTCATCAACTTGTTCTTCAGTATAAAAATAATGTTTAAAAAATCGATTTGAAAACTTTTGGAATTTTTCTAGTAACTAAATGACCTTGAATAACTTTGGGAAAAATTGTTCAAATGGGTAATTTGGTGGACTATTTTAATGAATTCTTTCAGAATTTTTCATCTACTCGTTGGCCACTATAAAAATAATGATTTAAACATCGATTTAGAAAGTTATGTTTGAAAAATCGATTTCAAATCTTTACACTTTTTTTATTGTCGAAATAACCTTAATTGATCTTGAACAAAATTGGTCATATGGTTAATTAGGTGGACTATTTTCATAATTTTTTTCAGAATTTTTCATCGACTCGTTCGTCAGTATAAAATTAATGATTACAAAATCGATTTAAAATCTTTTGATTTTTTTTCAGTGTCGAAATAACCTTGAATGACCTTGGAAAAAATTGGTCAAATGGGTAATTGGTTGGACTATTTTCATAAATTTTTTCAAAAATTTTCATGTTCTAATCTTTGGTTTTTGAGTAAACTGACCATTTTCACCTTTAGTAATTTTGACGTTTTAAACGTCAGTTTCTTCGATTCTACAAAACGCTCGATGTACATTTAAAATATGATTTAAATTAAAAGCGTAAATATAAATGGCTATGATACCATCAAGTCGGAGAAAGTAACATGATGGCCACATCACCATTTTTTTTTGTTGATTTTCAGATCATTATTTACTGATTAAATCATTAAATAGAATATGCAAATATATCGTCGGTGAAGCAGCAATACCGCCTATCTCACATTTACCAAATTTGATAAGAGAGGCAGAAAAGCCAATTTGTAGCTTTCTGGGGGAAAAAATTGATGTTAAAATCTCAATTTTGGTCCAAATAGCAGTTATCTCACATTTACCAAATTTGACGAGAGAGGCAAAAATACTTATTTATAGTTTTCTGGGAAACAATTGATTTTAAAATCTCAATTTTGGTCTAAATGGCGGTTATCTCACATTGACCAAATTTGACAAGAGAGGCAGAAATACTAATTTATAGTTTTCTGAGAAACGATTGATTTTAAAATCTCAATTTTGGTCCAGATGGCGGTTAGGCGATATTGTCGCTTCGTCGATGATATTAACATTTCTTTTAAGAGTAATAAAAAAAAACAGATGTTTAGTCAGAAATCAGGTTTGCCCAACCCTGTATAGTTCGATCTTCTGATTTGTTTTCACATCAAATATTGCATCTAATGTCATAGTAGAAATAATTATTTTACTCGATAATTTTACCCCCCGCCCCCAACTGTTTACCCACGCGTACGACGCCCCTCTTTGATGTACTATGTTGTGGAAATGTAACGTAACTGAGCTTGTTAATTTAGAGAATCGCCCCCTCGTTTTAGGTCGCCATTAATTAGTTCGAAATAGTGAATAGCTGCGGCCGTCCGTGCAACTAAAGATCGCATCAAACGCTACATGCATTCGACAACGAACTTGATGGTGTGACAGTCAGTAATCAGCAATTTAATTTTTTTTTTCAAAGAAGAAAAAACAATGAAAACATGTGCCATCGACAACAGCTCTACGAACTTGATGGTGCGACGGTCAATAATCAACAATTTTTTTTTCGAAGAAAAAAAAATGAAACATGTGCCATCGACAACAGCTCTACAAACTAGGTGGTGCGACGGTCAATAATAAAAAAAAAATTTTTCGAAGAAAAAAACAATGAAACATGTGCCATCGACAACAGCTCTACGAACTTGATGGTGTGACCGTTAATAATCAACAATTTTTTTTTACAGAAAAAAAGAAGCAATTGAGATTAACAAAACCGAAGCAGATTCATATTTAATACTTCCAGCAGACATCTGACGGTTTTTTTTTGAAATCGGATGTTCGGTGTAAGCACGCGCCCTCCGACATCTGACGTACGAAAAAATGTTATTTTTGCGGGAGGGAAAATACTAGCGACAAGCAAACGTGCATTTTTAAAGTGACGAAAATAAAAAAAACGTCCCCTCGACGGCGGCGTTTCAGTTAGTTTTTGTTAATGAGCTAGTTTCTGCAACAGCGCACTGCAAAGGTAGATAGGAAACTTTTATTCAATTGCCACGTTTAAATGCAAAAAGCGTGGTCCTGATGTGAACATTAAATTGTAACTTTCAGAAATTGCGCGCGGAATCAGCTATGCGCAAATATCACGTTACCACGGGGACTCACATACATTCTTTTTTTTTCTGCTCACATTGGAGGAATGCATTTGCGTCAGAATGATCGAAATTAAACGAAATAGCTTATTTAAGAATAAGATCAATGTAGGGAAATGTGAACAAGAGCTTTAAATTTGTTAATAGTTGTGAATATGAATTTGCAGATTATTATTTTTCTATAAAGGTTTCTGGAAAAATGTACGGTTCGAGTAATGAATGGATTTTGACATAATCATAATCTAGAATGTGTTTTGAGTGCATTTAAAAAGTTTCAAGTCGGTAGCAATTGTTTTTATATTTTTTTCAACGGCAGGAAATTTTTACAAATTTTCTTAACTCTACGCTCGGTTCGTTACAAAAATTCAAAATTTACGGTTGGAGTAAGGAATGGATTTTGATATAATCATAATCTAGAATGTGTGCTGAGTGCATTTAAAAAGTTTTAAGTCGATGGCAATCTTTTTTATATTTTTTTCAACAGCAGAAAATTTTTACAAATTTTTTTAACTCTTCGCTCGGTTCGTTACAAAAATTCAAAATTTACGGTTGGAGTAACGAATGGATTTTGACATAATCATAATCTAGAATGTGTTTTGAGTGCATTTGAATAGTTTCAAGTCGATGGCAATTGTTTCTATATTTTTTTCAACTGCAGGAAATTTTTACAAATTTTCTTAACTCTACGCTCGGTTCGTTACGTAAATTCAAAATCCACGGTTGGAGCATTGGATGGATTTTGACATAATCATAATCTAGAATATGTTTTGAGTGTATTTGAAGAGTTTCAAGTCGATGGCAATTGTTTTTATATTTTTTCAACTGCAGGAAATTTTTACAAATTTTCTTAACTCTACGCTCGGTTCGTTACGAAAATTCAAAATCTACGGTTGGAGCATTGAATGGATTTTGACATAATCATAATCTAGAATGTGTTTTAAGTTCATTTGAAAAGTTTCAAGTCGATGGCAATTGGTTTTATATTTTTTTCAAGAGTAGGAAATTTTTACAAATGTTCTTAACTCTACACTCGGTTCGTTACGAAAATTCAAAATCTACGGTTGGAGTAATGAATGGATTTTGACATAATCATAATCTAGAATGTGTTTTGAGTGCATTTGAAAAGTTTCAAGTCGTTGGCAATTGTTTTTATATTTTTTTCAACAGCAGGAAATTTTTACAAATTTTCTTAACTCGACGCTCGGTTCGTTACGAAAATTCAAAAGTTACGGTTGGAGTAATGAATGGATTTTGACATAATCATAATCTAGAATGTGTTTTGAGTGCATTTAAAAAGTTTCAAGTCGATGGCAATTATTTTTATATTTTTTTCAACAGCAGGAATGTTTTACAAATTTTCTTAACTCTACGCTCGGTTCGTTACGAAAATTCAAAATCTACGGTTGGAGTAATGAATGGATTTTGACATAATCATAATCTAGAATATGTTTTAAGTGCATTTGAAAAGTTTCAAGTCGATGGTAATTGTTTTTATATTTTTTTCAACTGCAGGAAATTTGTACAAATTTTCTAAACTGTACGCTCAGTTCGTTACGAAAATTCAAAATCTACGGTTGGAGAATTGAATGGATTTTAACATAATCACAATCTAGAATGTGTTTTGAGTGCATTTAAAAATTTTCAAGTCGATGGCAATTATTTTTATATTTTTTTCAACAGCAGGAATGTTTTACAAATTTTCTTAACTCTACGCTCGGTTCGTTACGAAAATTCAAAATCTACGGTTGGAGAATTGAATGGATTTTAACATAATCACAATCTAGAATGTGTTTTGAGTGCATTTGATGAGTTTCAAGTCGATGGCAACTATTTTTATATTTTTTTCAACAGCAGGAATGTTTTACAAATTTTCTTAACTCGACGCTCGGTTCGTTACGAAAATTCAAAAGTTACGGTTGGAGTAATGAATGGATTTTGACATAATCATAATCTAGAATGTGTTTTGAGTGCATTTAAAAAGTTTCAAGTCGATGGCAATTATTTTTATATTTTTTTCAACAGCAGGAATGTTTTACAAATTTTCTTAACTCGACGCTCGGTTCGTTACGAAAATTCAAAATCTACGGTTGGAGAATTGAATGGATTTTAACATAATCACAATCTAGAATGTGTTTTGAGTGCATTTGATGAGTTTCAAGTCGATGGCAACTATTTTTATATTTTTTTTTCAACTGCAGGAATGTTTTACAAATTTTCTTAACTCTACGCTCAGTTCGTTACGAAAATTCAAAATCTACGGTTGGAGTAATGAATGGATTTTGACATGATCATAATCTAGAATATGTTTTAAGTGCATTTGAAAAGTTTCAAGTCGATGGTAATTGTTTTTATATTTTTTTTCAACTACAGGAAATTTTTACAAATTTTCTTAACTGTACGCTCGGTTCGTTACGAAAATTCAAAATCTACGGTTGGAGAATTGAATGGATTTTAACATAATCACAATCTAGAATGTGTTTTGAGTGCATTTGATGAGTTTCAAGTCGATGGCAACTATTTTTATATTTTTTGCAACAGCAGGAATGTTTTACAAATTTTCTTAACTCGACGCTCGGTTCGTTACGAAAATTCAAAAGTTACGGTTGGAGTAATGAATGGATTTTGACATAATCATAATCTAGAATGTGTTTTGAGTGCATTTAAAAAGTTTCAAGTCGATGGCAATTATTTTTATATTTTTTTCAACAGCAGGAATGTTTTACAAATTTTCTTAACTCTACGCTCGGTTCGTTACGAAAATTCAAAATCTACGGTTGGAGAATTGAATGGATTTTAACATAATCACAATCTAGAATGTGTTTTGAGTGCATTTGATGAGTTTCAAGTCGATGGCAACTATTTTTATATTTTTTTCAACAGCAGGAAATTTTTACAAATTTTCTTAACTCGACGCTCGGTTCGTTACGAAAATTCAAAAGTTACGGTTGGAGTAATGAATGGATTTTGACATAAGCATAATCTAGAATGTGTTTTGAGTGCATTTAAAAAGTTTCAAGTCGATGGCAATTATTTTTATATTTTTTTCAACAGCAGGAAATTTTTACAAATTTTCTTAACTGTACGCTCGGTTCGTTACGAAAATTCAAAATCTACGGTTGGAGTAATGAATGGATTTTGACATGATCATAATCTAGAATTTGTTTTAAGTGCATTTGAAAAGTTTCAAGTCGATGGTAATTGTTTTCATATTTTTTTCAACAGCAGGAAATTTTTACAAATTTTCTTAACTCTACGCTCGGTTCGTTACGAAAATTCAAAATCTACGGTTGGAGTAATGAATGGATTTTGACATGATCATAATCTAGAATATGTTTTAAGTGCATTTGAAAAGTTTCAAGTCGATGGCAATTATTTTTATATTTTTTTCAACAGCAGGAAATTTGTACAATTTTTTCTCAAATCTACGCTCGGTTCGCTGCGAAAATTCAAAATCCACGGTTGGAGCATTGAATGGATTTTGACATAATCATAATCTAGAATGTGTTTTGAGTGCATTTAAAAAGTTTCAAGTCGATGGTAATTGTTTTTATATTTTTTCTCAACTGCAGGAAATTTTTACAAATTTTCTTAATTCTACGCTCGGTTCGTTAAGAACATTAAAAATCTACGGTTGGAGTAATGAATGGATTTTGATATAATCGTAATCTAGAATGTGTTTTGAGTGCATTTGAAAAAGTTTCAAGCCGATGGCAATTGTTTTTATATTTTCTTCAACAGCAGGAAATTTTTACAAATTTTCTTAACTCTCTGATGTGGCCATCATGTTGCTTTCTCCGACTTGATGGTATCATTTATATTTACGTTTTCATGGTTTATTTTCAATTAAAATAATATTTTAAGCGTTGTGTAAACTCGGATGAAACTGACGTTTAAAACGTCAAAATTATGAAATATGGAAAAATTATACTTCAAATTCAAAAACTCAGTTTACTCAAAAACTAAAGGGATTTCTAAAAAACGTATTCTTTATAAGTTGTTCATTTTAGCATTCTATACAATTATTATTAACATGCATTTGCTGTAACTATTATCGTTTTATAATTATAAACCAAAAATTAAAAGAAAATTCGAAAAAAAATCGAACAAAAATGATTTTATGAACAATGTTTTCAAACAAAAGATCTTCATTTATTTGTTTTCTTCAATGTTTGTTTAAATGTCTGTGATATTTTTCATTAAAAAAAAACAGTTAAGATAAACACCCACTTCCGGTGTACAAAATTTCACCAAAAGTTTTTCAGTTCTTCAAATTATCAAATAAGACTTACGTTTAAAGTTTCATATCAATTTCTCTATTAGTTTTTGAGATACAGCGCACACAGACTCCATTTCGAAGAATTGACTTTCTAAATTGTGTTTTCGAAATACTGCATTTCGAAGAATTTACTTCCGAAAAACATTTGTTAAAAATAGTTTGATGGGTAAGCACGTGATTGACCCTCCCAGAGTGTTGTATCACCCTGTGTAATTAAAATAATAACGAAAAACCTCTTTTTCTAAGAATTGGCCATGAGACGAATTGGTTTTCGAAAAATATACTTTTGAAAATGTGCAATTCGAATAATTTATTTTCTAAATTGCGCTTTAGAAGAATTTACTTTCGCAAGAGGTTTTTTCAAAGAATTTACTTTCGAGAAACTCAATTACGAAAATTTTACTTTTTAACATGTGTTTTCGAAACACCACAGTTCGAAAAATGAACTTTCTAAAAATTGTTTTAGACAAAAAAGTAACCTAACCTAATCTAACCTAACCTAACCTAACCCAATCTAACCCAACCTAACCTAATCTAATCCAACCTAACCTAGTTTTAGTAAGGTTAGGTTAGATTAGGTTATTAAAAAAAAACGATTAAATTTAAGAAAAATCACTTGAGATGTTTCACCTATTAAATTATTTATTTCGACTAGTTTCGGCTGCAAGCTATTTTCAAGGAATGTGCCGAAACTAGTCGGAATAAATAACTTAATAAGTAAAACATATTAAGTGATTTTTCTTAAATTTAATCGTTTTTAAATATTAAATCATGTTTCATCATATGATCAATGAGAATCAAGTTAAAATAAATTAGGTTAGGTTTGGTTAGGTTTGGTTAGGTTTGATTAGGTGTGGTTAGGTTTGGTTAGGTTTGGTTTGGTTAGGTTAGGTTAGGTTAGGTTTGGTTAGGTTTGGTTAGGTTTGGTTGGGTTTGGTTAGGTTTGGTTAGGTTTGGTTAGGTTTGGTTAGGTTTGGTTAGGTTTGGTTTGGTTAGGTTAGGTTAGGTTAGGTTAGGTTAGGTTAGGTTAGGTTTGGTTAGGTTTGGTTAGGTTTGGTTAGGTTTGGTTGGGTTTGGTTAGGTTTGGTTGGGTTTGCTTTGGTTTGGTTCGGTTAGATAGAACTTTTCGGGAGCTTCGGTTTTTGTCTGAAACATTTCTCTTTAAAATCAATATTTTTGAAGATCAGTGAAGAAACAGGTAAAACTTGTTTTGTTAATAACTTTTTAACAAACAATGAGCGCTGATTTTGCCTAAGGAAAAAGTTGTTTGTCTTGCAAAAACGCGTCGAATGAGCCTACTTAGAAGGTCCTTAGAAGGTGCTCCCCATAGGTAAATAATTACCAAAAAAAAATGGAATGTAAATCCCTGTGGCCCGCGTTACAATTCAACATCATGTATGAATAAGAATAGTAGAAAATGCCAAAATGAACACCTTTTTCGAGATCCCCTTAGTTAAAAAAAAGCATATAAAATTATTTTAAAACCATGAAATCGGAGAAAGTAACGTGGACATTTTTTGTATTAAAACCATTTCGCAGTTCTTTTTGAGAAAATATCAGCCGGATTGGTTAGGGCCCCCAAACTTCACGGTCCGCCCCTGCATGCTTATGTGTACATCTGTGCCCCGCATATAAGATACGTAATACATCCAGTTCGCGCAACAAAAAGGTTAATTTTTTAAAAGAATTTACAACAATAATATGTATAAGGAATAATTAACGAGTCGTACATTTTTAAAATTAATTAATCACATAAATTCATTCCAGATATAGCGGCGACATCGTAATAGTAATACTATTTATTTCCAATGTACGAAAAGTAACCATTAATCATACAATAATACAGTCAATTGGTACGGCACAAACATGGAAACACGTCAAGAACAATTTGCAACAATAAGAGAATTTCACCACTAACCTTAAAACTTCCTGATGCAGCTTCCAACAGTGAATTCTGTGTCCATGGTATCGGCATGGTTCCACATTCACAAACATTACTTGCACTGTTAATCACTCGATATATTTACAATAATAAACACCCGTAATTATTACTCCAGCGTTACTATTTAACCAAGAAACAAACAAGACCAGCGGGCCGCCGCCGTCTCGATGCACGGGCGCTGTTCAATTGGCGAGAGCGAAGAAAACAAAAACGTATCGTTGGCCCTCCGCCACTCGACGGTAATCATTGTCATTTTATAACGCGGTGGCCTCTCGCTATTTTCAATGAATTTCGAGTATTTTTTGGATATAATCGTGAGTGTATTAGGTGAACGTGTAGTGTAAATACGGAAGAAGAGTACTGTGTAAAAATTGCCGCTGGTTATACATTGCAAAGTGAAGAAATCGTAAATAATAGTTGTGACGCCGGATGTTCGTCGACCGGGAGTAAAAACGGGCAAATACTAGGAAACGAAATGCGCCGGAGATATGCAAAAGGTTAGTACTTTTGATACAATACAATACAATACAATGTGTAATAATAATTGGTTAGTAATCGTGTTTATAATCATAAGGAGAAGTGTACACACAAACACATACGCACACACAGACAACAAGGGTAATAAATTAATCGCAAAATTAATTGTACACATTATTCCAAGTAACAATAAACACAGTGAGGATCTACGCAAAAGTGTGAACAAACGAAACGTTTTAGAACAACAATAAATGTACAGGGTGTACATTTCATGCAATTATACTAAGTAATGATTTGTGCAATAATATACAGAAACAAAATACACAGGCAAGGTTTTCAACTATAAATATGCAGAGTGTTCTAATTTGTAATGCACAATATTCACAGTAATTATTACAAAATTTAAAAAATGCGAAATACATATACAGGTACAAATACATACGGCAACTATAAAAATACTGACTGAACCCATTTTTTTTAATTTACCATATGGTGAATATAATTGACAAAAATATTATTTGCAATAATTTACAATAACATGAATGGCTGGAACACAGGTGTTGTATAAATTTATAATTTTTATTATTTGTGTGTTGTATTGTAGCAGCCCTTAATTATAAAACGTTCGGCTCGGATGTGTTCTCAATTAAAATTGAGCTTCAATGATCGCAATGGCGGTTTCTATAGGGTGTTACAAATTCGATGCATCAGTATTGCCATCCGGGTAACTGTAAGAGATAGAGAGTTGGTTAACAAGAGGCGCATTTTAATAATTTATAAAGAAATTTAAAATATTCCTGTTCATGTTGTTTAGTCGATTAAGGTAGTCGTAATTGTGAAGGTCAAAATAAAATATTCCGACTACTTGCAGAGATATATAAAAAAACCGAAAAAAATCAATTTAGGTTTTTATTTTTTACGGCTTTATTAGTGGTTATAAAAAAAAACAGAGGCACTTTCTTACAACACAGCATTAAAAAAAAAAACGTTTCCTACAAAATGTTTGTATTTTTTCCCGTAGAATACGATCCCGCAATAAAAAATGGTGATGTGGCCATCATTTTACTTTCTCCAATTTGATGGTTAGTTATTTATGTTTATACTTTCATGGTTTATTTTCAATTAAAATCATATTTTAAATGTACAAACAGCGTTTAAGATGTCAAACTTATGAAAGTGAAAATGACAAATTATGCTTTAAATTCTAATCAACAAGATGGCGAACAGAAAGCCAGTAACAGAAGAGGTCAGCTGTAAAAAGTGTAGTGTGGCTGTGAAAAATTATGTGATTTGTGTTGACTGTAACCCTAAGTTTCATGCCAACTGCATAGTGAAAATTTGTGGACTCTATGTTGATAATAATAAAGATATCCACTGCTGTGGGCAGGGGCGGCTCGTTATATAGAGCCAAGGAGCCATGGCACTACCTGTAGTTTCCACCAGTAACTTCGGCCTAGGAAGATAAATCGTTGTTTCTTTTTTTTTCAAAAAAGGAGAGGGTGGGGTATATTGTATAAGTGACTCTACCATCAGCATGTTCCACGAGCCGCCACTGGTTATAACTGTTCGTTGTTAAACCTGCATTTTTGAATTGCGTTCAAAATTGACCATTTTCTAAAATAAATAAAAAATATTGAAAATTGTTTAAAAATTCTGGAATAATCAACTCCTTGATTATTATATTTTGAGAGTATAATCAACTTACTTAATTCCAACAATGTTTTAAAGGGTTATAACTGTTCGTTCTTAAATATGCATTTTTTAATTGCGTTCAAAATTGCAGAGAATGCCAAAATGAACAACTTGTAAGAAATAAGTTTTTTTCCGATATCGCTTTGGTTTTTGAGTAAACTTACTATTAGAATTCTAACTATAATTTTAACGTTTAAAACCTCAGTTTCGTCCGATTCTACAATACGGTCGACGTAAATTAAAAATATTATTTAAATTGAAAATAAACTATAAAAGAGTAACATGATTGCCACAAGAAGTTTAGGTTGGCTTGAGGAGTAGGGCCCAGGAGGCGGCACAAAGGACCAACGAATGGTCTAAGCGCTGCGACCATTTGGTCGCCCTCCACAAACCATCAATCATCAACATGATTGCCACATCACCGTTTTTAAAGTATGTTATGAAAAAGAACTAATTTTTTTTCAAATATCAAATAACCCAAAAACCGTTAAATTTGGAGGTTACGTTACTTTATTATTTTCTTTACAGAATTTTATGTAGAATTTAAATTTATAAAGAAAATATAGCATTCCATTTAGAATAAGAAAGTTGATGCGGTATAACCGGAAATCGTATAATCTTGGAAATATTTGAATTGACAAGAAAACACAGGATTGTATAAATGCTGAGAATGTTGTTATAATATATTAATTAGAAGGCTGTATACGTTTAATGTGTGGTTTTGAAGGGACATCCTGTATAGTAGGTACTATAACAATTTATTTAATTGTTTAAGTGAACTAATATGTTATGCTAACGCTAGCTTTGGGGGCCAGATCCAGCCCGAGTGGTTCATTTATACGGCCTGCGAACGATATTAATACTATGAAAAAAGTTTGTATTGCAATTGTGAACTGTGAAGATTGTATGTATATACAGGGTCTTTTTTTAACTCAGAACATATGATTGTTAATGTCTATATTCTATGTCATAATAATCACCTCAACGCATTGGAATGTATTGACAATGTAGGCAACCAATTACACAAAGGTCCCGTCGACCTGTCACAGTACAGTGAAAGCTTAAAATGATTACGAATAAAGTGAGGTATTTATCCACGTTCTCAGGTTGGTAACATGTCGTTCGCCAGTACCAATCTGAATGTAGCGGAATCACCGGCGAACAATAATAAAAACAAAAATTGCACCAAAAATGGCGTGCGGCAGATGCGAGATCAATTACATTTTCTGCATGAAGTATATAAACATACAAAAAGTGAGCACCATAAATTAATGTACTCATCTTTTAAAAAAGATTATAACTCGGCAATACATCAAGCCAAAATAAAAGCAAATGATAATTTCATTAATACTGCTAGTAACCAGCAAAAGGCTAGATGGCAAATTATAAATCAATGTAAAACACAAAAATGTAACGTAAACTGTGATATATTTCCTGATACTTTTAACATTACTTTCATCAATTTAGTGAACGACATAATTGCTTCCATTTCATCTTACGATATCGATTCTAGTCAGCATATCAATTGTGACAGTAGTTTTAGTTTTAAGGAAGTGTCATGCAGTGAAGTTAGAGATGTAATCAATAGCATCAAAAACGGAAATTGCAATAATATATAGAATTTCTATGAATATTGTTAAAAGCTGTAAGGAAGCTATTATCCCTCAAATTACTGCATTAATGAATGAATGTATCAGGACTTTCACCGTTCCGGATGCAATAAAAGTAGCTGCTGTTGTTCCTGTTTTTAAAAATGGTGATGTGGCCATCATGTTAGTTTCTCCGACTTGATGGTATCATTTTTATTTACGCTTTTATGGTTTATTTTTAATTTAAATCATATTTTAAATATACATCGAGCGTTGCGTAAACTCGGATGAAACTGACGTTTAAAACGTCAAAATTATGAAAGATGGGAAAATTATACTTCAAATTCAAAAACTCAGTTTACTCAAAAACTAAAGGGATTTCGAAAAAAACTTATTCTTTATAAATTGTTCATTTTAGCATTCTCTACAATTATTATTAACATAAATATGCTGTAACTATTATCGTTTTATAATTATAAACCAAGAAATTTTTTCTCAAATAAAAATGATTTTATGAAAAATGTTTTCAAGCAAAAGATGTTTATTTCTTTGTTGTCTTCAAAGTTTGTTTAAATGTTTTTGTGATATTTTTCATATTTAAGAAAATATTGGCAAAAAACAAAAAACAGGTAAGGTAAACGCCCACTTCCGATGTACGAAATGTTACCAAAAGCTTTTCAGTTCTTCAGATTATCAAATAAGACGGATGTTCAAAGTTTCATATTAACTGCTCTATTAGTTTTTGAGATACAGCGCGCACAGACAGACACACACACACATTCACACACACACAGACACAAAAAAAAATTCCAGAAATTGTTGAAATGGCATCTAGGGACCCCAAAACGGATATTTCCGTAAAAAAAAATTTGAAAAAAAAAATCACGATCACAATACTTTCTTGTACTTCGTAACGGAGAACGTAAAAAGGTGACAGGTCAAGTGTCCAATATCATGCCTTCCTATATATTCAAAGATCTTGGAAAATATACTATATAATCAAATTGTGCAATATATGGAGGATAATTCTCTTCTTAACTTCAATCAGTTTGGATTTCGTGCAGGAGTTAGTACATCTGATGCACTTCTATTTTTAGTTAACACTATTTTGGATTCATTTGAGGGCACTGGTTTTGTCATGGCTTTCTTCCTTGACTTGAGCAAGGCGTTTGATTGTGTCAAAATTCTCTTAAAAATCTTGAGCACTCTAACTTCAATCAACCAAGCCTCCAGCTGATGAGGTCGTATCTTTCTGCACGCATTCAAATTACCAGGGTAAATGGCAAAACATCGAAACCTGTACGGGTTAAATTTGGGGTACCACAAGGTTCAATTTTGGGTCCTTTATTATTTCTTATTTACATTAATGAACTCCCAACATATATTCCAGAAGCCTGTGTTATACAATATGCAGATGATACGACCCTGTTAAGTGCGAATAAGGATCTGCATGCAGTATTAAGTGCAAATCAAAACGCTACTGTGCTGGCCTCGGAATGGTACACTGGAGCAAAAGTGTCAATGTATTGTTTAACTTGAAAGGTGAAAATAATATTGGTTCACCACATGCTAGTTTTTTGGGAGTGTGGGTCGATAGTGAGTTAACATGGAATCATAATACTGAACAGCTTGCAAGAAAATTGTGCTGCAGTATTTACTTGCTACGAAATTTGTCAAATTCAGTATCATTGGAGGTCTTAAAGACATCATATTTTGCAAATTTCCAGTCTTTGATCAGTTACTGCTTGATAGTATGGGGTCATTCGCCTGGACTACGGCGTATTTTTAAACTTCAACAACGAGTTATCCGAATACTTGCGCATGTTAGATATAGAACAGATACAAAGGCATTGTTTAAAAATATTGGAATTTTAACTCTCCCCTCCCTCCCATATTTACCAATGTCTAATTCACATAAAGAAAAATGAAGGTGAATATGAATTAGTGAATGCTATTTATAATTATCCAACTAGACAAGAAAACGATATACATATACGTAAAATGCGCTTAACTAAATCTCAAACTGGAATTAGATATTGGGGCCAAAAATTCCTTAATAAATTACCAGTTGCTATCAAAAATTTGCCTCTTAAAATGTTTAAAGTGTTTATAAAAAGACTTCTTTTGGAAAAAGCCTATTTCAGCTATGACGAACTTTTAATCGATAGCGACATTTGATACATATCCAGTGATTTAACCTCTACTTGTTTTTAATATGTCTTACTTAATGTTGTTTCTGCCATTTGTTGATTTGTTCTAATATATTTTTAAATTTATTCGTCTGTCAGTAATTTTGTTTCTACATCTATTTTAATATGTTTGTATTGTCGAACCAAATTTAATTTTAATAGGTTTATAATAATTTTTTTAAATTTCACATTTTATTTCTTTGTTATTTATCTTATTTATACACTTAATTCATAGTATGTCTGTTAGTAATTTTATTTTTACATCTATTTTAACATGTTTATTTCTTAGTTATTTAACAGAATTTATAGTATGTACCACCTGACTTGTGTAAGCGATTGAGTAATCACACAAATATAGTATTATTATTATTATTATAAAAAAATTGAATACGGTTTCACAGAATTCTGTTCGTTTGCTTTTGTCCTCGTTTGATACTTGCTGATGATTTGAAAACTTGTAAGCATTGTATTCAAATTCTTTTAATGTCTTGTAAACGGAAGCTGAACTTATTTGAAACTGTGCTGCGATAACTCTTAACGATGATATGGGGTTCTGCTCTACGTAACATAAAATGTTGAGTTTCATCTCTTCCGTTAAAATGTGATTTCCTTTAGCCCTTTTAATGTGAAAATTACTCACGCAGCCAGTATTGCCGAAATGATGGACAATATTAGAAATTGTTGAGATTGTACCAATTAATTATCTGTATTCTCTATTCGGTGGTGTAAATACATTTTTATTAATATCACAATTTTGACAATTAAATAAAACTGAGTATGGTTGCCTATATTGTCATTACATTGCAATGCGTTGATGTGATTATTATAATATAGAACATAGACATTAACAATCATATCATATCATATCATATCATTTATTTAGTCACGTAAGCCACCATTTACAAACAATACAGAATTATAATATTTGCGGCGGATGTGAGCGTCAGTATACTAAATCTAAATTAAAAAAAAACTACATAAGATAAAATAAAATAAAATAGTTTACATAATCACATATTAAAATCGATAAATAAATAAATAAAAATTAATGTTAGTTTTCAGAGAGTTCGTTAAGATTACACATTAGCTTTATTGACTCTTACACATTAAAATCTGTAAACAGAAAATTTATTAGCTATTTATAAATTCTGAGAATGTATGGAAGCATTTCTGTAGTAAAAAGTTCTTAAGTTTTAGTTTAAATGTCCTTAGCTTAGTGCATTGTTTGATTTCGTCTGGTAATTTATTGTAGACCAGCCCGCATGTAAACATTGCTGTTTTTTCATATTGTGCACTGTGGTGTGATATTGCCCTTATATCCGAGCGATGTCTTGTTTGATAATTATGAATGTAGCTATTTTTTGTGAACTTATGTTCATTCTTATATACGTAAAGGGCACATTTATAGATATAGATGGATATCACAGTTAGTATACTATGTGCTTTGAACGTCGTACGACAGGATTCTGTCCTTTTTAGACCGAATATGAGGCGAATGATTCTCTTTTGTGAAACCTTTACTCTATATACAGGGTGTTTCAGTGCTCTGGGAACGGTCATTCACGTGCTTATTTGTCAAAATTTTGAAAAATGTTTTATATAAAAGTTGTGCAGAATAGTGATCTGCATGCCCTAAAAATATTTAAATTTATACAGGGTGTCTCATAACAAAGTTACAGACCAAACTTATGTTTTTTTAAATGGAACACCCTGTATATTTTAGCATTTTTGGATTCCTCGTTACTTGGAGATTAAAATGATTTAGGTTTCGGCGATTGAAACCGAGCCGTTTTTGTGTTATTCAGTTGTTTATACTAAAATTTGAACAAAATTGTTAAAGTACTGCCCTGAAACTAATAAAGATAATTCATTCTAATTTAGTGGTAAAGTTTAGTTGAACTTTAGTCTTTAAAATTACTATATCATCCAAAACATAACTCAGCGTATTATACAGGGTGATAGTTATTCGCAAACTGCACAATTTCCTAATTTTTTCAAATAGAACACCCCATATATTTTTTCATAATTTAAAAGTCCATTGAGTAAGCTTTCGTTTCATATAAGGTTTCGTATATCTGAAGTTGATGGTTATTCTAATATTTCAAAATTCATTGGTAATTT
This sequence comes from Ocypus olens, assembly GCA_910593695.2. Taxonomy (NCBI): domain Eukaryota; kingdom Metazoa; phylum Arthropoda; class Insecta; order Coleoptera; family Staphylinidae; genus Ocypus; species Ocypus olens. The sequence continues at coordinate 4,469,397 of OU343053.1, read as the reverse complement.
GCATGTTTTTTATTATTAGTTTTAAAATCTAGTTACCAATCATTTCAAATAAACAAACAAAAAAATACAGGTGACAGTAATTATTATATTAGTCTCAAAAATAGATCGAACCATTTAAGTTGTGATCTTAGTTTATAACTATGAATTTCTCACAAGAAGAATTGGTTGACATGATTTTCATTCTTGGCGAATGTCACAAAAATTGTCTTCTGGCTTCACGAGTGTATGGACAGCGGTATCCCGAGAGGCGGTGTCCACGACAAGGAGCATTTATAAGAGTGCAAGAGCGATTTGAGACTACAGGTAACGTTAATTATTCAAAACCTGTGCAAAGCAAACCTGCAATTAACGAAGATAGCGAATTCCTGGTATTGGCATCGATAGTTGAAAACCCTAAATTAAGTTTATCCGAATTAAATAATCAGTTGGATATTAGTCGGCCCTCAGCGCATAGAATTTTGAAGAAACACAAATTTCACCCTTACCACATCCACTTAGAACAACAGCTTGGAGAAGCAGATTTTCCCGCTAGAACAGCATTCTGTAACTGGGCCCTTAATATTCTGGGAAACAATGAACATTTTTACTTTCTCCGTTACGAAGTACGAGAAAGTATGGTGATCGTGATTTTTTTTCCAAAAATTTTTTTTACGGAAATATTCGTTTTGGGGTCCCTAGATGCCATTTCAACAAATTCTGGAAAAAAAATTTTTGTGTCTGTGTGTGTGTGTGTGTCTGTGTGTGTGTGTGTCTGTGTGTGTGTGTGTCTGTGTGTGTGTGTGTGTGTGTGTGTGTCTGTCTGTGTGCGCTGTATCTCAAAAACTAATAGAGCAATTGATATAGAACTTTGAACATACGTCTTATTTGATAATCCGAAGAACTGAAAAGCTTTTGGTAAAATTTCGTACACCGGAAGTGGGCGTTTACCTTAACTGTTTTTTGTTTTTTGCCAATATTTTCTTAAATATGAAAAATATCACAAACATATTTAAACAAACGTTGAAGACTACAAATAAATGAACATCTTTTGCTTGAAAATATTTTTCATAAAATCATTGCTATTCGAGAAAAAAATTTATTCATTTTTTTTAATTATTGGTTTATAATTATGAAACGTTAATAGTTACAGCAAATTTATGTCAATAATAATTGTAGAGAATGCTAAAATGAACAACTTCTAAAGAATACGTTTTTTTCGAAATCTCGTTAGTTTTTGAGTAAACTGAGTTTTTTAATTTGAAGTGTAATTTTTCCATCTTTCATAATTTTGACGTTTTAAACGTCAGTTTCACCCGAGTTTACGCAACGCTCGATGTACATTTAAAATATGATTTCAATTGAAAATAAACCGTGAAAACGTAAATATGAATGGTTATGATACCATCAAATCGGAGAAAGTAACATGATGGCCACATCACCATTTTTATTTTGATTTTATGTTGTTTACTGATGAGGCTTCATTTCACAATAATGGCAAGGTAAACAGACACAACCTTCATTATTATTCGGACCACAATCCTCATTTCACAAGGACAGTAAATAATCAAAATCAATGAAGCCTGAATGTATGGGGTGGTATTCTAGGAACTCGCGTCATAGGACCACACTTCTTTGAAGGCAGCCTGAATGGAGAAATGTTTGAAGAATTTCTTAGGAATCATTTAGATGAGTACCTACTTGACGTACCACGGAACGTAGTAAGAGATATGTGGATCCAGTTGGATGGTGCACCACCACATTTTGCTCGCAGTGTACGACAATTTTTGAATGACCGTTACCCTAATAAGTGGATAGGTCGCGGCGGACCTGCACTATGGCCACCTAGGTCGCCGGACCTCACGAAATTAGATTTTTTTCTATGGGGCTATATCAAGGACATGGTGTTCCGTATACCACCGACTACAGCAGAAGATATGCGAATACGAATTAGGAATGCTTTTTCTGCAGTAACGCCACAAGTTTTAGTTGCAGTTCACAAATCGTCCGTTGAACGTCTCAGAATTTGTTTAAATCAGAATGGTCTAAATTTTGAAAACATGTTGTAAACTTCTTTAAATTGTTATTTTTCATCTTATATACTTATCTTATTAAATTGTTTTGTTATTTAAGTTGATTTATAAGTTTTTACTATAGTTCTCTATCTGTATTGAAACATAATTGTTTGTATAACTTATTGGGAATAATGCATCCAGATTTTGTTGAAATATGGTAGGATACAAGATTTGAATACATGTCTCAAAAACATAAAATACGATTTTGTAGGCAAACACAACGCTTATAAACGGATCCTTCTCAACCGAAACATGCAACTTACGAACGAATTCTGAAATACTCGAGTCACTATCAACTTCAGACATACAAAACCTAATATGAAATGAAAGCTTACTCAATAGACTTTCAAATTATAAAAAAATATATAGGGTGTTCTATTTAAAAAAATGAAGAAATTGTGCAGTTTGCGAATGGCTATCACCCTGTATAATACGCTGAGTTACGTTTTGGATGATATAGTAATTTTGAAGACTAAAGTTCAACTAAACTTTACCACTAAATTAGAATGAATTATCTTTATTAGTTTTAGGGAAGCACTTTAACAATTTTGTTCAAATTTTTGTATAAACAACTGAATAACACAAAAACGGCCCAGTTTCAATCCCCACAACCTAGGTCATGTTAATCTCCAAGTAACGAGGAATCCAAAAATGTTGAAATATACAGGGTGTTCCATTTAAAAAAACATAAGTTTGGTCTGTAACTTTGTTATGAGACACCCTGTATAAATTTAAATATTTTTAGGGCATGCAGTTCACTATTCTGCACAACTTTTATATACAACATTTTTCAAAATTTTGACAAATAAGCACGTGATTGACCGATCCCAGAGCTCTGAAACACCCTGTATATCCCCTCTACCCCACAGTAATATATTATATGTTAAGTGCGTGTATACTAATGAGTAGTAGATGTCTATGAGGATTTTATGAGAAAATTTATGTTTTAATTTAACAATGGCATAGTACGTACTGCTTAGCTTGGAAGTCACATGATCGATTTGGTTGTCCCATGACAGTTGTTCATCTATATAGCTACCAAGATACTTAGCTGATGCTTTTTTATTATCAATGTTAATATCTGGTGGCTTTCTGTTATAGAATTGCACTATTGTTGTCTTATCAATATTTAAAAGTAGGTTATTCTTATTGCACCATTCAGACATTTCTTTATTCGTTTCACTAATTTTTTTTAACAGTTCATCTTGGTCGTATGCAGAGATTACAATTGCTGTATCATCGGCAAAATTGATCATATGACCCCAGCTTATGTGATCCTTCAGGTCATTTATATAAAGTATAAATAAAAGAGGTCCTAATGTTGATCCTTGCACAATTCCAGTATTTAGTTCACATTTTTTTGATTCACTGTCACAGATTTGCACGTATATCTTGCGGTTAGTCAGGAACGATTGGATTATGTCCAGTGGTTTATCACGAATTCCCAATGTGTATAGTTTGTCTCGCATAAATTTTACGTCAATGGTGTCGAACGCTCTTGAGAAATCATAGAATAAGGCGGCCACGCACTTGCCTCTATCCAAGTTTTTTGATATGTATTCTATGAGGGCGACACTTGCTGTTTCGGTAGATCGTCCTTCGCGAAATCCATGCTGGGCTTCGTTGAGTATTTGGTATTTTCCAAGGTAGCTTAGTAATCTCAGTGCTAGCGTTTTTTCAAATATTTTTGAAAACGCGTTCAGCAGGGCTATTGGTCGAAAATTTTCTTTGTCATTTCTATCGCCCTTTTTAAAAATAGGAATAATTTTTGATGTTTTCAGAGTTGTTGGGAAGATTCCATTTTTAAACGCTAGATTAATTATATACTCCAATGGGTCCAAAATTTCTATTGCCACTGCTTTTAAAACATGGATGTGGATTCCGTCTTGTCCTGTGCTTGCGTTATTTTTAAGATTTTGGATTACTCTGTAGATTTCTTCTTTTGAGACAGGCGCAAGATACATAGACTGCTTCGTGTTACTTGAGGTAGAGCAGGCATTTGATATTTTATCACCAAAGTGGTTCTTTAGTTTAATTTCAGTTACTGTTGAGTAATACTGAACAAATGTGTCGGCAACCTCCTGGGTATTAGTTATTACTTGGCCAGAGTTATTTTGGATAGCTAATGTTTCGGTTTGCTTAGCATGGTTTAGTTCATCACGTACCAGCGTCCATATTTGTTTTTGTTTGTTAGAACTGCTTGATATTATCCTAGAATGATGTTCCTTCTTTGTGCTCTCTTTTTGCATTCCTATATACCAGTCTCATGTTAGGTGTCATATGTTCGGAGTTAAAAAAGACGGTGTATATTTAACTTTCCATATAGACCCGAATGTTACGTTGTAATCATGTATGTAAAAAGTTTACCCATATGCCTGTGTTGATGTGTTAATGTTATAATATATTGACCGAATTATTAAGGATTTATGATGGAATGTTAATTGCGTAATGTGACGGTACAGCGTAGGCGTTGGAAATATGCAAATAAAGTAGTGAATACGGCTGGTGTGGCCATCGTGATGCTGTATAATAATGAGAAATGGTGATATTTTTCTTGAGTCCGAGATTGAAGGGCGGAGGAGTAGAGAGTAGAGCCGGCGTGGAAGGGCGCGTATGTGCTGGAGGGGTGGGTGGTGGTGGAAAAGGAAGGTTGTCGGAGTTTAGTGGAAATCGCATCGAATGGAAATTGTGTAAGTAGTCTCGGTTGCCGTAGCGCCGAGCAGCTTGCGTAACAGTCAAATAATCGGTGCTCCAGTGCGCTACTGCTCTCAGCCTTGTGCTCCCGCTGACTGTAGATAGACATACATAGCGGGCGGCGAAGAAGAGAGGAGAAAATCGGGTCCGGGCGCTGTTCGATTCCGGGCGCGGGTGTGAATCCGGTCCAGCGTCAGCGTTAGCAGCAGCGACGGCAGGGCGAGAGACCAGAGCAGGGTAGGAGAGCAGGGCGAGAGCAGCAGGGTAGGGCCGTCTCTAAAGCGCCGAATCGCTCTCTCTGGGCAGCTTTGCAAGCGCACGCACTTCACGATGAAGCTTTCGATGCTCCACATCTCGCCGCGCCGCGCCGGTTCTCGCGCCCTTTACTAAATTATTATGGCTGTGAAACATGCCGTTTATAGGTAAAACATGTGGTGGCTTTATTGTGGACTGCTTGTCGTCGTGGCGACGTTACGAATTAATGTGTTGGCCGCTTCTAAACGAGGTAAGTCGCAACGTACACACACACACAACCGCACACACACACACACACACATCTCTCATCATCCCAGTGTAACCTAAGCGAAATTCTGCTATTCCGCTCTCTCCCCCAGTGAAACGTCCCCCGCGCTCAGAAAAAAAAGAGAAAACCACCCCCTTGCACTCGCTAAATAAAATACGAAACGCCGGCTCGGTTTTATGGGCCCGCAAAGTGTCGTACAGACACTTTTCTCACCTGGTTTTTATTGAATAAACCCGCGCTTTATTTTTAGGGCCGAACTGATTTTTACTGCACTCTGTGTCTATTTTTTTGCTCCTAAAACAAAAAGGTATCCTGTTGAATACCCAGACCGAGAAGTTCAACGTTACCTACATTCGGGGAAACTTCGATGTTCCAAACCAAACATACTGCACCGACAGTTCGGGAAACTTAAATAATATTAACTTTATTACAAAATCTAAACCGAAGTGGAAATTTCTGTTTAAATTTAACTTGGCAGTTACGCCTCGGCCGTCGTTATAGTGGAAAATTTGCTTCTAACAGAGGCTGTGATGTTAAAAACTTGTAAAGCCTGTTGATTTTGAACACAATTTGATCGACAACAAATTAAACAAAATTGTATTGTAATTGATACGTTTTAGAACATTGTTGAGCTGTTTGTTACTAAATATTTCTTCATCTCTTTTATTTATTTTTCATTGGATATCCGATATTCAACACTTGAATCATTTCGACACTGGAAATACAATAACTTAGAATATCTACCATCTACTGTTGGTTTCTGAAGTTCGACTTTGCTATACATTTAATACTAAGTATTTATTCATCTCATGTTATTATTTATTTGAGGACATGTTTTTCAATGGATATCCGATATTCAACATTTGAATAATTTTGATACTACAAATACAACAACCGCTAATATCTGAGGTTAAAAATTTAATATGCGATATTCAACACTAGACGAATTCCTGTATCATCTACAACAATCTTCTGAAGTTCAAAATGAACACTAGAAAAATAATCTAAATTTAGGCATACAATCACCCCAATACTTACTCTTACTGAATATTTCCAACCGAATTTTAACAACAATTAAATACATTATATTCAAAATATCACGTGGAATGAATAATCTAAATATTAGAAATACAATCACTTTCCGTACTTCTTGAGCATGAATTTCTTACTGAATGTTTCTAATACTGAATTTGTATTCATCTCCCAACCGAATTTTAACAACAATTAAATACATTATGTTCAAAATATCTTGTGGAGTGAATAATCTAAATATTAGAAATACAATCACTTTCCGTACTTCTCGGGCATGAATTTCTTACTGAATGTTTCTAATACTGAATTTGTATTCATTTCCCAACCGAATTTTAACAACAATTAAATGAATTGTGTTCAAAACATCATGTGGAATAAATAATCTAAATATTAGAAATACAATCACTTCCATACTTCTTGGACAGACATTATTGAATTTGAATTAATTTCCCAACCGAATTTTAACAACAATTAAATGAAATATATTTAAAATATCATGTGGAATGAATAATCTAAATATTAGAAATACAATCACTTTCCGTACTTCTCGGGCATGAATTTCTTACAGAATGTTTCTAATACTGAATTTGTATTCATCTCCCAACTGAATTTTAACAACAATTAAATAAATTATGTTCAAAACATCATGTGGAATAAATAATTTAAATATTAGAAATACAAATCACTTCCATACTTCTTGGACAGACATTATTGAATTTGAATTCGTTTCCCAACCGAATTTTAACAACAATTAAATGAAATATATTTAAAATATCATGTGGAATGAATAATCTAAATATTAGAAATACAATCACTTTCCGTACTTCTCGGGCATGAATTTCTTACTGAATGTTTCTAATACTGAATTTGTATTCATTTCCCAACCGAATTTTAACAACAATTAAATAAATTATGTTCAAAACATCATGTGGAATAAATAATCTAAATATTAGAAATACAATCACTTCCATACTTCTTGGACAGACATTATTGAATTTGAATTCATTTCCCAACCGAATTTTAACAACAATTAAATAAATTATATTTAAAATATCATGTGGAATGAATAATCTAAATATTAGAAATACAATCACTTTCCGTACTTCTTGGGCATGAATTTCTTACTGAATGTTTGTAATACTGAATTTGTATTCATCTCCCAACTGAATTTTAACAACAATTAAATAAATTATGTTCAAAACATCATGTGGAATAAATAATCTAAATATTAGAAATACAATCACTTCCATACTTCTTGGACAGACATTATTGAATTTGAATTCATTTCCCAACCGAATTTTAACAACAATTAAATGAATTATATTTAAAATATCATGTGGAATAAATAATCTAAATATTAGAAATACAATCACTTTCCATACTTCTCGGGCATGAATTTCTTACTGAATGTTTCTAATACTGAATTTGTATTCATTTCCCAACCGAATTTTAACAACAATTAAATAAATTATGTTCAAAACATCATGTGGAATAAATAGTTTAAATATTAGAAATACAATCACTTCCATACTTCTTGGACAGGCATTATTGAATTTGAATTCGTTTCCCAACCGAATTTTAACAACAATTAAATACATTATATTCAAAATATCATGTGGAATGAATAATCTAAATATTAGAAATACAATCACTTTCCGTACTTCTCGGGCATGAATTTCTTGCTAAATGTTTCTAATACTGAATTTGTATTCATTTCCCAATCGAATTTTAACAACAATTAAATGAATTATGTTCAAAACATCATGTGGAATAAATAATTTTAATATTAGAAATACAAATCACTTCCATACTTCTTGGACAGACATTATTGAATTTGAATTCATTTCCCAACCGAATTTTACCAACAATTAAATGAATTATATGTATTTAAAATATCATGTGGAATGAATAATCTAAATATTAGAAATACAATCACTTTTCATACTTCTTATTGAATATTTCTTATACTGAATTCGTATTCATCTCCAAGCTGCATTTTAACAGCAATCAAATTAATTACATATATTCAGAACATCATGTGGAATAAATAATCTAATTATTACAAATACAATCACCCCTAAAACTACTCAGGTGGGCATTTCTTACTGAATATTTCTAATAATGAATTTGAATTCATCTCCCAACTAAATTTTAAGAACAATTAAAAGAATTATTTTCAAAACATCATGTGGAATGAATAATCTAAATATTAAAATACAATCACTTTCTATAATTCTTGAGTAGGCATTTCTTACTGAATATTTCTAATGCCGAATTTATATTCATCTTCCAACTGAATTTTAACAACAATCAAATTATTAATTTTCAAAATATCATGTGGAATATTAGACATACAATACTTCTCAGGTAGACATTTCTTAACTGATTGAGGTTGGCGGCACTTACTTCGTGATACATTGTTAATTAAATAGAACACACCTTTACTCAGTACACTGTTTATTTATTAGTGATTGCAGTTTGATAATGACCATTGTTTAATCGAAACTTAGTCACTAATAAATAAACAGTGTGATATTATCTAAGTAAAAGTGTGTTTTATTTAGACATTATTATTTATTTAAACTTGATTTGTGATGTTAAATTTACTGTATAATTTATATTATATTAATAGACTAATAATGAATAATAACCTGAATTTGATAAATATATATTATTATTATATTATTATTTCTTACTGAATATATTTAACACTGCAATCGTATTCATCTCCGAACTGAACTTTAACAACAATTAAATGCGTTTTATCAATATCATTTATATGAGGACGTATGTATTTCCCTAGTATCTTCGATTTTCAACGATTAAATAATTTTGAAAACATTTATCATCTACAGATATTTTCTGGAGTTACAAAATGAATATCAGATCAGAACTGCAGATGAATTCCTATTAAATAATTGATTTCAATATTGAAAACACATGACCCTCCAAACTTCTTATCAGCAACTATTCACCGGAGTATCAAAATTTCGTTACCTAGATTTCTAAACCTTATTTTTTAATTACATTTTAAAACTTTAATCCTGGAACTTATGTTATGAAAAGGAAACTAAAATTAAACAAAATTTTATACTATTGCATATTAAATATTCAGTTTCCAATAATAAAGTTTTAAGTCTCTCAATTAATTTTACGCAAGAATTTCTCCATTACTTGCAACGAGTGCACCCGTTTTCTATTGAATTTCTAATTTTCAATTTAATTTTCTATTTGTATCACCAATAAATGATTATAAAAACATGTATAATGAAGTCAAAGTTTCCTACATAACAATTATTAGTATTTGTAAAAATTGCCACAATGCATAGCTGCTTTCTGAGCATCTATTTAAGAATTTAAGATTCAATATTAAACCTGCGGTGTTCTGATTCAAAAGTGTTATTTAATTAATTTACATGGATTTATTAATCCACATAAATTTTCAAAACTGAATGTTTTATTTACTATTAAATATCCAGACTTTACTGCGTCCGTAAGACATTTTCCTGTTTGAATACATTAAAATCTTTCCTGTTTAATAAACTAAAAATATATTAATCAAATAATTTCCAAAACATAATTGGATCAAAAGTGCGAACATGCTTCCCCGACAGGACACACTTTTGACACTTTTGATCCAATTATACAAGAATGTTTTCCGAAATGATTTGCTTGCAAATAATAATAAATTTATTATAAAATATGATTTTAGACGCAGAATGGTCAATAGCCCATTCAGTAGCACTATACTAAATAATAAAACCGTATAAATATAAGAACTTTAATGTACGTATAGTTCTGAATAAATATGTTATCTATCTATTAATAAAATTAAATATTTTTTTTTCTCGTAAATGTGTTTATCAATTAAAAACAACAAATAAAACATATATTACCACTGCTAATGATTCCTATCTATAGATATTTATAAAACTTGTGATAGCTATCATTTACAGCTATTTTCTGGAGTTACAGAATTGAATATGCGATATTCAGCACTGGAAGATTTTCAGTTGAATAAATAATTTAAATACTGGAAATACTAATACTAACTATTTTCTGGAGTAAATCTTTATATCTCGCATTCCAAACCACACTTTTAATACATTTTTACTTTCTCCGTTGCGAAGTACGAGAAAGTATTGTGATCGTGATTTTTTTTCAATTTTTTTTTACGGATATATCCGTTTTGGGGTCGGTAGATGCCCTTTCAACAATTTCTGGAAAAAAAAGTTTGTGTCTGTGTGTGTGTCTCTGTGTGTGTGGCTGTGTGTGCGTCTGTGTGTGTGTGTCTGTCTGTGCGCGCTGTATCTCAAAAACTAATAGAGCAATTGATACGAAACTTTGAACATCCGTCTTATTTGATAATCTGAAGAACTGAAAAGCTTTTGGTAAAATTTCGTACACCGGAAGTGGGCGTTTACCTTAACTGTTTTTTGTTTTTTGCCAATATTTTCTTAAATATAAAAAGTATCACAAAAAAATTTAAACAAACTTTGAAGACAACAAGGACATAAACATGTTTTGCTTGAAAATATTTTTCATAAAATCATTTTTATTCGAGAAAAAAATTTATTATTATTTTTTTAATTTTTGGTTTATAATTATAAAACGATAATAGTTACAGCAAATTTATGTTAATAGTAAATGTAAAGAATGCTAAAATGAACAACTTATAAATAATAAGTTTTTTTCGAAATCCCTTTAGTTTTTGAGTAAACTGAGTTTTTGAATTTGAAGTATAATTTTTCCATCTTTCATAATTTTGACGTTTTAAACGTCAGTTTCTTCCGAGTACACAACGCTCGATGTACATTTAAAATATGATTTCAATTGAAAATAAACCATGAAAACGTAAATATAAATGGCAATGATACCAATAAGTCGGAGAAAGTGACATGTTGGCCTCATCACCATTTTTAAATCTAAATCCTGAAACTTATGTTATGAGGAGATTAAAATTACACAGAATTGTAAAATTCACAATGTTTTGCCACAATGAAATGAATCAATTATGGATTACCACGTAGTAACTCTCGCCACCATCCTCTTCATTAAAAATATACAGATTTTATACTTTTGCATATTAAATCTTCAGTTTTTAAAAGTAAAGTTTTCTGTTTTTCAACAAATTAACAACATAAAAATTCCTCTCTTGCTCGAAAGAAATTCACATGTGGTTTTATTTAAAATCGAGTCTTCAACAACAGAATTTATTACTGTATTAAATATACTAAACACTACCGCGAGTTGTATATAAATGGATTAATATTAGAATTTGAAAACTTCTTATGTAGACATGTTTTCTTAGCAAACAAAAATACAAACCTGCAATGAATGTTTTTTTTATAATAATAGTTGTTTCTTGGGCAAGGTCGATAGCCCAGACAAACTAATACCCTCCAGTTATTTATGTATTAAAATGTTATGTATGATTATTTGTTTCAATAAAGATCTTGATGTATGCAGTTGTTTCTAGTTAGAAACCTCCACAGGTTTACAAAAGTCAGGTGCGAAGGGTAATAACGTTCATAATTTTACACTTATTTTTACTTTCTCCGTTACGAAGTACGAGAAAGTATGGCGATCGTGAAATATATAATTGAATGTGTTCTATACGTTTTTAAAAATCATAACAAATACTCTAGTTTCCAACACTGCCATTCAACTAGACATAAAAGCCTAATTCAGCACAAAAAGATAAGACTTGCTAAAACATGTAATAGCACTAACTACTTGGCTATAAATTTTTTTAACAAGTTGCCAAATCCCTCTTAAAAAAATTCAAAAAAACAGTGCTTGAACACTTACTGTCACAGGCCGTTTACTCCTTTGACGAATTCCTAAAGTTTACTATTTGATGTTCATTAAACTATATTTCTTAATGCACTGCCATTTGTTTTTATGTACGAATATTTTTTTTTAAATTCGTAATAGTGTCCACTTATACCACAGTATGATATTGGCTTAAAATTTTATTGCTAGTTTTAATATGTTTTTTGTTGTTTATGATTATCGCTTATATTTATTTATGATCATGATTATCGCTGTCATTTATTTATTTTATTTGCTTTGATCTACATTGTTCTATTTTTTTATTATATTAATATTATGTTGACGTATGTCAAGACATTAATACACTACTTACTTACTTAATGTTTTCATTTTTTTTAACGGAAATATCCGTTTTGAGGTCTCTAGAGGCGATTTATTTTTGTGGCTGTGTGTCTGTTTTTGTTTGTGTGTGTCTGTGTGTTCATGTGGTTGAATTAAACTAAAAACACTTTGAAGTTTGAATCCATCTTAATACATTTCCCATGCCTCGTTTTCACCGCCACAATTTTTACAATCGATCACCAGAATAGATATTTCTAATAAATACATCACTTTCCATAACTTCATTTAAGTACCTAATCCCACGAAGACAATATCAATACCACAATATATTTCCAAACAAATGACAATAATACAACTGCATTTACCACCAAACACTTTATTAGGAATTTTAAACAATCAAAATTACAACACACATGAATTCACACTTGTTTCTTTTTACTTCATCTTACTAAGACGTTTTTTCCACTGATGATGAAGACATGAAGGTCTTCGAAACTAGTTTGGAGAAATAAAATTTTACAATACTGGAGAGTATAATTTCGTCTTCCCTTATTAAAAACACTTTGCCGGTTTCACGAATTTTTCCCTTTATTGTCCTATTCGGTCATCTCAAACAATACAATGGTTATAACTACAATTATGCACTTATGTAATGTACTTAAGGTAATATAGTTAATGTTTGTTGCTTGTTGCGCTACCGGATATATACATTTTATGAAGAAAAACACTTGTCATGTTCCATCATTTTATTTTCAGTTTCTTGATTTGTGTTTCGATATTTTATTTAAGGTATAACAAAATTGCGTTAAAAACCATCAAGGAAATTAAATCAGTGTGGCCGCTTATTACGGGGGTTTACGAAATATCTTTTGCATTTGTAAATTTCGAAGGATTGAATGAGATCAGTACCACCATTTTTTCTTTGGTGTAGGCGTTTAGTCGTTCGAATTTTTAATTTTCGTGACAAAAGTTTTGGAAACTTCCGGATTATCTTTTGCATTTGTAAATTTCGAAGGATTGAAGATCAGTACCACCCTGTTTGTATAACCTTTTTTTTTTGGTGTAGGTGTTTAGTCGTTCGATTTTTTTATTTTCGTGACAAAAGTTTTGGATACTTTAATTTGCCATTATCGAACGTTTAGTGTACTGTGTACAGTGTTTTATTTATTATATCTACAGTGTAAAGGGTACAGTCTTTTGTTTATTATATATACATTGTACTGTACGATCGATAATGGCAGGTCAAAGTCACGAAAATAAAAATTTTAAAGTTATACAAATAAAGTAAAAGTTATTTATTCATCAACACGAGATTATAATAATAATAAAAAAAAACACGTTCGCCAGATCTTTCTCCATTAGATTTTTATTTATGGGGAGCTATGAAAAACATAATTTATAAATCTTTACCCACCGATATCAATGACTTGCGAAGAAAGATCATTACAACTTTAAGGACCAAAATAAGAAGAAGGGATGTTTTAAGATCAATACAAAATTTAAGAAGACGCATACAGCTATGCTTGGAGATGGAGGGTGGGCCATTCGAGCACCTCTTATAATTTTTTTGAATTTATTTATTTCTCATGCTCTAATTTCATTCTATGTTATGAATTTGAATAATATTTTTCTACTTTTCATACCTTATAATGAAATGGTTATAGAAAACAAGTTTGCGTTAGATTTGTATTATTGTTTAATAAATTACTTTATTAAACAAAAGTGTAGCTGTCATTTCCAAGGCACTCTTTGCAAAAACAGGATTTTTGGTATATCCATTAAACTGCCAGACCAAATCCCAATACATGACACATCACCGTAATCAGAAAAAAATCTGTATTTAAAAATGTAAAAATACAATATAGGGCCGATAAGAAAACACAAAGTTGATGATGTTTCCCGAAAATTGAAACGTCGAATTTTTATTATTATATCACTACCTTGTAGAGCGTACAAAGTGGCAATAACAAAGTGTCAATTGTTTTGAAGTATCTCTATAAATAGTCTCGCAAAAAAATAAAAACATTTTCGACTTTTTTCTTCTTCGGAAGTAGTCGGAATATATAATGTTTCAAAACATCATAATGTTACACTCCAGATTGAGCAACTTTGCCCTAATTTAACCAACCTTGTATCTCTCCCCATGCTTGAGCTCCAAAAACGGACACCCTGTATAAAAGGGCAGGTAACTACTTAATGTAAACTGAACGGTGCAGTTTTTACAAAATTTCTTTAAAAATAGCTAAGAAAATTAAATCAGTGTGGTCGTTACGAAATTTACCGGATTATCTTTTGTTTTTAATTTCCAAAAATTCTAAGAGGACACTATTGCTATGTTTTAATAACTGTCAATTTTTTATTCTCGTAACTAAAGTTTTGGCAACTTTAATTGGTCATTAACCGTACGTATAGTTTTCTATGTATAGTGCAACGTTTTTTTTTATTATAAATAAGTGTAAAGTGTATAGTGTTTGATTTATGACATATACAGTGTAAAGTCTACGATCTTTCATTAACTATAAATACAGTGTAAAGTCTACAGTCTTTTATTTATTTTATATACAGTGTAAAGTGTACAGCGTTTTATTTATTATGTATTAAGTGTACTGTATGTTCGATAATGGCAAGTTAAAGTTGCCGAAACTAAAGTCTCAAAAATAATAATTTCAAAGGTATACAAAGTTAAAAAAAAAGATAAAAATCTAAAAATATACATCGGTGATGGCAGATGAGCTCGTAGTCGGCGCCGGAAACAACTAAACAAAAACAAAAATGCGAAGTAACAGTGTTCTATTTATCAATAAGGGATAACAATAAAAATAAACATTTTATTTACATTAGGGATAACACATGATACAAGCTAAAAGACCCCAGGTCGATAGCCATTTAGCAGTAACCTATTTTTTTGTAATTAATTATATATTGCTTTTGTACCATATCTGCGTAATAAAGATGTTTGTATACAGGGTGTTGTATTGCAAAGCGGGCCATATGGATTTACATGTAAAATTTGAAATGTGGTAATATTGGCTCCCCTAATTATTTGACAGCATCGGTCTTCTTATATTATTTTTAAAGCTTTTCAAGCTGAATGATTTGGTACCTTACTAGTTTCTGTAGAGTATTTACTGAGATATTTGCAAAAAACATTATAATTATTTTGAATAAAAAACAAAGGTTTGCCATGATATCATAATGGCGGGTATTTCATTTTGTTCTAAAAGGTGACAGCTGCTGTCACATTACGATTTGCAACTGGACGTGAATTTTACACTAGAAAAAGTATTTATAGTTAAATGGTTTTACTCAGGTACTATTTAAGAAGTGTAAGTGATTTGTTTACTGTAGAATTTATAGAGAAGGCAATACCCAGCCAATATGCTACTCAATAGGTATTAAAAATAATGTAAGTAGACCGATACTCTAAAATAATTAAGGAGCCAATTATAACACACTTCAAATTTAGTAATTAGTAATAAAGTAAATTAGTAATTATCCAATGAACAAATTTTTTGCTGTTCTCCGGAAATTTAACTCTAAACAAATCACGTACATTTCTTAAATAGTACGTAAGTAAAACCATGTAATTAAAGCTTTGAGGCCTAAGAGGCGGGATCGCGATGTGGAGATTTTATTTGTCGGGCCTCTTCACAACCGATAAAGACAAGCCCTATTTGCGTTTTTTCGATCATGTGCTTCTAACGACCCCTGGGATTTAAAGGGTTCAAATAATTTTCCCTGTGTAGAATACACGGCCGATTGTAAATCGTAATTCGACAGCAAACGTCACTTTTTAGAAGAAAATGTAATATCCGCCATTATGATTTCATGGCAAACCTTTGCTTTTACTTCAAAATGGTTGTAAAGTTTTTTGCAAATATCTCGGTAAATACTCTGCAGAAATCATTGAGTAAGGCACCAACTTATTCAGTTTAAAAAGCTTTAAAAATAATGTACGACGACCGATGCTGTCAAATAATTAGAGGAGCCAATATTATCACATTTCAAATTTTACACATAAATCCCTATGGCCCGCTTCACAATTCAACACCCTATATGTACGCGATAAGGTGTGAGCCACTAAATTTTGTTGCTGAGATGGCCATGTCTGAGAGAGAGAGAAACATAGCAGTCATGTCTGCGGTTTATTTTAGATTTATAAAATTTTCGTCATTCAAAAGCGATGTTAGGTCTCAAAACCTACAGTTTCATGTAGAAAGCTATTTTCTGCTAACGGTCTTCTCACAATATTTGCTATATATTTTAGAAAGTTTGTTATTCGTTTGGAAACAAAACAATTTATTTTACAATAACAAAAACTTGCACGATTACAATACACGACATAAAATCAATTTTGTATACCCTATTCATAAATATACATTTACGGAACAAAGTCCAGAATATAAAAGTATGATATTTTATAATTTCTTGCCGAAGGACATAAAAACACAGACAAATTTTAATATTTTCAAAATAAGGCTAGTTGATTTGCTGCTAAAAATTGAGCCATATAACTTAGATGAGTTTTTCATGTACAAGTTCGATTGACTTTTCCACACTTAAGTTTAATTAATTTTCTATTGATGCTTTTTCTATTCTAAGTATGTATTACTGTATATTTTAATAGGAATAAAGATGATTATTTATTTATTTATTCAACTGAACTAATCTAATCTTTCATGACGTGAATTGTCATTTTAAAAACAAAACTGACAAGTCGTGTCATTAAATCATGGCTTTCATGAACATAAAATCTTACAATTTTTGATTTTCTCCAACTAACCCTTTTTTTAGTAGATATTAGTTCCCTTAGCCTGCAGGCTAAATGGTCTAATTTTTAATAAGCGACATACCTCATTTATCTCACATCCAACTCTAAATCAAAATTTTGTGGCTCACACGATACAATTGATAAATCACATTAATTAAAATCATTAGCTTATAAATCAGGAGTAGTCAACCTGTTAAACCCAACGCCCACTTTTGTATATCGTTGGTGAAAGTATAATTTTATTACCGGCCACCGTTCCTTCAATAACTTTTTTTTATTTTTAGAAATCGAAGATCTTTTTTTAGAATACCTGCCTTGATGGAAAATTTCAACATCTGCCTTCGATGCCTTTTTTTTGCTTCTCGTTTTTAACCCGCCATTGGTGACACAAACTTAATGGTGACGCCGGTGTCACACACCGGGGTTTTCAACTGAAGATTTTTCGAAACGTGTCACTAATAGTTCATGTTTTTTTTTTTTAATTTATGCTCTTTGATAATAAAACAAAGATATTAAATCAAATAAATTTACGAGTTACGAACAGGTTGAATATTCATATATTGAGGCTATATTTCGTTTTATTGAATTTATTGAATATATTTAATCAATTTTAGCTATACAATGCGACAGCTACTCGAAATTGCAACAAACAACAATAACGGAGAATAAAGTTATTCGACACACCCGGTCTCACAGACCATTGGCGGGTTAGTATTTAAAGTAATCGAAGGCAGGAGAAGTTTAAATTTTGAAAGTGAGAATCAAAATCCTCGCTTAACTAACTTCTGCACTCATTTTCCTTTTCCCCCTTTCCCACGAATACACGATTCCCTTCCAAAATTTTCATTCGGATTAAACACCTACCGCCAACTACGTCACAATAGAAAATAGTGACAGTACTCCAATTGATGATGTATTCTGGTTCTATTAAGTAGTCTCTTAATTTTAATTTAAATCCATTTTCTACGGTTATATTTTTCATGTCATTTAGTAATTTATTGAACATTCTCAATATCCAATATAAGGGTGAACTTTTATAGAAGGAGAGTCTATGCAGCGGGAATGCAAACTTATCTGTAAAACGTGTATAAATGTATTCAAAAAAACAAAAAGAACAAAATATTTTTACACAGTCGTAAAGAGAATAAAACGGGCTAAAAATTTAGTCAAATAAAAAAAATGGTTTCCAGTAAAAAAAAATGTCTATGACATCATACGTGAAAGATTAGTGATGTCATACTATTTTTAAGGACGCTAATAAGTGTATAATAAAAAAACAAAAATCGACGTGTCCGAAGATTTTTTTCTGGAACTTCTCATTTCATAAATACCGAATTTGTTCCAGTTAAAGTTTCCACCCTGTATATAAATAAAAAACTAACTGCATTTACTACAAAGCGAGTAACAAAACGTTAACTCCACAACATATTGTATTAAATAATATTACATATCCTTTCACTGACAATACTAAATTCTTAGGAATTCTATTAGATGATAGGCTCTGTTTTAAACAACATACAGAATACCTAATAAATAAAATAAGTAAAGCGACATATGGTCTTAGAATACTATCAAGGAATACTAACCCAAATATTACGAACATTTTTTACTATGCACACATCTACTCCAACCTGAAATATTGCATACTTTTCTGGGGGACATAACTCAAACATTGACTCAGTATTTAAGGTACAAAAACGTGCATTACGCATTATGTGCAAATTAAAATTTGATGCAGGCTGTAGAGGGATATTTAAGAAAGAAAATCTACTTACTTGCATTGCTATCTATGTTCTGGAATGTATCAAATTTTTATGGAAACATCGATATATCTTTGATAAAAATCTATTACCAAATACCCATAATGCAAGGCATGGAATTGAATATAGTCTTTCATCTCATAGACTAACTTTATTTCAAAGAGGCCCGTATTTTGCATGCATAAAACTGTATAACAGTCTACCTATCAAAATTAAAAAAGCAAAATCGTTCATAACCATGAAAAAAATGCTTTCTAAAAAACTCGAAAACTCTATCGAAATAGAACCTTATAACATAGGGGAATTTTACACCAACATTACAACATAAATGTGAGTTTTTTTTTCTGTTTTTGTTGTTTTCTATTGATATTGCGAATATATTCTGTTATATATTTATTTTTAAATATTTATTCTTTTTCTCTAGTGAAAACACTGAAAATAAAGCTATTATTATTTTTATTATTATTATTATAATATTTACATATGGACAACTTTTTAATTATTAATTTTAGGGAAAAGAATTATTCTTCATAAAAAGTTCTGCATGGTCCAAAACCTAAAATGCAACCATGATGATGTCATTTTTTTCAGCAAAGTACGGAGTTTGTCTGAAAATATGAATTTTGCTTGAGAGTAAAGTACCTTTGTTATTAATTTCACAGAAAAAAGTTGCTCTTATAAAAGTTTCTACTTTCCGAGAAGATGTACAGGTAATCCAAATGGAAAAAAAATATGTTGCCACATGACTATATTTTAGTTTTATTTTAGAGCAAGATTTAATGAAAAAATGTTACTTAAATTACATTAGTAATATTATTCATACCTTTGTTATTAATTTCACAGAAAAAAGTTGCTCTTATAAAAGTTTCTACTTTCCGAGAAGATGTACAGGTAATCCAAATGGAAAAAAAATATGTTGCCAGATGACTATATTTTAGTTTTATTTTAGAGCAAGATTTAATGAAAAAATGTTACTTAAATTACATTAGTAATATTATTCATGGCCTCATTTTTATAGTTAATTTTTAATTTAAAAAGAAATTTGTTAAAGAGAAATCATTAGAACTTTGCACATAAAAATAAATTATTAATAAGATAACTGAAACTTCTATTTTTCTTCCAAACCCAATGTTACCCGCATTTTTATTTATAAGTTTTAAATAATATCCGACTTTCAATGACAGACTTCATTGTATTTCTTAAATCCTTAAAATTAAAGTGTATTCTACAAAGGAAAAAAATTAAGGGAGTTATTCCGAACAAAAATGTTAGCGTTAACAGCGATGTTATTTGCTAACATCGACAGATGGTATGAATATACGATTCTATACATATATGTAAGTCTGTCAATTAACATCGATGTATATTAATATTTGGTTTGTGTTTTTCATCAACAAAAATCTCAAATGAATAATAATATTATTCCAATATTCATTTACATAATTTATGAAATACTCATTCTATTTCTAAAAATATGCTTAAAAACGTATTATTAATCATCTATCATAATAAACATGAAATTGGTCGCGCTGTAGACATTGCACTGTTGCCAATTTGTGTACAATGGGTTGTGCAGAATACAGTTTTTAACAGAGCTGTTCAATTTCAAATAACATTGCAATATGATTAATTAATTTCTCACTTAACCCGTGGTGAAACATAATTATATATTTGATTAATTAAAAATGACCTTAGGTCATTCTCAAGGAGAATGACCTAAGGTCGAAACCAGTCGGAGAGAAAAATAAAATCAGTGAAACAAAACCAATAACATTGCAATGTTAATAACTTCGCTGTTAATAACGGTTGTTCAGAATAACACCGTAAGTTGTTCATTACTAATAAAATCACAAAATGATTGAAGCTTTCAGTTATTTCCAATTTAAGTTATTCAATGTAATGTTTAAGGTTAGTAGAAATAGCCTATTCTGCCCCAGGAAGCGAACATTTTTTTTAACGTTTCAAATGCCATTGGACCATTTTATAATATACAGGGTGTATTTGAAATAACGAATAGGCTCGTAACCACAAAGAGATTATATTATTTTTAAACAATATTCGCAATTATTTTGTTTATAACTGTAACAAAAAGCCCGCAATTAATTATTAAAGTTAATGAGTGAAAATACGCAACATGTTTGGGGGCAGTGGTAATGTGACCTAATTTTTAAACGGCATCGGCTTTAGATATCGAATTACAACAAGCGAGTAGGACATATCTGAGTGCTCTTTAAGCGTCAATGAACTTGAGGACTGTTTATCTTTTACAAAAAAAAAAAAACGTTGCGATAACACTTTTCATGCAGACCTAATTAAATGAGAAAAGCATCGGTTCTCAAAATGTTTAAAAAACCTCGAAAAATTAGGAAAATTCAAAATTTTTTTTTCGAATAAATTTTGACGGAAATGGGTTCACAAATATTTTGTGTATGTGCCCTTAAATGCCTGTTCGTTATTTCAAATATACCCTGTATTTATACTGAAGATATTAAGAAAGTTGCCATTTGGATTTATTTTTTCATTCTTATCGTAGTAATCTATCCTCTTCTGATAATCATTGCCATTTTAATTGGAAACAGTTAAATACTTCGATTTCATCTTTAATCGATTCACAAGTTTTATTTACATCGCGCGTTCGTTTTTGCACTCTCCCAACCAACAATTCTGCAGGTCTATTTACTTTATAATACTATCAATTTCAACGAGATGGATTAGAATTAAAGAAAAAGTGACGCCGTCTGATTATAGGTCAGTATGACAGAATTGATTCCCTCTTGGAATTCATCGCTCTCTCTAATGGAGCAAGAATTCTAAAATTGGTTTTACGAGCAAGTCGGCCGATAAGGCGCTCCCTTCCCCAGAAATGGGATTAATATTTCGACTGACACTAATATTCCGCCGTAATCGGATTTCCCATAAAGTCGACAGCCCTAAAATTTCGAACCCGGAGTAAACACTCAAAGGAGCCGGTGGGAAATTAATTAGAACTCGGAAAAGCTCTCGGACTTATTTTAATATAGCGATTGTGTTTATTTGTTTCGGATTTATTGAACCGTAGGGTGTATCGTGTACGTGTGGTTATTTGACAAAAAATGATACAAATTAAGGTGTTATGAACAATCGAAATTCTTTTTTTTATTGTATTCTTTAAGTATAATATAAAATTTAAAATAACAGTTATTTTTATTAATAAGTATGTCAAAAGAGAAAAAAAATCGTTCTAATGAAGCCATAGCCAACTATGGTTTACGTCTAAAAAAATCTAAGTTTACGGTAAATCTCGAAAACTGATATCGATAGAAAAGTTTTGATAAAATTTTATTATTTAGTTATTAATACGCAACCTCAAATTACTTATCTAATAAAACTAAAAGTGTATAAAACTATAAAATGTTTTACTAAATTCTGTGAGGCAATTACCAAAACAAGTGTTCCTTAAAAGAATATAACAATTAATTTTGCAGAACTGCTTTTACAAAATTGATGGATATTTAAATTTCTGTAATAATATGTGAATTATATTGCTACCATTTTACGATTTCATGAATAATTGATGTATGCGTAAGCATTTCTGTATTTCTTTTACAAATTATTTAGTATTATTTTAAATGTATGCACAGTTTTAAATATATGAGTTTATATATTTTTATTTATTTCAATAAAATAAAAAAAGTATCGTATTTCTCATTTTATTTTATTTATGTATTTAAACGGTTGAACTTTTTTACAATAATTTACATTAAGAGTAAGATTACATATACTCTTAATTAAATTAAACTTGTCTGTTTTAGAATTTAAAGTATAATTTGTCATTTCCATCTTTTATAATTTTGACGTTTTAAACGTCAGTTTCATTCGAGTCTACAAAACGCTCGATGTACATTTAAAATTCGATTTAAATTGAAAATAACTTATGAAAGTGTAAGTATAAGGAGAAAGTAACATGATGGCCACACCATCAATTTTTTTAATGAAACAGAACAGTATATTCACCCATCATCGTTTTGCTGTTACAGTAAATGCATTTCTGATAATGATCTTTAAAAAATATCCGACAAATGGAATTTTACATATAGCTTTTAAAATAACCACCGATTAAATACAATACATAATCAATAACTCATTTTTAAAGTCGGATGCGTTCCAAGTCTACCCTCTTATTATTCTTTTAATACATTTGTCCAGTTTGATTATTGATGCGATATCTCTACTTTCAGTATTTTAAACTTGCTTTACAGATAAATGCAGTCACTATCAGGGATATTCTTTTAAAAAAGTCCTTTCCACTAAATCATTCCGTTAATTATGCGGCGGATTATTCAGAGGCAGCGATTTTCATGCATAATTTTAGCGGCGCATCTCATTAAAGTAAATGGCGTCCGCATGATTTTCAATAAATTTCCCAAATGCCCACCGACCGGAAATGTACGCGTTGTTTTGTATAATTGCCACACAAATCAAAGTTTAACAGAAAATCCGGCTACATGACATACAAATAAAAGCCAGTCAAATATATACTATAATAGTGAAGTTAAAGTTTTAAATGTTGGAGAAATTCATCTCCAGAAGAAAATTTAATTATATAGGTGGGCATTATAATTAAAAAAACTTAAAACTTAATTTATTCTCAAGATATAAGTATGTACAAGAATGCAATACATATAAATGAAAATATGCCAAACAAAACAATTTGGATAATAGAAAATGAATACATAGAATTAAAAATAGCTTAAAAAGTAGTACAACTCAAACATAGCATAAAAGTGACAGCTGAAAATGAGATTTTTTTTTCACCCCAAAAAGATTATGTCACACTGGAATGATCTTTTAAAATTCCGATTATTTTACATGCTGATAATGTATTTGCAAACTCTACCAGCGTCCATCTTACCCCTAATTACATCTGTGTATAAGTTTGTATATTTTCGACAAATTCACTTGGTAATGATTCAAAAGAGTCATTGTGATATAAAAATTAACAAAATGTAGTGGTATAAAACATAGATAATTGTGTTTTATTGTAATTTTGAAGTTATGGAAGTTATGGAACTCTGCTGTGGTAAACTTTCCACCCACCACACCAAACCATTACGCGGGTAGCTCCTTGTTCTTTGCTGCTACTGAACCAATGTAGATTACTGTCGGACCAGTAACGTAAATTTTGTCTGTTCACTTCGCCATTTACATAAAAATTGGCTTCATCTGAAAACATTACGGTTGATAAAAACTGTGCATTATCTTCCATTTTGATTCGAAACCAGTAACACATTCCCATACGGCGATCTGGATCATCTTCTGACATATTGTGTAATAACTGCAACTTGTATGGGTGATATTTGTGCCTTTTCAAGAGACGCTGGATTGTTGTTCGAGGAACACCAAGTTCATTACTTGTTTGGCGAGATGATTTCTTCGGGCTTGCTGCTATTTTCGCCAAAATCATTTCTTCCGTTTCTTGTGAAGTGCTTGGGCGCCCACATCAGGAAGCATCTTTCACACTTCCAGTACGCTTGAATTTATCAAGCAGTTTCCCAACTGTGCTGTGCGACAGTGGCTCTCGTTCAGGGTGTCTCCGATTAAATTCAGCTGCAACATCTCTTTATGAATATCCTTCTCTTCCACAAAGGAGGATAACTTCCACACGCTCTTCACATGTCAACATTGTTTATCTGAAAAAAAATAAAAAAATAAGTTATATTCCTATGGTGCGTGACTTTTGGGCCACCCTGTACTTGATTGCATTCAGCGATTCAATAAATCCAATTCCAAAGAAATACGGGCAAAACTGAAATCGTGTTTCTTAGGACAAATTGCTCAAGAATAAGGTATCCGCAAGGAATAATTTTCTTAGACTAAGAGTTTCTTGCAAATGAAAGTGTGAGATTTGAGAATTTTGTTCAAAAATCAGTTGAAATAATATTTAATGGAACGAGAACACTATTCTATGGAAGAATATTTCAGTCGAAACAGTAACATGTAAGATTGTATTTTTGGTGTATTTTGCTCATTATCTCATTATTTTTTGACGTATTCTAGTAGCGGCTGGACATAATATTGTAACCTTGTTTCTTTTATTTATTATGTACTGTTCCTAACGTGAATAAATTATTTATTATTATTATTATTATTTCTAGGAATACTGTTAGATTAGCGGTTCCTAAACTTTTTTTACTCTCGGGGACTCCTTTCAAAAATAGCGGATCCCTTATATATTATAAATTTCTTTGTGGAAAACCATAAGAGAATAAATGTATACTAAAACATCAAAATGTTGTGGTTTGACAAGAGATTTTCCTCTAAATTTACTCTAAATCATCTCTAGTTTATGATCCATTGAAAAGCTGAAAACATGCCTTAACCATATGTAATAATAATAATAATAATAATAATAATGTCTTTATTTTTTAATAGTACAACAAAAATAAAAATAAATACAAGAGTAGGCGAAGTTCAGTCAGGCGACACCTGTTACTGCTTTTCCACTTAACCTACAAGTAACTAAAACGATTAAATACAGAATCCAAAAATATAACATCGCACGAGATTAAATTTACATACGAACAAATATAAAAATAACATATTCAAATCAACTACGTCAACTTTAAAGCTCCTCCTGTATTAACAATGCACATATAGATAATTATATTGTGAGACAATCAAACGAAAATCAAACTGATTGCAACTTTGTTTCCACCGGTAAAAAAAATAAAATAAACACTACGTACTTAAAGCTTGCCAGATTTATTCAAAATACATTTGTCGACGAATTTTTAAATAATCACACCAGAATCAAACTGATGTAATTCGAAAGTTAAATCTTTTTCCCAACGGTTAAAAAATATAATAACACTTGCCACGAATTTGAAACTTTCCAAATTTACTTAAAATCTACTAAGTGTATCAAGTTGGCACCGCAATGGGAAGTTCTGATAGTTATGAATAGAGTTCTCAATTCCTTTTGATGCATCTGGAAGTACTATCAACTTTTAAAAAAGAATAAATTAGAAACAACCTTACTTGTTGCAGAAAGCATTAAATAAATTAAATAAAACGAAATATAGCCTGAATATATGAATAGGGAAGTAGTAATTTTTTTTGTTTATAGTCTTAGTAAGACTTAATTTTGCAGAGTTACGAGCAGGTTGAATATTCATATATTCAGGATATATTTCGTTTTATTGAATTTTTTTAGTTCTGTAAAATTGGGCTGTCAGGAATTTTTTTGAAAAATGGGGTGCCAACTTGACACCGCACCCCAACATTGTTATCGAATAGTTCTGAACTAGTTTTAAGATGTATTTGGGTTAGTACTGTAGTTCCTGATACTTTTAAAAAAGGTTTCTGTTGAATTTCCAGAGGTAAAAATTTGGAAATTCGAAATATTCAAATTCATATTACTCACGTAATATTGGTTGAATCTAAATATTTCATAACAACTATGGTTACAACGCACAAAGAACTACGGGAAACACCTATCAGAACCATCCGGAACTATCAAAAATATTTTTTTGAGAAAAGTCGCAAAGCCAACAAAGAATTGAAAGTTCTATGAGTTCTGAGGTAATTTTCTATTTTTACTTATTAAGTAAAACAATTCTTACTTATAAATAAATTCTATACAATCCCGATTTATGGCATTTTTAAATAAATTTAAAATTCGAAAATAGAAAATTTCATTTTGAAAATACCTATTTCCTGTCATTTAATCGCAATTTGCCATCGGAGTTTTCATTAGAACTCCTTGAGTACAACCCATAAGTCAAATAAGAACTTCCAGAACTATTAAAAAAAAATTAAAATTTCCATTTTCGAATTTTAAATTTATTTAAAAATGCCATAAATCGTGATTGTATCGAATTTGTTTATAAAAAAGAATTATTGTACTCAATAAGTATAAATAGAAAATTTACTCAGAATTCCTAGAACTCTCAATATTTTTTTTCTTTTCGGACATTTCCAAAATTTCGAAAATTTTTCAAAATATTTTTAATTAAAAGTTCTGGGAGTTCTGATTGTCAAGTTGGTACCCCATTTTTCAAAAAATTCCTGACCACCCAATTTTACAGAACTCTTTTTTAAAAGTTGATAGTCCTTCTAGATACATCAAACTCTATTTAGTACTATCAGAACTCTTCATTGCGGTGCCAAATTGACACACTCAAATCTATTTTATATAATCCAGTTATAAAAAAAAACAGATTTTGAGTTACGAGAATCGAGCTGACTGTAATTCCAAAGTTGAGTATGTTTCTCAACGGATAAAGGAAGATAAAACAAATGCTACAAACTTGAAACTTTCCAAATTTACTTTAAATCGTCTCTATTTTAAAAAAGCTGCAAACAACCCTTTACCATATTATGGGATAATCAAACGAAAATCGAACTGAGTGCAATTCCGATGTTTACATTGTTTTCACCGGCAAATAAATATAAAAACAAACGCTACGTACTGAAACCTTCCCAAATTTACTCAATTTTAATTTTATTTCACGATTTCTTAAAAAAAAATAATACTCCCCTCCACTGACTTTTTAAATAATTACACGAGAATCACAGTGATTGTAATTCGAAAGTTAAATATTTTTCCCACCTGTAAAAAATATATAACAACAATTGTCACGAACATGAAACTTCTGAAATTTACTCAAAATCTATTTTACTTCAAGATCCACTAAAAATCTGTAAATACCCTTTCACCAGATTTTGTCTCAATCACATGAGATCGAGCTGCTCATAATCCAAAGTTGAGCATTTTTTTTCCAACGGACAAAGAAGATAAAAACAAATATCACGCACTTTAAACTTTCCAGATTTACTCTAAATCTTCTCTACTTCACGATTCCCTAAAGTTGAAAACATCCCTTTGCCATATTATGGGATAATAAAACGAAAATCGAACTGACTGCTATTCCGATGTTTAAAATTGTTTAAACCGGTAAATAAATATAAAAACAAACGCTACGTAATTAAAACTTTATTTTATTTCACGATTTCTTAAAAAAATATATACTCCCCTTCACCGATTCTTTTAAATAATCACACTGGAATCATAGTGATTGTAATTCAAAATTTAAAAAAAAAAATTCCGCCTGTGAAAAAATATAATAACAATTGCCACGAACTTGAAACTTTCCAAATTTACTCTAAATTTTCTCCACTTTACGATCCCTTAAACCTTCTACTGCTTACAGGTTTTGAAAGCAGTACTCTAGAAGCTGAAATTTGTTTTGTAGATAATCTGTAGTCATACTGTAATTTACTTTTGAAGTCAAAAGCATTTGAAAAATCAAAGAATAGTATGTTTCAACTGTTAAAAAATGTAATATTCAACTGTCAGCTATGAAAAAAAGTATTTTCGACATTTTTTATTTGTCAAAAATGGCATTTTTCAGCTTTCAAAAATTGTACTTTTTGTTGTGAAAAAATGTATTTTTTAGCTAACAATAATGGTTTGTTACAGTTGTCAATAATGTTTTGTTGCAATTGTCAAGAATGGTATTTTTCAGCTATTAAAAAGGGTATTATTCAAATGTCAAAAATGATATTTTTCAGTTGTTACATTTTTTTTTTATGTCAAAAAAGGTATTTCTCGCCTATTAAAATGTATTTTTTCAGCTATCAAAAACAGCATTTTTTTTTAAATTGTCAAAAATGTTATTTTTCGAGTGAAAAGTTGACTTTTTGTAGTCAAAAATTGTATTTTTTAGTAGGAAATAATGGTATGTTACAGTTGTCAGTAGTGGTTTGTTGCAGTTGTCAACAAAGGTATTTTTCAGCTGTTGAAAATGGTAGTTTTCAGCTGTTAAGAAGTGTATTATTTAACTGTCAAAAATGATATTTTTCAGCTGTCAAAAATGCGATTTCCAACCTGTAGAAATGTTATTGTCAGCTATCAATAGCACCATTTTTCGACATTTTTTTGGCATTTTTCAGCTGGCAAAACTTGTATTTTTTGTGTTGTCGAAAATTGTATTTTTTAGCTGATAAATAATAGTATGTTGTCAGTTGTCAATAATGGTTTGTTGAAGTTGTCAAGAATGTTCAGCTGTTAAAAATGATAGTTTTCAGCTGTTAAGAAATGTATTATTCAACTGTCGAAAATGATATTAGCTGTCAAAAAAGGTATTTCTCATCTATAAAAATGGTATTTTTCAGCTATCAAAGGCAGCATTTTTGGTCATTTTTTATTGTCAAAAATGGCATTTTTCAGCTGTCAAAACCTGTACATTTTGTTGACAAAAATTGTTTTTTTTTTGTAGTCAAAAATTGTATTTTTTAGCTGCCAATAACGGTATGTTTCAGTATGATATTTTTCGGCTATCAAGAATGGTAATCCCCAGCTGTTGAAAATAGTATTTTTCAGTTGTCTCAAGTTGTATTTTACTGTTGTACAAAATGGCATTCTTCAGCTACCAAATATGCTATGTTTCAGCCAAAAACAGTATTTTTTACCTAATAAAAATAGTTTTTATCGACATTTTTGAATTGTCAAAAATTATATTTTTCAGCTGTCAAAATTAGTATATTTTTCTGTCAAAAGTAGTATTTTTTATTGTCAAAAATAGTATTTTTTTGTCAAAAATTGTATTTTTCGTGTGTCAACAATGGTATGTTTCAGCTGTCAAAAACAGTATTTTTCACCTAATAAAAATAGTTTTTATCGACATTTTTGAATTTTCAAAAATTATATTTTTCAGCTGTCAAAAGTAGTATATTTTTCTGTCAAAAGTAGTATTTTTTATTGTCAAAAATAGTATTTTTTGTCAAAAATTGAATTTTTCGTGTGTCAACAATGGTATGTTTCAGCTGTCAAAAACAGTATTTTTCAGCTAATAAAAATAGTTTTTATCGACATTTTTGAATTGTCAAAAATTATATTTTTCAGCTGTCAAAAGTAGTATATTTTTCTGTCAAAAGTAGTATTTTTTATTGTCAAAAATAGTATTTTTTTGTCAAAAATTGTATTTTTCGTGTGTCAACAATGGTATGTTTCAGCTGTCAAAAACAGTATTTTTCACCTAATAAAAATAGTTTTTATCGACATTTTTGAATTGTCAAAAATTATATTTTTCAGCTGTCAAAAGTAGTATATTTTTCTGTCAAAAGTAGTATTTTTTATTGTCAAAAATAGTATTTTTTTGTCAAAAATTGTATTTTTCGTGTGTCAACAATGGTATGTTTCAGCTGTCAAAAATTGTAAAAATTGTACTGTTTTATTTCTTTTTAATTTGTACGTTGTGTCCCTATTTTTTTTTATAAACAATGTATGTATTTACCATGGTATCAACCCGTTAACAATAAACAAAACAAAACAAAACAAAACAAAACAAAACAAAACAGTATTTTTCACCTAATAAAAATAGTTTTTATCGACATTTTTGAATTTTCAAAAATTGTATTTTTCAGCTGTCAAAAGTAGTATATTTTTCTGTCAAAAGTAGTATTTTTTATTGTCAAAAATAGTATTTTTTTGTCAAAAATTGTATTTTTCGTGTGTCAACAATGGTATGTTTCAGCTGTCAAAAACAGTATTTTTCAGCTAATTAAAATAGTTTTTATCGACATTTTTGAATTGTCAAAAATTATATTTTTCAGCTGTCAAAAGTAATATATTTTTCTGTCAAAAGTAGTATTTTTTATTGTCAAAAATAGTATTTTTTTGTCAAAAATTGTATTTTTCGTGTGTCAACAATGGTATGTTTCAGCTGTCAAAAACAGTATTTTTCACCTAATAAAAATAGTTTTTATCGACATTTTTGAATTGTCAAAAATTATATTTTTCAGCTGTCAAAATTAGTATATTTTTCTGTCAAAAGTAGTATTTTTTATTGTCAAAAATAGTATTTTTTTGTCAAAAATTGTATTTTTCGTGTGTCAACAATGGTATGTTTCAGCTGTCAAAAACAGTATTTTTCACCTAATAAAAATAGTTTTTATCGACATTTTTAAATTTTCAAAAATTATATTTTTCAGCTGTCAAAAGTAGTATATTTTTCTGTCAAAAGTAGTATTTTTTATTGTCAAAAATAGTATTTTTTGTCGAAAATTGTATTTTTCGTGTGTCAACAATGGTATGTTTCAGCTGTCAAAAACAGTATTTTTCACCTAATAAAAATAGTTTTTATCGACATTTTTGAATTGTCAAAAATTATATTTTTCAGCTGTCAAAAGTAGTATATTTTTCTGTCAAAAGTAGTATTTTTTATTGTCAAAAATAGTATTTTTTTGTCAAAAATTGTATTTTTCGTGTGTCAACAATGGTATGTTTCAGCTGTCAAAAATTGTAAAAATTGTACTGTTTTATTTCTTTTTAATTTGTACGTTGTGTCCCTATTTTTTTTTATAAACAATGTATGTATTTACCATGGTATCAACCCGTTAACAATAAACAAAACAAAACAAAACAAAACAAAACAAAACAGTATTTTTCACCTAATAAAAATAGTTTTTATCGACATTTTTGAATTTTCAAAAATTGTATTTTTCAGCTGTCAAAAGTAGTGTATTTTGCTGTCAAAAGTAGTAATTTTTATTGTCAAAAATTGTATTTTTTGTCAAAAATTGAATTTTTCGTGTGTCAACAATGGTATGTTTCAGCTGTCAAAAACAGTATTTTTCAGCTAATAAAAATAGCTTTTTCCACATTTTTGAATTGTCAAAAATTGTATTTTTCAGCTGTCAAAAGTAGTATATTTCTCTGTCGAAAGCAGGGGCTTATATAGAGCCAAGGAGCCATGGCACTACTTGTAGTTTCAATCTCAGCAAGAATTTTTAATTAATTCTTAAAACACTTTTCGCCAGTTACTTTGGTCTGGGGAGATAAATCGTTTAAAAAAAAGGAGCGGGGTATATTGTATAAGTGGCTCTGCCATAAACATGTTCCACGAGCCGCCACTGCCGTGTAGTAAAAAATTCTATCAGGTCAACTGCTGAAAATAGGTCGACTAATCGATCCAGTCAACTTCATTGTATTATTCATTAGAGTGTTCTGGCAGTTTAAGTGTTTGACATACGGTACGAACTTAAAAACGAAACGAATATATTGACGTTTACTGGGTTCATTTATTTGTAATTGCCCAGATTATATGAGGATCTCGGTTATTTAAAGATAAATTGGGGAAAAGTTGCGCGTTTTAGGGTACAATAATAATCCGAGAAGAAACTTTTTAGTTTTTGTTATCAAATTTTCATTTTTTAACTTAAAAATCATCGAAGCTAGACGTTTAAAATTATAACATTTTTTGACAAAGAATACAATAATATTGATGGTTTTGAGCTAACCTTAAACCAAGGCTATTGTTTATTCTCATGGATTTTAATATTTTCTTAGTATGACTTAAAATCATAGAATGCTTTGTAAACTAAATAAACACATTTTGTTTGTTCCAAACAGAACATTGACAGTTTTTATAACATTGTATGGTGAATTACCTGTTTAGAAGAGTTTTGATAAGTTTTTTCCTCAAATACCGTTCAATAAATATTTATTATTTGTATTACCGTTTCAAATACTGCTGAACATGACAACAAATTACCACTGTTCTTATTTAATTATTATAAAATGCATTGAACTACGGTCTATTTTTTTCCTGCTAGTTCCTGCTTGACTCACACCTACAAAATTTTTCTGAAATGCAAACAAACAAAAGTAAAAGAAGAACTTGGCAGAACAACGCGAATCAAATAAAGAACACTTGAACACAACAAAACTAAAGATTTATTCAAATTGAAATGATAAAGCATATATCACATGCACTTTTTAAAGGGTTAAGTAATAGTACATTATTATACAAGTTTAATAAGAGGGTATATTGTGGCATGAGTCCAATGTTACGAGTGCCCCACAATGCCTCTTATTAAACAAGTATAATATACTATTTTTTCTACTTTAGTTTTAGTTAAGGAATTATTTCTAGAATAAAATATGTACTTAAACATAGTGAGTTTTATCTTTTAACATTTGGCAGCACTAAAAACATTTGATCCTTTCGAACGAATTTAATATTTGACATACGTATTTCTACGGCGATTTCAATACTTAATTTTAAAACATATTAAATCAAGAATATTACTTACGCACCTCCAAAAAATAAGGGAGGTTGCCAAGGGTGCGATAAACAAACTATTTCCACGTAAGTTGTAACCAATTTAAGCTTATAAAATAATGCAACGCCTAAATGATAATCGAAATTTAAGGTTATGTTTACATTTGTTTCGCGTTCCTCGTGTCAGGCATCGATCGACGCTAATTAAAAATCCACACCGAATTAACACACCGACTCAAGCGGCTCTTTTTCACCGCGAATGAAACATGCATTATACTCTCGCTGTTTCTTCCGTGATATTCGTTTTGCAAACAAAGTGATAATACATATTATTACAAGCTTTCCTCTGTGTATGTTGTGTTGCCTAAACGTCGTCATCGAGAGCCAAGTGTATTCATGCATCCGGCCATTGTCACCGAGTTCCTACATTTTCCACGCGGATAAAAAGTGAACAATATGACGCCTTCGTTTTCTTTAACCTTAGTGGTACTGGTGGCGAACTTCCCAATATGCATTCGAACATATTCAGTGTGTAACGCATTGGACGGTTCCAATTATCCTATGAATTAACGGCAATTTTACATTTTGAGGTCGACATATGTCACGTTTAAGTACTGCCAATCGCAACAACTAAAATGTTACCAAAAATAGTTTAATAATGAGCGAAACTGTAAAATAAAAAATCTCATTATTAAACTATTTTTGATATAACGAAAGGTCGATTGTTAAACCAAAGTAGAAAAAATACTTTATAATTTTCAAAGACTTTTATTGCTTTGAACGAGTTCAAATAAAGGTTTTTGAAAATTAAAAAGTATTTTACTTAAGTGAATATGAATTTTCAACGAATAACAGTCTCATCAATTAATTTATATATCACATGGTTTTCCTGCATGATAAAAAAAATTAAATTACCGAGTGTTAAAAATTTCGTTTAATAATTCCTGACTCAGGAAGAAAAAAACTTCAGTAATCGCGTTAATTGTATTACAAAGCATCTCGACCTCAACCGCAAAATGCATTCTCGTACATGTCACGCATTCAAAGTATTTTCATAGCTTACATCCTCCGGGGTGGCCATTATAACACCCTCGACATTTTATTTCGCGATAGTTGAAATTCCCGTCCACGTTTTTTTTTTGTATCCTCCACGCATTCATTATCTGCCGAGCGAACTATATTTAGGACAGCATTTTATAATTTTAATATTTTAACGGTAAACATTGTTTCCTGTAATCCTTTTCATCCGATGCGAACTGGAAAAACATATTTTCATTACGGCCTTTTTGTAACATTATTCATTATTGTGTTTTTAAAATAGGGATTTGTGTAAGCTCACGAATGATAAATAATAAACAAACAAATTATATGTATGTATGCCTCTGTACAGGGTGTGCCAACTATTGCAAATGGGTGAATGATTTACACTTTTTACGAGGAATAAATTTAATTTAAATTAATAATTTGCAAATGCAAGCAAAGGGTATATCGGATAAGATGGGCAAAATGCCCCTATCGGAAAATTTTAGAAAAATGTCAATATTTTGGTTACTGAAGGTAAAAGAATTAGGTGTATACAATCGGTTTTGCCCCCCCCCCCTCTCAGAACGACAAGAGGTTAGTCGAGAAAAAAAAATTCTCAAAAACTAAGAATCATTATGTATTGAAAAAATCATACATATAGTTGAAAAGAATATCTTTTATCAAAATTTATATCCAAGTTCGCTATAGGTCATTAACCTTGCGAAAAAAAAACGAAAAGTGAAAAATGCCATTTTATTAAAAAAATAAATAAAATTCGATTAAAAGTGTGAATATACTTCCGACAGGGATCGAACCTGCAACCTCCAGTTTGCTAGACTGGGGTGCAATACTCATAGTGAAGTTTTAAGTATCCAACCAGAAACGTAATTTTTTAGACTTTTTATTCTGTGACAATCTTTTAGCAATTTCCGTCCCGTGATGGTCCGACTTTAAGTGAATGCCCAAGAATTTAGTATTCATTAGTTGAGAGGTACCGGTTTTTATTTTTCAATGTGAAAACTATATTAACAGTTTTGGATTGTCTCACCTCTAATCAATTTTGTCCAAATCATTGCACTGCTTTGGTAAGTGATAGTTCGCTCTTATTTTGAACTTCATTGATCGATGGAGCTTTGTTTATAATAGTGGTATCATCCGCAAACAGGAACATCACAATTGTTTCCGTCCACTTTAGTCCCATTTCGGAAATAACTTTCAATTAGAAACGTGTCTTGCTGGTTGCTGTAAACCATTGTGGGCACGGAATAATTGTGACTTCTGGAAAGATCTGACGTTTATATGTCAATTCTCAACAAGTGTCAAGTGTGCCAACTGAAATTTTTAAAATGAAAAAGTCTTGACACATTTCAGGTTTTTTTTAATGAACATACGATATGAACGTATGCAAATATTATATTATTATTTATACTCACTTTTAATATCACAAGCAAACAACATTTCTCCTTGCGTTATAAAACTTGCAAACGGCTCAGAAGATTTGTTGCATTACATATAAATGCAATATAAACCGAGCTGAAAAAATGCCATAATCTCGCGGAATATATAACTGAAACAAAAAGCACGAATTTACACAAATGGCGGTACATTTACTTCCGTTTAGGCAGCGTCGTCTGTTTTCTTAGGGTTTACTTTCACCACACAATGCGAACAAATCGTATTTATATTCGGCGGAAATTCCAGGATTTTTAAAGTTTGTTTGCATTTATAAAAATAAAATAATATAAAATTTGAAAGCAAATAAAAGCTTTACCTATAAAAATGCAAGGTTGTAAAATACTTAGTTATGTTTTGCATATTAATTTAGTTTGTGTTCATTTTGCCAATAATACATCTAATTATATTGTAGTAGGGATTTCCCGTTATAAAAAATAAAAAAAAATAAAAATTGATTGATATTTTAACAAAACCAACTTATACAGGGTGTCCCACCAAAACCGTACATTAAAAGTATACGGGCTTCTAATTAATGTATTGTAATGAGATTTTGAGCAGTTATTTAATTGAGTGTGATCTTTCCAAAAAAATTATTTTTAAGATTATACGATTTCCTGTTATACCGGAAATCATCTCTAACTTCTTTATTTTAAGTTAGTTAAATTTGAATTATACACAAAATTCTGCAAATTCTTTCCCTTGGAAATTTTTATAAAAATGCAACTTTTTTATTAATCATCGTAGACCATTATCAGAAAAATGAGAGAAATTGATTGGCGTTAAAAAATTTCAGGTATCTTTAATAGCAAAAAAATTAGCGTGAACATATTAGAAATTTAATAAAAAAAATTGATTTTTCAGACTTTGATCGGCCGTAGCGGCTAAACGAAAACTCCAAATTGAACGCGGTTTTCAAATATGTGCTCCTCGTGTGCTAATTAGTCGGATTCAATTAAAATTGGTAATTTTAAATTTTTGACGAAAACCTGAAAATCTACTCAATTGGCTTTGAAATAATTTTCTAAAGAAACCACTGGTTCGATTCCGGGTTTCTACACAGCACGGGAAAGATCTCTTCAAGACGCCTCAGAAAATGTATTTTTGCAAGAAGAAATGTCAACTTGAAGCCCGTGACGCGTCATCAAAGAAAACTCGAAAATGGAAAAAATCGAAAAAATCAACTTTTTAATAATCATCGTCGACCATTGAAGTATACCTTCTTTTTCATCAGAAAACGAGAGAAATTGATTGGCGTTAAAAAATTTCAGCTATCTTAAATATCAAAAAAATTATCGTGTCACTATGAACATATTAAAAATTTAAAAAAAAATTAATTTTTCAGACTTTGATCGGCCGTAGCGGCTAAACGAAAACTCCAAATTGAACGCAGTTTTCAAATCTGTGCTCCTCGTGTGCTAATTAGTCGGATTCAATTAAAATTGGTGATTTTTAATTTTTGACGAAAACCTGAAAATCTACGCATCACTGGAAAGATCCCTTCAAGACGCCTCAGAAAATGTACTTTCGCAACAACAAATGCCAACTTGAAGCCCGTGATGCGTCACCAAAGAAAACTCGAAAATGGAAAAAATCGAAAAAATCAACTGTTTAATAATCATCGTAGACCATTGAAGTATACCTTCTTTTTCATCAGAAAAATGAGAGAAATTGATTGGTGTTAAAAAATTTCAGCTATCTTAATCTGTGGCTGAGAGTTGAAACTCATTAACTCCATTTTTGAAAAAATGAGTTTTCACCAAATTTCATACTTTTTTTTATTGTCTTTCATCCTACATAGCGATAAATGGCAAAACCAGTCACCTCATCAAGATACTAGTTATTAAAAATCCCCAAAATCGGTGAAATTTGTGGTAAAACTCATTAACTCCATTACTTTGAGGAAAAACTCATTAACTCCATCATTTTGAGGAAAAACTCATTAACTCCATCAAATTGAACAAATAAATATTGCTTCCAGGCGTAGAGTTAATGAGTTTTTCCTCAAAAACTCCATATAATATAAAAAAAAAATATTTTTTAACTCACGAAATTAAAAAAAAAATCAAAAAAATTGTTTTGCAATATAATTTTTTTTTTCAAAAAATTGTAAAATTTATAAATCATTTATAAAAACGTTATAAAAATGGTAAAAAATAGTAAAAAACGTTTTTAAAATTCAAAAAATAAAAAAAAAACATCCGAAAAAATTATTTAAAAAATTGTGTCTGTTAATTTATAGTTATCATTATAGGCCTTTGATTTTTTAGTCGATCGCACTCTTATTTACAGAAAAAAAAGTTTTTTGAAGGTAAAACAAAAAGGCGCAAAAAATCAACACTTTTGCAATTAAAGTATGTTTATTATATTGAAATTAACATAAACATATATTAGAAACAATAAACGGTGCTTCTAACAAAATTCGTTATTATTCATTGGTATAATGTGGTTTTTGAAGTTATTAATCGATATTACAGTTTAGGCTATTCACATCTGGTATTAGGTTAAACATCAATATAATTAGGCTTTGATCTTGAAGAACATCTTGTCGATCGTCGTTGAGGTATGTCCGGCTGTTTAGGTTCGTTGATTCTCCTTTTCTTCTGTGGAATCTCGCTGTCATCTTGCGCTGGATCATCGAGTCTTTCAGACGAAGTATCGGACGGTTCCGGAAGCTCTAGATCTGGATCCAGGTCGAAGTCCGAAGACATTATTTAGATCGATGCACGGGATTCTCGTATGTATCAATTCTCGCGTCAAAATACAAATTGACGAAGAACAACAGATTCTTTTATTTATGTTAGTTGTGAAAAGAGCATATTCAGGAGAATTATTCACAATAATTGTTATTTATACATTATTTTGTCAAACAATAAAGTTTTCGTAAAAAATAATTTTTTGATAATACTATTCTTAAATTGAATCTTTATTTTGTTAATGTATTTTAAATGTTTTTAAGTTAAAAAAAATATATATATTTTTTTAATTTTTTTTCAATTTTTTTTTATATTGCAAAACAAATTTTTTGATTTTTTTTTAATTTTGTGAGTTAAAAAATATTTCTTTTTTATATTTTTCGGCGTTTCCAGCAGTTGTACGAAGGATTTACGTCAAAAGAAATTTTGCTTGTCTCAGTTTCTGTAAGTCTTACAAATAATTTTTATCACCAAATAGTGTTCAGAATGTGATTCTGGACTTGAAAAAATACAAAAATAAATTTTTGAAGAAAATAGAAATTTATTCGTTTTCAGTTTCTGTAAGTCTCACAAATACTTTTTATAACCAAATAGTGTTCAGAATGGGATTCTGGACTTGAAAAAATACAAAAATAAATTTTTGAAGAAAATAGAAATTTATTCGTTTTCAGTTTCTGTAAGTCTCACAAATAATTTTTATGAACAAATAGTGTTTAGAATATGATTCTAGACTTGAAAAAATACAAAAATAAATTTTTGAAGAAAATATCAATTTATTGGTTTTCAGTTTGTTTGTCTCACAAATAATTTTTATGAACAAATAGTGTTTAGAATGTGATTCTAGACTTGAAAAAATTCAAAAATAAATTTTTGAAGAAAACTAATTAAGTCCAATTTTTATTATTTTACATGTTTAAAACAGGTTAATTTTATTAATTTTATAAGATTTTTCAGACTTTGATCGGCCGTAGCGGCTAAACGCAAACTCCAAATTAAACGCGGTTTTCAAATCTGTGCTTCTCGTGTGCTAATTAGTCGGATTTAATTAAAATTGGTGATTTTTAATTTTTGACGAAAACCTGAAAATCTTACTTTTTCTCAAAAATTGGCTTTGAAAGAATTTTCTGAAGAAACCACTGGTTCGATTCCGGGTTTCTACACATCACTGGAAAGATCCCTTCAAGACGCCTCAGAAAATGTACTTTCGCAAGAACAAATGTCAACTTAAAGCCCGTGACGCGTCAGCAAAGAAAACTCGAAAATGGAAAAAATCGAAAAAATCAACTATTTTAATAATTATCAAAGACTATTGAAGTATACCTTCATCAGAAAAACGAGAGAAATTAATTGGCGTTAAAATTTTTTAGCTATCTTCAATAGCAAAAAAATTAGCGTGTCACCATGAAAATATTAGAAATTAAAAAAAAAATGTTTTTTTTAGACTTTTATCGGCCGTAGCGGCTAAACGAAAACTCCAAATTGAACGCGGTTTTCAAATCTGTGCTCCTCGTGTGCTAATTAGTCGGATTCAATTAAAATTGGTGATTTTTAATTTTTGACGAAAACCTGAAAATCTACCCAAGGGTACCCCTTCTTACTTTTTCTTAAAAATTGGCTTTGAAATAATTTTCTGAAGAAACCACTGGTTCGATTCCGGGTTTCTATACATTACAGGAAAGATCCCTTTAAGACGCCTCAGAAATTGTACTTTCGCAAAAATAAATGTCAACTTGAAGCCCGTGACGCGTCAGCAAAGAAAACTGGAAAATGGAAAAAAACGAAAAAATGCAACATTTTTAATAATCATCGTAGACCATTAATTTTCATCAGAAAAACGAGAGAAATTGATTGGCATTAAATTTTTTTAGCTATTTTCAATAGCAAAAAAATCAGCGTGCCTCCATGAAAATATTAGAATTTCAAAAAAAAAATGATTTTTCAGACTTTGATCGGCCGTAGCGGCTTAACGAAAACTCCAAATTGAATGCGGTTTTCAAATCTGTGATCCTCGTACATCAATTAGTCGGATTCAGTTAAAATAGAGATTTTTAATTTTTGACGAAAACATGAAAATATACACAAGTACCCTTGGAACTTTTGTTAAAAAATTTCAACTTTTTTAATAATAATCATAGCACCACTGCGTAGGTGATTTATTTTTGAAATTCTAAAATACATAGCGTTCAAAATGTATTACCATATTTAGTCAATTTTTATTCATTAAATTTGATTTTTAATTTTCAAGATATTGAAACATGTCTGTGAAAATACGTCAATATATTCTGTGCAATAGAAAAACAACGGGAATATAATTTATCAAGCGGGCTTAGAAAACAAGCAAAAAATAACAGATGCCTTAGAATAGTATTCTAAGTTAAAATGATAGAATATATTTTTTTTTATTTTCCTTTATAAATAGTTATTTTTGAATTGGGTGCTTTTTATTTTGCATAAAAATGTCATTTTTTGTAGGGACCGTAAGGTCAAGTCAAAAAAATTATTCGAATGCGCCAATATCATCCTTTTCTGACGGTTGAAGAAAAAAATAGTTACAGAAAAATAACTAGAACACACAAATGGTTACGTAAGAAAAAAAATGTATTGCCTATAAGAGTTGTCCCAAATGTCCTTCTTGGACTCGAATGAAAGTATGCATAACATCATGGAGCCACTGAGTCTTAAACACGTGCGTACATTTAATTAAATCTGATTGTTACTTGGTCAAGTAACCCCTGCGACCAATTTATCGTTCATGAAACATTTGAAGTGAGCTGGTACGCCATCATGTTGAAACCAGATTTGTTGACGATTGAGAAGGGTATTATATTTGATCTGAAAAGGTGTTTTCTAGGCCTGCTTGATAAATTACAATCCTGTTGTTTTTCTATTGATAAATTAGAAACAACCTTACCTGTTGCAGAAAGCATTAAATAAATTCAACGAACAGGTTGAATATTCATATATTCAGGTTACATTTCGTTGTATTGAATTTGTTTTTCTATTGCACAGAATTTTGACGTATTTTTACAAATATGTTCATATCTTGAAAACTAAAGAAGATAGGAATAAATAAATGCAGAATTTAAGTCTGCGTCAGAGTATGTAAAAATATATACAGGGTGTTCTATTTAAAATAAAATGAGATTTAATACTTTTAAGTTGACTAAATGTGGTATGAAATTTTAAATACTCGGTATTTCATAATTCCAAAAATAAGTCCACTGGGTACCTTTGGGTATTATTTTTTACAGCTTCTTTTGTTCGGAGATATGTATTTTTTAAGTAAATAATGAAAAAACACAAAATTAGAAAAAAAAGTCAAATATCTTGAAAAAATAATTCTTGAGTACATAGAGTTTAAGTTAACAATGCTTTAAACTTTTACATTACTAAAGTCAAAATAGTCTCTTGTCACCTTGTTAAATTTTAATGTCAATAAATTGTTTTTCAAAGCCAAGTTCGATGTTGATTTAGTAAAATGGCTATTGAAATGGTTGATAAGACGAGTTTTCTGCAAATAACTTTTAATGCGTTAGGAATTAGGACACGGTTGTTATTGGGGAAAATGTTTGCTTTTTAATTCTGCATTGAATGACATAAAAATATACAGGGGCTTCAATTTAAAATAAGAAAAATAAAGTGCTTTAAAGTTTGAAATGTTTGACACTAAATTTTGGACACCCTGTATAATTCATATCGATCAAACTTGTTTAACGGGACTATCAGACCTTATTTAATAAGCACCTTGTATGATTTTATTAACAAGGCACTGTTATTATTTTTTATTCATTTTTTAAAACTATAGTGCAAAACTGATTTTGTTTAGTTTTTATTTTTTTTGCTGATATCCATAAAAGGTACCCAAATAAGCAATAAAATACATAGCATGTAATTTAACAAAAATTCATCATCATGACGTCACGCTTTTTTGGGACATTCATCAATATCAGATAGAATAAAACACTTCGTTTCGTTCGTTTGAACGTTTGCAGTTTCTGCAATTCAACTTGCCATTATCAAAACTAATGGCAAGCTGAGTTGCAGTCAAATGAATAAATCAACTTGTTATATCGTGTGAGCCACAAAATTGTGTTTCAGAGTTGGCTGTGAGATAAATGAGGTAACTCAGCAACAAAATTCCTAACAAACAAAGTAAAAAGTATTTCATTCTATATAAAAGCATGTATAACGAAGTATAAGCTTCCTGCACAACAAATATTTTATTTATTTTTTTATTTATTTATTCATAAACGGGAGGTCCCTTTTAACAAAAATTAAATTACAAAAATGAAGTATAATTTAACTAAGAAAAATAATTACTTTTAAATCTCAGATGTTTCATTTAAAATTATATCTGTGAAAATTAAATCTCATTCACACATGCATCTTCAATAATCAAATACAATTTCATCAAAAAAACC
Source organism: Ocypus olens (assembly GCA_910593695.2). Lineage (NCBI taxonomy): Eukaryota > Metazoa > Arthropoda > Insecta > Coleoptera > Staphylinidae > Ocypus > Ocypus olens. The sequence continues at coordinate 4,426,812 of OU343053.1, read as the reverse complement.
TCAGAAATATTCGTCCAATTAATTATTGCCATTACTAGTGAGAGAGATGAATGATCGCAATCATATTGTCCCGTTTCTTGAAATATCGGCGTTCGGCGGTTCGTTCGCCGTCCGTCCGGGAGATGGCGCCACCGGTCGCGAAGGGCGTAATAATATCGGGAATTACTCTATTTACTAATATGTACACTTTGCACTGCTTTCAAATTGCACCATTGCATTTTATTACATCCGAGCAATTGTGTAACCAGCGGTTTATAACTAAATACGGCATTTGATGTCGACAGAAATTGTTTGGGCTGCGGAAAGTGTGCAGAGGTTTACTAACCGATGAATGAAAGTGCAGCTTTATGTTTCTGCATAAATATTTTATCCAGTATTATCAAAAATTTTCATTCATGTTTAATATCTATAGTATAGCGATGATTATTCTTTTAGTTTAAGTATTACTTTGCGCTAATTTTTCATGGAGAATTCAATTTAAAAAAATTCAAGGTCAACGCAATACATTCTGTTGTATGGGCCGCCAGTAATTGGTAAAACAATATAATATATTAGATATAAACTTTAAATTGCTTTACATTTTATTATTTATACAGTTTTTTTGGTAAAATAAATATAAACTTGGCAGAAAGACCTTTGGTCTATAGCCATTTAATAGCAGTAATTTATTTGCATACTATTGTAATAGTATATTACATAACTAGAGTTGTAAGTAGCAAATTACGTACAAGTAAAAGATATTAGCGGCGAGAAACGTAATTTCACTATACTTTACCTTCGACCTTACATTTATTCGCATAAACTAAAGACATTTCTCTTCCGGCTTAATACCTCAACTCTTAGAGATTGCGATATTGTGTAAAAATAATAATAACAACACTCAAAATTTGAAATTTAATTTTCTACAAAATTGCATTACGCAATTGTAAAAATTGTAAAAATATCATCACTGTTTGAATTAGCTTAAAAATTTAAAAATACATCCAGAATTAATCTACTTTTAAAATGCTACCGAAACTATTATTATAAAACAGCTGCAAAGCAAATAACATCACTCAAACCTTGAAATTTTCTTTTAAACAAAACTGCATTAGGTGATTGGAAAAATTATGAAAAAAACATCACTGCTTGAATTAGCTTAAAAATTTCAGAATACATCCAGAATTAATCTACTTTTAAAATGCTACCAAAAACATTGATATAAAACAACTGGAAAGAAAATAACATCACTCAAACCTTGAATTTTTCTTTTCCACAAAACTGCATTAGGTGATTGTAAACATTCTAAAAAAATCATTACTGCTTAAATTAGCTTAAAAATTTCAAAATCCATCCAGAATTAATCTACTTTTAAAATGCTACCAAAACCATTGATATAAAACAGCTGGAAAGAAAATAACATCACTCAAACCTTGAATTTTTCTTTTCCACAAAACTGCATTAGGTGATTTTAAAAATTGTAAAAAAATCATCATTGCTTGAATTAGCTTGAAAATTTCAAAATACATCCAGAATTAATCCACTTTCAATATGCTACTAAAACCATTGATATAAAACAGCTGAAAAGAAAATAACATCACTCAAACTTAAAAATTTTCTTTTCCACAAAACTGCATTAGGTGATTGTAAAAATTGTAAAAAAATCATCACTGCTTGAATTAGTTTGAAAATTTCAAAATACATTCAGAATTAATCTACTTTCAATATGCTGCTAAAACGATTGATATAAAATAGCCGGAAAAAAAAAACCATCACTCAAACTTTGAATTTTTCTTTTCCACAAAACTGCATTAAGTGATTGTAAAAATTGTAAAAAAATCATCACTGCTCGAATTAGCTTAAAAATATCAGAATACATCCAGAATTAATCTACTTTTAATATGCTACCAAAACCATTGATATAAAACAGCGGGAAAGAAAATAACATCACTCAAACTTTAAAATTTTCTTTTCCACAAAACTGCATTAGGCGATTGTAAAAATTGTAAAAAAATCATCATTGCTTGAATTAGCTTAAAAATTTCAAAATACATCCAGAATTAATCCACTTTCAATACGCTACTAAAACCATTGATATAAAACAGCTGAAAAGAAAATAACATCACTCAAACTTAAAAAATTTCTTTTCCACAAAACTGCATCAGGTGATTGTAAAAATTGTAAAAAAATCATCACTGCTTGAATTAGCTTAAAAATTTCAGAATACATCGAGAATTAATCTACTTTTAATATGCTACCGAAACCATTGATATAAAACAGCTGGAAAGAAAATAACATCACTCAAACTTGGAAATTTTCTTTTCCACAAAACTGCATTAGGTGATTGTTAAAATTGTAAAAAAATCATCACTGCTTGAATTAGCTTAAAAATTTCAAAATCCATCCAGAATTAATCTACTTTTAAAATGCTACCAAAACTGAGGATATAAAACAGCTGGAAAGAAAATAACATCACTCAAACCTTGAATTTTTCTTTTCCAGAAAACTGCATTAGGTGATTGCAAAAATTGTAAAAAAAGCATCACTGCTTGAATTAGCTTAAAAATTTCAAAATACATTCAGAATTAATCGACTTTTAATATGCCACCAAAACAATTGATATAAAACAGCCGGAAAGAAAATAACATCACTCGAACTTTGAAATTTTCTTTTCCACAAAACTGCATTAGGTGATTGTAAAAATTGTAAAAAAATCATCACTGCTTGAGTTAGCTTAAAAATTTCAAAATCCACCCAGAATGAATCTACTTTCAATATTCTACCCAAAACAATTGATATAAAACAGCTGGAAAGAAAATAACATCACTCAAACCTTGAAATTTTCTTTTCCACAAAACTGCATTAGGTGATTGCAAAAATTGTAAAAAAATCATCACTGCTTGGATTAGCTTAAAAATTTCAGAATACATCGAGAATTAATCTACTTTTAATATGCTACCGAAACCATTGATATAAAACAGCTGGAAAGAAAATAACATCACTCAAACTTTGAAATTTTCTTTTCCACAAAACTGCATTAGGTGATTGTAAAAATTGTAAAAAAATCATCACTGCTTGAATTAGCTTAAAAATTTCAAAATCCATCCAGAATTAATCTACTTTTAAAATGCTACCAAAACCGAGGATATAAAACAGCTGGAAAGAAAATAACATCACTCAAACCTTGAATTTTTCTTTTCCAGAAAACTGCATTAAGCGATTCTAAAAATTGTAAAAAAATCATTACTGCTCGAATAAGCTTAAAAACTTCAAAATCCATCCAGAATTAATCTACTTTCAATATGCTGCTAAAACAATTGTTACAAAACAGCTGGAAAAAAATAACATCACTCATACCTTGAAATTTTCTTCTCCACAAAACTGCATTAAATGATAATTTTTAAGAACTCGAAACTTTCGTTGTGCAAATAACCCATTCATTTTATGGATGATACAATGCCTGCGCATAACAAGGAACGCATCCAAACAATTTACGGCAGTTTACAAAGTAATCATTACAAATCCCAAACAAACCATTCAATAACGTTTCCGCAAAACTGCGTCCTCGTAAAACGATGGCGGTCCGGCGTGTCCAATAAAATTTTAACTATACTGTGGAGAGCCGCATTCCGTTACGAGTCTTTAAATTTCGCGGAATTGTTAATGCCGTTGTTATTGCAAAATGCTAATTCGACGTTTATTGGCGGAATGGAGTGCGCGCCCGGCGCCTCCACCGATAATTCGCAACGCGATTACCGCCCTTATATTTTTGTTATTCGGCGGTAATTAGGGCCGAAAATGGGGTATAACCATCAAATTGGATACCCGGTGTGTTGTAGTCTATATTTACACGTTTGCTTAATTTTATAGCTTGCAATGTGGATTACTTTGTTGGGGTGTGGTAAATAGTTGGAATGCATTATGTGTAAATTAAGTTCTCAGTTATAAGGATCTTAAAAAGTAATGCAGTTTTCTAGCTCAAGTGAATTTTATATTTTGGCGGATGTTGTTGATAAAAGTTTGGAATTCTGTTAAAGTTATCAGATTATTACCTTTTCAAAATACGAAGTACGCCATCTACATTTCTCCCCCAAAAATGTTAAAGGATATTTATATACAGTTGATTATATTAAATAAATCAGCAAGCAGACAAATAATACTAGAACCCATTATTTTTATACAAGGCCCCCCTGGTTAAGACAGTTGGAATGCCCACCTTCACGAATATCAAAATTACTCGAAAAATTATTTTTCCAGCATCGAAAAAACACATTTGGTGGGATTTGAAAATTTCGACAACCCCCGTTCCTCCTTAGGAGAGAAAAGTTGTATTTTTTTGTTTTCTTTTCTTTTCTCTGGACGTATTGAATTAATGATTTAAAAAAAAATCCCGAAACTAGGGTTTCGCATGGTCTTCAAACAGACATATTTTCAGCCGCTCAGACCTTGTATATAAACCTTTATATATTTTTAGATTATCTAAACCTTAGGAGAGAGAAAACATTTTTATTCAGACACTTACATTATATCTTTAAATTAATATTATATACAGGGTGTTTCAAATTCGAGGCTCGCCATGGGGATCTCGCTTATTAGAAGAGATAGACGGTATGTTTAAATTTGGCACTTTTGCAGAATTTTAAGCTGATTAATAATCCACTGAAAAAAAATACTTAAATTCTTTTGTTTTCGAGTAAAGTCCAAAAAAGTGAAAAAACTGATTTTCGTTCTTTCTTTATATCTTCGTTATTTGAGGCGATATTTAAAAACGGTTAAGACCTTTTTATAGCACTTTTTTACTATCTAATAGATGGCGTAAGAATTTTCTTTGTAACATGTTTCGTTTCTTTTCAACCATCATCAACTTTCTTATTTCTTATGGACACCATATTTATTTTTTGTCACATCTGAATGCTCAATTTCTTGTGATGGCAAAAATATAACACAACATACATGTAATTTCATAAATCGACATATAATCGTTTAAACCATTTTTATTGGAAATCTCTGTAGCGTTTACTAAAAATCATCCGTGCCATGGAATTAAAAACGAATCGAAATCTGAATACCTCTTTGTTTGTCAAACATTATTATTTTGTATGAATAAAAATGTCGTTCGATAATTCAGAAAAGCAAGATCTTACGTATTTTTTATTCAGTAAACAGAAATACAGAATTTGCTAGTCAAAAATATTTACAAATGTATACAGAAAGAAGGCAACTGCATCGAACAATTTTTTATGCAAATGAAGTACTTAATAAATAAAATAATATACAATACTAATAACTATAAGACAAATATGGAGATTATTAATAATAAGGGCGATTCCATGTCAACTGTCGTGAGGTTGGTGCGTTATAATTTTTTTCCCAAACAAAACTATTTCATTTTATTGTAGGTTCGATTACAAGTATTATCCCAAATTTTCAGCCAAAAATATTACTCCTAGCGTTTTTTACGGCCAATTTTCGTTTTTTTTCGCGTTTTCTGTTTTCGATGACAAATTTTCTCCAAAACGTTAGCAGAAACACATCGTACGCTGGAGAAATTTGAGAGTACCTGTAATCGATGTAAAATTCTCCAGGGAATCCATTCTCGCCCCCAGAATTGCTCTAAAATGTTTCCATTTGCAAAAAATCCCAAAAAAACATTTTTTTTAAACTTGCTCTAAAATTAAAGAATTAAGATACATTTAGTATTACCATTTCCAAAATATAATTGCTATATTCTTAAGTAATTTTACTACCGTATGCTTTGTGATGTTGAATCAATGATCCAAACTCTCGTAAATGTCTGTCCATCCGTAGAAAAAATGTTCGATGAGGTTACCTTCTTTCCGGATACATTTGTAAATATTTTTCGAAATTATCGAACGACATTTTTATTCATAATGTTTGACAAGCAAAGAGCTATTCAGATGTTTCATTGTTTTTAATGCCATGGCACCGATGATTTTTAGTAAGCACTACAGAGATAGCCAATAAAAGTGATTTAGAAGATTATATGTTCATTTATGAAATTAAATGTATGTTGTGTTATATTGTTGTCATCGCAAAAAATGAAGCATTCAGATGTGACAAAAAATAAATATGGCGTCCATAATAAATAAGAAAGTTGATGATGGTTTAAACGAAACGAAACATGTTACAACTAAAAATCGTATGCCATCTATTAGATAATAAAAAAGTGCTTGTTTTTTGTCTTTACCATTTTTAAATATCTCCTCAAATAACGAAGATATAAAGAAAAAACGAAATTCAATTTTTCGTTTTTTTTTTACTTTACTCGAAAACAAGAATTTAAGTGATTTTTTCCAGTGGATTATTAATCAGCATAAAATTCTGCAAAAGTGCCAAACTTAAACATACCCTCTATCCCTTCTAATAAGCGAGATCCCCATGGTGAGCCTCGAATTTGAAACACCCTGTATATGGGTAATTCCACTAGTTTTCACTGATGCAAAAAAATCGAGGTCCTTGGATTTTTTTCAAACTTTGGGAGATTGATTGTAGTATTGAAAAACTAAGTTTTCTCAAATTTCAGCATTTTCCGCATTTTCCCGAAATCTTATAATTTCCAATTTTTAAACCTACGTAACTTTTTTCGTTCTCAAGATTTCGAGTTGAAATTTTAGGAGTGTACTTCGGAAATGTTTATAAAGATTCTCTGGGAGTTTTATGTTGAAAAATTTAGAGGTAACAAAAATACAGCGGTTCAAAGTTCGTTATTTTGGGGAAAATAGCCAAAATACCAATTTTTAAACTTACATAACTTTTTTTTGAATGCATATTTTCAGCTGAAATTCCATATGTATACTCTATGAATGTTTCTGAAAAACTTCTGAAAGTTTGGTGCCAAAAAAATTGAGAGACAGCCGAAATACAATGGATCAAATATACGTATCTTATCGAACATAGCTAAAACTGACATGTTTAAAATCACGTAACTTTTTTCTACCTGAATATTTTGAACTGAAGTTTCAAAAAACTACTCTTGAAATGTTTCGAAAGAACCCCTTAAATTTTTGTGCCAGGGAATTGTGAGATACAGGAGATACAGTGGTTCAAAGATTAGTAATTTGCCAAAAACGATCATTTCTAAAAGTTACTAAAATTCTCATGATTAAGCGTACGCAACATTTTTCTATCTGAATGTTTTGATCCGAAATTTAGAAATTTTTACTTTCTCGTACTTCATAACGGAGAAAGTAAAAAAAGTTCTGTTAAATTTTCAGAGATAAAAATGTTCAAAGTTGGAAATTCGAAATGTTCAAATTCATATTACTCACTTAATATTGGTTGGATCTAAATATAACAACTATGGATAGAACTTATAAAGAACTTCAGAAAACACCAACCAGAACTATCCGTAACTATCAAAAATATTTTGTCGAAAAGCCAAAAAAAATATTGAGACTTCTATGAGTTCTGAGTTATTTTTCTATTTCTACTTATTGAGTACAATATTTCTTCCTCATAAACAAATTTGATACAATCACGATTTATTTAAAATTCGAAAATAGACAATTTAATTTTGAAATTACCTATTTCCTGTCATTTAATCGCAATTTTCCATTAGAGTTTTCGTTAGAACTCTTTGAGTACAACCCATCTTTTCGGGCTTAGAATTTTTTTCAAAATATTGATTTTTCTTTAATAGTTCTCAAAGTTCTGATTTGACTTATAGGTAAACTCTGTGAGACCCGGTGCTCGAATAAACGTTCGTCAATTTTCAGCAAACTGTTTTTTCGAGTTGTCTAGCCGAGTACCTTAATAATTTCTTCTTTAGTTCACGTTTGGAAAGCGAAGAGTTTGTATGATATTTTAATTATTTGAAATTGAAAAAATAAAATTTAGTTAAATTTGATGTCGGAGTTTGTTCTTTTGCTGGGGTCTCTGAGACCTAGCGCCCGCTACGGTGGCAAGATTTAGGGCGCGTATTATATTACAAAGATCTTAGCATTTTTAAATAGCAACTCTTAAATCTCTGTATATTTCCCTATCTAAGATCAAATTATTTTATTTTATTTTAAGCCAGGTTGATACTGCAAAGTGTGGAAATATTTAAGCAAATATAATGCATCGGTTAAACGAGCAACATAGATATAATTAACGGCCGGGCGTCTTCTTAATATCTCAGCTAACAATGCGAAATCGCTATTTGTAGGTCTTAGGCAAATGAAGACAAACGAGGGACATTATTACCTTAGTTTATAACGGGCATCTGTCAAGCGGTAGACGTGCTGACGCCGCGCCATATCGTCGAGATGACTCTCTTTCCCCGCGCTGACTCGTCACGGCGTCAAATTAACATTATGTTACGTCACCCGTCATTTCTTTGCGGTTCGCCCGATACTTGATGACGGTGTATCTATAAACTCGACTAAATTAATGACGTCAACACGCGGCAGCCCTTGTAAATCTGCGCCCCCCTCCCCCGCCCGAAGTCTGCACGCTATTTTTGCATGTCCGCTCTCTCACAGAGAGCGATCAATCCTATCTCGAAAATGAGAGAGAGTGATTTATCGATTCATCGCCTTTTGCTTCCATTCACAATGGATACACAAATACTCTTCCAGGTCCTTGTCATTTACAGAGTATTGATACTTGTGTGATACTGAGCAACCAGTGTGCAAGTGTGTGTGCCGAGAAAAATTGCTCCATTTTTATATATCTCGGATGAAATATTGTCAAGGAAATTTCAATGGATGGCGCAAGTGACGCTGGAGTGTACTTCGTGTAGGAATTCAGTTAAGAAGAAGAAAAATCGCTTTGAGTGAATGCATGTTTGCCATGTAAATCAGCTGATAAAATATTTAAAAAATAAAAAGCTTTCGATTATGTCTCTTGTGTTATATCGTGTGAGCCACAAAATGTTGTTGTCAGAGTTGGCTGTGAGATAAATGAGGTATGTCACATATTATCATTAGTTCAATTGAATTAGATTTCAAATCAGACATGACTGTTATGTTTCTCTCTCTCTCGGGCATGGCCAATTCAGCAACAAAATTATGTGTCTTACACGTTATGACAGGTGATAAAAAGCTCTGACTGTATCCAAAGTTAAATGTGTCATGATGTTAACCATTTTATTGTAAATTCAAAATTTTGTCTCCATGTGCTGATTTATTATCAGCATTGAATTTTGTTGCCGAGATGGTCACGCCTGAGAGAGAGAGAAAGATAGCAATCATATAATCTGGTCGCGCTACGATAGCATCCGAGTTAATGGTGCAGTACCGTCTTCTATTCGATCAGTGGTTCTTAAAAGGTTACAGATAGCTTTGTAAATAAATACGCATGCAACACAACATCTCAACCGACTGGAAGTTCCAGTCACCAATCCGGCGCCTCTGCCATTTTTGCCTTTAGTAAATTTCCAAGTTTTCTCTACTAATTTACAGACTGTGGATTAAAATTCATAATTAATCAAATTGCTGTAGTGCCATGGTAATAACAATAAGCTTCTAACTTATGATTTACCCCGATTTTTCGAAAAGACATCTATCGAAACATTGTCAATTTTCAAAAAATCAAAAGTCATCGTTAGGCGTAGTTTAGGTTCGATATTTTCGGCCACAAATGTTCCATAGGGCTTTGTTTACAATATTTAAGCAAAAAAAATGACACATATTCTTCATTTTTGTTTAAATAATTATTTACCCAGACACTTTTACGAAATTTCATCAATTTTCAAAAAATCAAAGGTCATCGTTAGGCGGAGTTTAGGTTCGATATTTTCGGCCACAAATGTTCCATAGGGCTTTGTTTACAATATTTAAGCAAAAAAAAATGACACATATTCTTCATTTTTGTTTAAATAATTATTTACCCAGACACTTTTACGAAATTTCATCAATTTTCAAAAAATCAAAAGTCATCGTTAGGCGTAGTTTAGGTTCGATATTTTCGGCCACAAATGTTCCATAGGGCTTTGTTTACAATATTTAAGCAAAAAAAAATGACACATATTCTTCATTTTTGTTTAAATAATTATTTACCCAGACACTTTTACGAAATTTCATCAATTTTCAAAAAATCAAAAGTCATCGTTAGGCGCAGTTTAGGTTCGATATTTTTGCCTAAAAATGTTCCATAGGGCCTTGTTTACAATATTTAAGCAAAAAATAATGATACATATTCTTCATTTTTGTTTAAATAATTATTTACCCAAACACTTTTACGAAATTTCGTTTATTTTCAAAAAATCAAAAGTCATCGTTAGGCGCAGTTAAGGTTCAATATTTTCGGCCACAAATGTTCCATAGGGCTTTGTTTACAATATTTAAGCTAAAAAAAATGACAGATATTCTTCATTTTTGTTTAAATAATTATTTACCCAGACACTTTTACGAAATTTCATCAATTTTCAAAAAATCAAAAGTCATCGTTAGGCGCAGTTTAGGTTCGATATTTTCGGCCACAAATGTTTCATAGGGCTTTGTTTATAATATTTAAGCAAAAAACAATAAAACATATTCTTCATTTTTGTTTAAATAATTATTTAGCCAGGCATTTTTACGAAATTTCATCAATTTTCAAAAAATCAAAAGTCATCGTTAGGCGCAGTTAAGGTTCAATATTTTCGGCCACAAATGTTCCATAGGGCTTTGTTTACAATATTTAAGCTAAAAAAAATGACAGATATTCTTCATTTTTGTTTAAATAATTATTTACCCAGACACTTTTACGAAATTTCATCAATTTTCAAAAAACCAAAAGTCATCGTTAGGCGCAGTATAGGTTCGATATTTTTGCCTAAAAATGTTCCATAGGGCTTTGTTTCCAATATTTAAGCAAAAAATAATGATACATATTCTTCATTTTTGTTTAAATAGATATTTACCCAAACACTTTTACGAAATTTTGTTTATTTTCAAAAAATCAAAATTCATCGTTAGGCGCAGTTAAGGTTCAATATTTTCGGCCACAAATGTTCCATAGGGCTTTGTTTACAATATTTAAGCAAAAAACAATGACACATATTCTTCATTTTTGTTTAAATAATTATTTACCCAGACACTTTTACGAAATTTCGTCAATTTTCAAAAAATCAAAAGTCATCGTTAGGCGCAGTTTATGTTCGATATTTTCGGCCACAAACGTTCCATAGGGCTTTGTTTACAATATTTAAGCTAAAAAAATGACACATATTCTTCATTTTTGTTTAAATAATTATTTACTCAGACACTTTTACGAAATTTCGTTTATTTTCAAAAAATCAAAAGTCATCGTAAGGCGTAGTTGAGGTTCGATATTTTCGGCCACAAATGTTCCATAGGGCTTTGTTTATAATATTTAAGCAAAAAACAATAAAACATATTCTTCATTTTTGTTTAAATAATTATTTACCCAGACACTTTTACGAAATTTAGTTTATTTTCAAAAAATCAAAAGTCATCGTTAGGCGCAGTTTAGGTTCGATATTTTTGGCTAAAAATGTTCCATAAGGCTTTGTTTACAATATTTAAGCAAAACACAATGACACATATTCTTCATTTTTGTTTAAATAATTATTTACCCAGACACTTTTACGAAATTTCATCAATTTTCAAAAAATCAAAAGTCATCGTAAGGCGTAGTTGAGGTTTGATATTTTAGGCCACAAATGTTCCATAGGGCTTTGTTTATAATATTTAAGCAAAAAACAATAAAACATATTCTTCATTTTTGTTTAAATAATTATTTACCCAGACACTTTTACGAAATTTCGTTTATTTTCAAAAAATCAAAAGTCATCGTTAGGCGCAGTTTAGGTTCGATATTTTTGGCTAAAAATATTCCATAGGGCTTTGTTTACAATATTTAAGCAAAAAACAATGACTCATATTCTTCATTTTTGTTTAAATAATTATTTACCCAGACACTTTTACGAAATTTCATCAATTTTCAAAAAATCAAAAGTCATCGTTAGGCGTAGTTTAGGTTCGATATTTTCGGCCACAAATGTTCCATAGGGCTTTGTTTACAATATTTAAGCAAAAAAAAATGACACATATTCTTCATTTTTGTTTAAATAATTATTTACCCAGACACTTTTACGAAATTTCATCAATTTTCAAAAAATCAAAAGTCATCGTTAGGCGTAGTTTAGGTTCGATATTTTCGGCCACAAATGTTCCATAGGGCTTTGTTTACAATATTTAAGCAAAAAAAAATGACACATATTCTTCATTTTTGTTTAAATAATTATTTACCCAGACACTTTTACGAAATTTCATCAATTTTCAAAAAATCAAAAGTCATCGTTAGGCGTAGTTTAGGTTCGATATTTTCGGCCACAAATGTTCCATAGGGCTTTGTTTACAATATTTAAGCAAAAAAAAATGACGCATATTCTTCATTTTTGTTTAAATAATTATTTACCCAGACACTTTTACGAAATTTCATCAATTTTCAAAAAATCAAAAGTCATCGTTAGGCGCAGTTTAGGTTCGATATTTTTGCCTAAAAATGTTCCATAGGGCCTTGTTTACAATATTTAAGCAAAAAATAATGATACATATTCTTCATTTTTGTTTAAATAATTATTTACCCAAACACTTTTACGAAATTTCGTTTATTTTCAAAAAATCAAAAGTCATCGTTAGGCGCAGTTAAGGTTCAATATTTTCGGCCACAAATGTTCCATAGGGCTTTGTTTACAATATTTAAGCTAAAAAAAATGACAGATATTCTTCATTTTTGTTTAAATAATTATTTACCCAGACACTTTTACGAAATTTCATCAATTTTCAAAAAATCAAAAGTCATCGTTAGGCGCAGTTTAGGTTCGATATTTTCGGCCACAAATGTTTCATAGGGCTTTGTTTATAATATTTAAGCAAAAAACAATAAAACATATTCTTCATTTTTGTTTAAATAATTATTTAGCCAGGCATTTTTACGAAATTTCATCAATTTTCAAAAAATCAAAAGTCATCGTTAGGCGCAGTTAAGGTTCAATATTTTCGGCCACAAATGTTCCATAGGGCTTTGTTTACAATATTTAAGCTAAAAAAAATGACAGATATTCTTCATTTTTGTTTAAATAATTATTTACCCAGACACTTTTACGAAATTTCATCAATTTTCAAAAAACCAAAAGTCATCGTTAGGCGCAGTATAGGTTCGATATTTTTGCCTAAAAATGTTCCATAGGGCTTTGTTTCCAATATTTAAGCAAAAAATAATGATACATATTCTTCATTTTTGTTTAAATAGATATTTACCCAAACACTTTTACGAAATTTTGTTTATTTTCAAAAAATCAAAATTCATCGTTAGGCGCAGTTAAGGTTCAATATTTTCGGCCACAAATGTTCCATAGGGCTTTGTTTACAATATTTAAGCAAAAAACAATGACACATATTCTTCATTTTTGTTTAAATAATTATTTACCCAGACACTTTTACGAAATTTCGTCAATTTTCAAAAAATCAAAAGTCATCGTTAGGCGCAGTTTATGTTCGATATTTTCGGCCACAAACGTTCCATAGGGCTTTGTTTACAATATTTAAGCTAAAAAAATGACACATATTCTTCATTTTTGTTTAAATAATTATTTACTCAGACACTTTTACGAAATTTCGTTTATTTTCAAAAAATCAAAAGTCATCGTAAGGCGTAGTTGAGGTTCGATATTTTCGGCCACAAATGTTCCATAGGGCTTTGTTTATAATATTTAAGCAAAAAACAATAAAACATATTCTTCATTTTTGTTTAAATAATTATTTACCCAGACACTTTTACGAAATTTAGTTTATTTTCAAAAAATCAAAAGTCATCGTTAGGCGCAGTTTAGGTTCGATATTTTTGGCTAAAAATGTTCCATAAGGCTTTGTTTACAATATTTAAGCAAAACACAATGACACATATTCTTCATTTTTGTTTAAATAATTATTTACCCAGACACTTTTACGAAATTTCATCAATTTTCAAAAAATCAAAAGTCATCGTAAGGCGTAGTTGAGGTTTGATATTTTAGGCCACAAATGTTCCATAGGGCTTTGTTTATAATATTTAAGCAAAAAACAATAAAACATATTCTTCATTTTTGTTTAAATAATTATTTACCCAGACACTTTTACGAAATTTCGTTTATTTTCAAAAAATCAAAAGTCATCGTTAGGCGCAGTTTAGGTTCGATATTTTTGGCTAAAAATATTCCATAGGGCTTTGTTTACAATATTTAAGCAAAAAACAATGACTCATATTCTTCATTTTTGTTTAAATAATTATTTACCCAGACACTTTAACGAAATTTCGTCAATTTTCAGAAAATCAAAAGTCATAGTTAGGCATAGTTCAGGTTCGATATTTTCAGCCACAAATGTTCCAAAGGGCTTTGATTACAATATTTAAGCTAAAAAAAATGACACATATTCTTCATTTTTGTTTAAATAATTATTTACTCAGACTCTTGTACGAGCCCTATGGAACATTTGTGGCCGAAAATAATGAACCTAAACTACGCCTAACGATGACTTTTGATTTTTTGAAAATTGATGAAATTTCGTAAAAGTGTCTGGGTAAATAATTATTTAAACAAAAATGAAGAATATGTGTCATTTTTTTTTAGCTTAAATATTGTAAACAAAGCCCTATGGAACATTTGTGACCGAAAATATCGAATCTAAACTACGCCTAAAGATGACTTTTGATTTTTCGAAAATTGACTTTGTTTCGACAGATGTCTAATCGAGAAATCGGGGTAAACCGTAAGTTAATAAGTTAAAAGCTTATTGTTATTACTATGGCACAACAGCAATTTGATTAATTATGAATTTTAATCCATTTTCTGTAAATTAGAAGAGAAAACCTGGAAATTTACTAAAAGTAAAAATGGTGGACGCGCCAGATTCGTGGCTGAAACTTCCAGTCGGTAACATCTCATGTTTACTAATTGAGAACCTCAGGTATTCGAGACGCCGAACACGCGAACGAGGGCGGCCGATCACCTTAGATGCCTTCATAACGCGGCCAGACTGTATCTAAGATTATTATTTTTTTAAATTCAACTGAACTAATCCAATCTTTCATGACTTTAGACCCTTTATTTCATAGATATTAGGCCAAATGTCCTAATTTTTAATATTCGGCGACAATCATAATTTATCTCACAGCCAACTCAGAATCAAAATCTTGTGGCTTACACGATATTATTTAAAAATAAATTTCCCATTTACAGTTTAAGTTATTTACGTATCAAACACACCTATGATGTGAAAAATAACAATTGATCGTGGTTAAAATTAATTAAACAAACAACTGAAATGCGTCCAAATAATTTAAACTCTACAAACAACGAAATACGGAATGGAGGGGTATTCGCCCGGAGCATCCACCAGAAATATTCAAACGTTGATTATCATCAATTTCTATTTATACAAAATAACGGTCGCGCTATATATCTAGCTAAGCATTTAAAAATAGCACCGTCGATCAGCCGGCATTAAATGGAACATTCTGGATGGAAATACGTGCACAAAATAATACTATCTCTATATAAATATTTTTTTTATTATTGTGTGAGCGCCAGCGGTCGTCCCGTTTTATTTCACGTGCACGCGGTAATAACAGATATTACAGTATCGATCGGTGTTGCCGCGTATGACGTTTTTATTTTTGTTTAATTTACGGGTAATTAATTAGAATCTTTCAGCGGCGCGAGATTGTCCGCTTCCTGTGCGGAAGCACGCGATCGCGCCCCATTTCCGGTCACGTGACCAAGAACATAAATTCCGAAGAATTGCCACGGTACAGGCGCACTTTTTATTAGTAGAATTAAAGTCGTATGAGTTATAGCCTATCAATGACGTGCATAAATGGTACGCTAGATGTCTCGTATGAAAAAAATTAATAATTACAAAAGTAATAATAATCTAAATTTTTCTACAACCATCAGAAAAAGGTGAGATATCGCCTCGTTATTAGAATTCAAAATTTACCATTTCTTAACGCGTCAAAAAATCACCGATTGTAGGCCATACATTTCAGCCACGAATCCGGCGCATCCACCATTGTTTTCATTTAGTAAATTTCTAAGTAACCTCTACTAATTTACCGAAATTGGATAAAAATCAATAAATAATTAAATAGCAGTTATATTATAGTAATAACAGTAACTTATGGTTTACCTGGATTTTTCAATCCGAAACATGGTCAATTTAAAAAAGAATCAAGTCATTATTAAGCATAGTTTAGGATCGATATTTTTGGCCATCAATGTTGTCGGGGCTTAGTTAATATTACTAAATAATAAAAGAAAGGACACATATTTTTCATTTCGTTTAAATATACCGAAGGAAAAAAATGAAACACTTGAAATTCGTGAAATTTCGACCATTTTTAAACCGCCATAACTCGGCGTATTTTCAATAGATTTTAATGAGTCTTTGAGCGCGAAAAATTTTAAGGTGTCTTCTTTAAAGTCATGATTACTTAAGCGTAATCCCTTCCGCCCCCCTCTAGCACCCCTGTGCAAAAAAAAGTTTTTTTTGGAAACCATGTCCAACTTTGACGATGTCTAGTCGAAATTAGCAAACAACCCTTTACTACATTTCGAGATAATTCCCCGAGAACAAAATTTGTAATTATCTAAAGTTGCACTTTTTCTCGAGCGCTTAAAAAATATAAAAACAATTTTCAGACACTTGAAATTTTCTGAATTTACTCAAACAAAATATTACTCCAAGATAGTCGAAATTAGCAAACATCCCTTTACTACATTTCGAGATAATTCTACAAGAACAAAAGTTGTAATTATCTAAAGTTGCACTTTTCCTCGAGCGCTTCAAAAATATAGAAAACATTGTCAAACACTTGAAATTTTCTAAATTTACACTAACAACATATTACTCCACGATAGTCAAAATCTGCAAACATCCCTTCACTACATTTCGAGATAATTCGACCAGAACAAAATTTGTAATTATCTAAAGTTGCACTTTTTCTCGAGCGCTTAGAAAATATAGAAACAATTGCCAAACACTAAAAAGTTTCTAAATTTACACTAACAACATATTACTTCACGATAGTCAAAATCTGCAAACATCCCTTCTCTACATTTCGAGATAATTCTACAAGAACAAAATTTGTGATTATCTAAATTTGCACTTTTTCGCGAGCGCTTAAAAAATATAGAAACATCTGCCAAACTCTTGAAATTTTCTAAATTTACACTAACAACATATTACTCCACGATAGTCAAAATCTGCAAACATCCCTTCACTATATTTCGAGATAATTCCACGAGAACAAAATTTGTAATTATCTAAAATTGCACTTTTTCTCGAGCGCTTAAAACATATAGAAACAATTGCCAAATACTTGAAATTTTCTAAATTTACACTAACAACATATTACTCCACGATAGTCAAAATCTGCAAACATCCCTTCACTATATTTTGAGATAATTCCACGAGAACAAAATTTATAATTATCCAAAGTTGCACTTTTTCTCGAGCACTTAAAAAATATAGAAACAATTGCCAAATACTTGAAATTTTCTAAATTTACACTAACAACATATTACTCCACGATAGTCAAAATCTGCAAATATCCCTTCACTATCTTTCGAGATAATTCCACGAGAACAAAATTTGTAATTATCTAAAGTTGCACTTTTTCTCGAGCGCTTAAAAAATATAGAAACAATTGTCAAACACTTAAAATTTTCTAAATTTTCTCAAACAACATATAATTCCACGATAGTCAAAATCTGCAAACATCCTTGCACTATCTTTCGAGATAATTCCACGAGAACAAAATTTGTAATTATCTAAAGTTGCACTTTTTCTCGAGCGCTTAAAAAATTTAGAAACAAATGCCAAACACTTGAAATTTTCTAAATTTACACTAACAACATATTACTCCACGATAGTCAAAATCTGCAAACATCCCTTCACTATCTTTCGAGATAATTCCACGAGAACAAAATTTGTAATTATCTAAAGTTGCACTTTTTCTCGAGCGCTTAAAAAATATAGAAACAATTGTCAAACACTTAAAATTTTCTAAATTTTCTCAAACAACATATAATTCCACGATAGTCAAAATCTGCAAACATCCTTGCACTATCTTTCGAGATAATTCCACGAGAACAAAATTTGTAATTATCTAAAGTTGCACTTTTTCTCGAGCGCTTAAAAAATATAGAAACAATTGCCAAACACTTGAAATTTTCTAAATTTACACTAACAGAATATTACTCTACTGTAGTCGAAATTAGCAAACAACCCTTTACCACATTTCGAGATAATTCCACGAGAACAAAATTTGTAATTATCTAAAGTTGCACTTTTCTCGAGCGCTTAAAAAATATAGAAACAATTGCCAGCAGTGTTGCCAGGGGTAATTTTTAATTTTCCCCAAATATTTCATAAAAAAGCCCGCAGAATACCCCTCGTATAAAATACCCACCCCAAAAAATATCCCATGGGTTGAACTCCGGTTTTCCGAAAATATGTAGGTAGTACAAAAAGGCCAAAATTAGAAAAATATTTAATCGTGCTGTGGTATCCTCCAAATAATTAAAATAATTCTTTAATTTTTTCGGAAAGCATTGCTAATTAACTAGTTCAATTTTTTCGCATTTTTTTTCATAATTTCCAAACAGTTCTAGTTATACCGCGTGATCAGTTTCATTCCGGGCCAAAGTATTATATTTAACAATTACTAAGAAAAACTAAATTGACTGCAATTTTTTTTTTTTATTTAAAAATTTTCGAAAAAGAAAATCAAAAATCGAATCGAAATATTTTAAAATTAAGTAATTCCTTAAACACAAATTGCGCAGTCTGTATTTTTTATCTAAATATCAAAGTACATTAGTTTTATCTTAAAACAACCACTAAAACAAAAAAATTCAAATTAAATAAATAACCTAAAATTAATTCAAAAACCAAGTACAAGCCAACAAATCAAAAATTCAGTCGGCAAAATCTAAATTATAGCGCAAAAAAATAAAAAACTCGAAAATATCGACTAAAAATTCGGTCATTAAAATCAACAATTAAAATTAATAATTAGGGTAACAGAACTAAAAAATTGGTAAAAAATTGAAAATTGAAAATTGAAAACTCTTGGGAAAAATAAAAATGCAGTCAAAAAAACAATTCAAAACATTTCAACTAAATCTAAAATTTTGGTTTAGGTGCCAAAAACATCTAAAATATAGGCCAAAAAAATCAAAAACCCTGGTCTAAAAATAAAAATACAGGCTAAAAATTGAAAATTCAAGCAAAAGGAAAATAATTTGCCATTTTCAGCTCCAAAACTCTTTACCTCAAAGTAAATTGCCAAAATACTAAATTCAATAATAATTTTAAAAAATCGCCCATAAAAATAATAATTCAGGTTAAAACATCTAAAATTAAGGGCAAAAAATAAAAAAAAATTGGTCAAAGAAACTCGAAAATACTGGCAAAAAATTCGCACACCAAAATCAACAATTCAGATTAAAAATCTAAAGTATAGACCAATCAAAAATTCGCTCGTTAAAATTTATAATCAAGGTTAAAAAAAAACTAAGAATATAGGCAAAAAATCGAAAATTTAGACCAAAAACCGTAAACTCTCGGCAAAAATAAAAAATTTAGACCAGAAAAAAAAAACGAAAATTTTAAGTAAATATTCAAAAAATTTGGTTTATAAAAACTAAACTTTGGAACAAATAAATGAAAAACACAGACTAAACATCTGAAATATAGGCAAACAATCAAATATGCTGATGTAAAAAATAAAAAATGCAGACTAAGAAATTGAAACACGATCAAAAAATAAATTGCCGAAACTCTAAACTCGAAAGTAATTAAAAAAATTCGGCCATAAAAACAATAATTCAGGTTGAAAAAATCTAAAATTAAGGGCAAACAATCAAAAACTTAATACAAAAAACTCGAAAATACCATAAGTCGCCCATAAAAATCAACAATTAAAAATTCGCTCGTTAAAATTAATAATTAATACAAAAAACTAAAAAAATCAAAAAATGAAAAATATTAAAAAATTCAACAAACTATTCAAAATTTTTAACCAAAATCAAAATATTTTTGCCAAAAACTCTTAAAGTTAGAACAAACAAAGAAATCAAAAATGCAGACCAAATATCTAAAATATAAACAAAAAAAATAAAATTCCTGGTCCAGAAAATAAAAATATGCAGATCAAAAAATTATAAATTCAAGTAAAAGAAAAATAATTTGTGAATTTCGACATCAAAAATAACTCTAGCTTAAAATAAATTGCCAACCAGAAACGCGAAAATGTTCAAAAAATGATAAAGGACAAAAAATCCAAAACTCGAAAATACCGGCAAGAAAAATGAGACATAAAAGTGAATATTTCAGGTTAAAATAGAGGACAGAAAATAAAAAATTCGGGCCTAAAAATAAAAAAAATGCTGACCAAAAAAATCAAAAATTTTAACAAACAAATCGAAAATGTAAACCAAAATGAAGAAAAATTATTCAGTTATACAGAAACTGCAGGACAAAAATCTAAAATATTGGTCAAAGAATCAAAATCCAGGCCTAACGATAAAAAATGCAAACAAAAAGATTGAATTTTTAATATAATAACAATAATAATTTATTTGCGGGCAACGAGTGTTGCCGGTAGCAATTTTTAATTTCCCAAATGTTTAATAAAACTGCCCCAAAATTACGCCTCTGTCCCTCTCCAAAATCATAATTTTTTAAAATAAAACGTAAATACAGTGGATTTATTGGAAAATATACAAAATTAAAGCATTGTAATTATAAAAATTATTAAAATTTATTATTAATCTTCATACTCAATATTTTCATCTTCTCTTCGGAACACATACATATTGTTTAAATGAAAGTGCAGCATCTCATTGGGGGTCACAAAATTACGAAAACGGTAATAATAGAATCCCTAGGACAACTTCCATAAATGATATCACAGGTTTTTCCTCATCGCTGAGGAAAATTACTGACTTCTTTATGGTAATGATGATTTCTAGCAAATGTAATAACATGTTCATTAATTTCCCCAAAAATACCCCTAGTATAAAATACCCACCATCAGCATCTAGAATGCATTTCAGGAAAATATTTTTGATTATACAGGGTGTCCCAAAAAAGCGCGACGTCATGATGATATATTTTTTTAAATTACATGCTATATTTTTTATTGCTTATTTGGGTACCTTTTATGGTTGCCTACATACTTCTAGAATTTTATTGGAATCGATTCAGGGATATGAGCAAAAAAAAAAACTAAAAAAATCAGTTTTGCACTATTGGTTTAAAAAATGAATAAAAAATAAAAATAGTGCCTTGTTAATAAAATCATACAAGGTGCTTATTAAATAAGGTCTGATAGTCCCGTTAAACAAGTTTGATCGATATGAATTATACAGGGTGTCCAAAATTTATTGTCAAACATTTTAAACTTTAAAGTACTTTATATTTCTTATTTTAAATTGGATCCCCTGTATATTTTTATGTCATTCCATGCAGAATTAGAAAACAAATATTTTTCCTTATAACAACCCTGCCCCAATTCCTAACGCATTAGAAGTTATTTGCAGAAAACTCGTTTAATCAGCCATTTTACTAAATAAAAATCGGTGGCTTTGAGAAACAATTAATTGACATTAAAATTTAACAAAGTGACAAGAGACTATTTTGGCTTGTTTGTTTGATCTAAAAAATTACATCATAAAATACCACCGGCAAAATTTGCCCTGCCGGAGGAAAAGCTTCTGATGCGATTTTTACAACTATTAGCGTTAATAGAACATCAAACAAAGTTCGTAAGACAACATTTTGCGGTGCAAAATGAACTGATCAAATATTCCAAATCGAGTTTGGGCTTTACATAAATTAATATTGCCTGGAGGGGGCGATCGAGTATAGTTCACGGGGAGTGTGTTTGAGAAAAATAAATATGTAGGACGGTAATTCGTGCCAATTTACTCAAGCGAAATTGAAATTTTCAAGGAGGCTTTCACCCCAACGAGCTTCGACGCAAATTGCGTTACATAATGTTAGATAATTCATCAAGTGCCGTGTTTACCTCGCCCTCAAACGAAAATAAAAAGGGAGCATAATGTTTTTTTTTTCTTTTTTCGGTAAATACACAAATATTGTATTTAGGATAATGTATGTGTGTTATTAATTTTACATAAAATGTTTAACTGATCAGAATATCTTTAGGTAGAAAAAGTTTTTCATTGTTTTATAAAAAAAAAATGGTGATGTGGCCATCATGTTATTTTCTCCGACTTGATGGTATCATAGCCATTTATATTTACGTTTTCATTGTTTATTTTCAATTGAAATCATATTTCAAATGTACATCGAGCGTTGCGTAAACTCGGATGAAACTGACGTTTAAAACGTCAAAATTATGAAAGATGGAAAAATTATACTTCAAATTCAAAAACTCGGTTTACTCAAAAACTAACGAGATTTCGAAAAAAACTTATTCTTTAGAAGTTGTTCATTTTGGCATTCTCTACAATTATTATTTACATAAATTTGCTGTAACTATAATCGTTTCATAATTATAAATTAAAGATTTAAAAAAAAATAAATAAATGTATTTCTCCAATAAAAATGATTTTATGAAAAATGTTTTCAAGCAAAAGATGTTCATTTATTTGTTGTCTTTAATGTTTGTTTAAATGTTTTTGTGATATTTTTCATATTTAAGAAAATATTAGCAAAAAACAAAAAACAGTTAAGGTAAACACCCACTTCCGGTGTACGAAATTTTACCAAAAGCTTTTCAGTTCTTTGGATTATTAAATAAGACGTATGTTCAAAGTTTCATATCAATTGCTTTGTTAGTTTTTGAGATACAGCGCACACAGACAGACACACACAGCAGACACACACACACACACACACACACACGTTGACAAACATTTTTTTTTTCCAGAAATTGTTGAAATGTTATCTTGGACCCCAAAACGGATATTTCCGTAAAAAAAATTTGAAAAAAAAATCACGATTACAATACTTTCTCGTACTTCATAACGGAGAAAGTAAAAATGTATTTATTTGTTTATTAATTTCTTAAATTACAATTAATCATAAGGGAAATAATTCAATTTGAACGGTACGAATTAAAAAATGTCTTGAAAAATAGGTCCTTCAAAAAGACCAGAAATAAAGTCCTGAAAAATAGTTCTGACCAAAAAATGTCCTGAAAAAGTCCTAGAGAAACAGACAAACTAAGAGTCTAACCTTTAACTAAAAGTTAAAAAGTTGTGAAAGAGAGTCGTGAAAAAAGTCCTGAAAAAAGTACTACAAAAAGAGTCCTGAAAAATGAAGTCTTCATATAAAACACCAGAAATAAATGTCCTTAAAAATATCCTAAACGAAGTCCGAAAAAGAGTCCCAAAAAAGTCCCGAAGGAAAGTCCTAAAATAAGTCTTGAAAAAAGTCGCGAAAAAGACTCCTGATAAAATATCATGAAAAAATGTCCTGTAATAACAGTTTTCAAAATACCGTAAACAAATCCTAAAAAACATTTCTGTAAAGAAAACCCTGTAAAAAGATCATTAAAAAAGACCTGAAAATTTTTTGAAGAAATTGTCATAAAAAAACCCAAAAAGAGTCTTGTAGGGTCCGGAACAAGAAGTTTTGAAAATTAATCCTATAAAAATGTCCTGAAATATTGTACTGAAGAAAGGACTTTAGAAAAATTCCCGAAAGAATAATTCTGAAAAAAATGTAATGAAGAAAATTCTGAAAAGAAGTCCTGAACAAGAGGTGTTCTTAACAAAGTCTCTAAAAAGTCCCAAAAAAAGTCCTGTAGGAACAGTCCTGAAAATAAAGTCGTGAAGAAAGAGTATTGATAAAAGCCGTGAAAAATAGTCTTTATACAAAATAACAGAAATGAACGTCCCGAAAAAGAATCCTAAAGAGCTCTTAAAGAAAGTCCTAAAATAAGTCCTGAAGAAAGTACAGAACAAGAAAAAAATTGTCGTATAAAAACAGTTTTAAAAAATTGTCCTAAAAATAACATCAACAAAAAAATGATGATGTGGCCATCATGTTACTTTCTCCGACTTAATGGTATCATTTATATTTACGCTTTCGTGGTTTATTTTTAATTAAAATCATATTTTAAATGTACATCGAGCGTTTTGTAGGCTCGGATGAAACTGACGTTTAAAACGTCAAAATTATGAAAGATGGAAAAATTATACTGCAAATTTAAAAACTGAGTTTACTCAAAAACTAAAGAGGTTTCAAAAAAGCTTATTGTTTATAAGTTGTTCATTTTGGCATTCTATACAATTATTATTGAAATAAATTTGCTGTAACCATTACCGTTTCATAATTATAAACCAAAAATGAAAAAAAAAATTCTCTCAAATAACAATGATTTTATAAAACATATTTTTAAATTTCTTTATCGTCTTATATTTATTTAAATGCTTTTGTGATATTTTTTTATATTTACAAAACAATTGGAAAAAAAACAAAAAACAGTTAAGGTAAACACCCACTTCCGGTGCATGAAATTTTACCAAAAGCTTTTCAGATCTTCGTATTATCAAATAAGACTTATGTTCAAAGTTTCATATGAATTGCTTTATTCATTTTTAAGATACAGCGCACACATACACACACACAGCCACACACACACACACACACACACATTTTTTTTTCCAGAAATTTTTGATATTTCTGTAAAAACATTTTTGAAAAAATTTTCACGATCACAACACTTTCTCGTATTTCGTAACGAAGAAAGTAAAATTTTTTGAAAAAAAGCATCGTAAAAAGTTCTTAAAATGGTCCTTAAGAAGATCTGAAGAAATTGTCCTGAAAAATAAATCCCAAAGAGTCTTGAAAAAAGTCCTAAAATAAGTCCTTAACAAAATTCCCGAAATAAAAAGTTTTGAAAATTGTCTTGGAAAAAAAAAATGCTAAAAATATCTGAAAAACTCCGTAAAAAGGTCCAAAAAAGGTCATGAAAAGAAAAATTGTAAAAAATGGCATGACGAAAATTCTGACATAAAAAAAACACGATAAATAAGTCGTCAGCAAAGAGTTCTTAAGAATATCCCGAAAACGTCTCTAGAAAAAATTCTGTAAAAAAATTTTGAAAAGTAAAGGTCCTGAAAGAAAAAGTTCTTGAAACAAATTTCTTAAAAAGTCCTAAAAAATAATCTTTGAAGAAAAGTTTTTGAAAATGTCCTTTAAAAAGACCTAAAAAAAGTTCTGAAAACATTGTCCTAAAGTCCCAAAAAGGCTAAAAGAACAAAAAACGGTTAAGGTAAATATTCGGAAATACGAAATTTTACCAAAAGCTTTTCAGTTCTTCGGATTCTCAAATAATAATTATGTTCAAAGTTTAGTGGTCATTTCTCTATTAGTTTTTGAGATACAGCGCGCACAAACAGACTGTTATGTACAGAAAAAATGATGTGGCCATCATGTTACTTTCTCCGACTTGATGGTAACATAGCCATTTATATTTACTTCATGGTTTATTTTCAATTTAAATCATATTTTAAATGTACATCGAGCGGATGAAACTGACGTTTAAAACGTCAAAATTATGAAATTATACTTCAAATTCATTGGAAAATCGTTTTTTCTTTGTAATTTTTGGTTTATAATTGTAAAACGATAATAATTACAGTAAATTTATGTTAATAATAATTGTAAAGAATGCCAAAATAAACAACTTATAAAGAATTAGTTTTCTTCAAAATCTCGTTTTTGAGGTAACTGAAGTCAGTTACAGGAAGTGTACTGTATAAGTGGCTCTAGCATCAACATGTTCCACGAGCCGCCACTGACTGTTATAATAAGTCCTGAAGACAGTTCAGAAAAAGAGTCGTGATGAAATATCACAAAAAAATTGTCATGTAAAAACAGTCTAAAAAAATTGCCCTAAAAATAACATCAATAAAAAAAGCATTGTAAAACGTTCTTAAGAAGATCTGAAGAAATTGTCCTGAAAATAAAATTCGAAAGAGTCGTAGTTTTTCCAGTGGCGTTACTGATTATTCTACGACAGTTATCACTACGACAGTTCTCGCACATATTATATACGTACTTTATATGATGACCTTGGCGGTAGAATTTTGTATTTTTTTCACACATAAAAATTGTATTTTCTTTGTAAAGGGGTTTCCTGTATATATTTGAAATAAATAAATAAATAAAAGTTATATTTTAATTCGTTTGAGATGCGCTGAAACCTCGGCTTCGGTGATTTCTTTTTCTACTACTACTTATATCGCGCATTTTCTTTTTTTTTGGCGTCGGATTCTTGGAGATATGCCACTACCGATGTTTACGTAATATAGTATTGGATTGATGAGGCTGTTACTTGGTGAAATTCCATAATGTATGTGGTAAGTAAAACACGTGTGTTTGAAAATTTTCACAAATTTTTAATGTCGAACATTAAAAATTTGTGAAAATTTTCAAACAAACGTGTTTTACTTACCATGTAATATAGTATTTAAATGACTAATAATGTGAGTAATATGAGTAGCCGGTATTGGTGTTGGTTTTCGGTTTTTTTTTTGCCGAATTTTATCTTGGCCTCGTTTTCTTTTTGTGGGATGAACTCCTCGTCTTCCGATAATGTTTCCATCATCGTTGTTGGTTTAAAACGGTTTGAGTGGAACGACCATTCTAATGTTAGATAAAAGTTGAAAATATGTCATATAGTCGAAAGTATTCGAGTCACGATCATTCGAACTATCATTCAAACGATAATTCGAATGATCATTCAAACGATAATTCGAACGTTAATTCGAATGATAATTCAAACGATAATTCGAACTATCATTTAAACGATAATTCGAACGATCATTCGAACGATCATTCGAATAAGTCTTAACCATTCGATGAATAAAAATATTCGATTCATAATCATTCGAATTATTACGTGAATTATCATTCAAATGAAAATTAGAATTCCATATTACTATACTTAATAACGCGAACAACCGATAGGTGAATATTAAAACAATTCAAAATAAATTTACCAGATTTATTCCGGTTGACAATAAAATTTGTCTTTAGGTAACGGCTCCAGTTCCGAGGTATTAAAATTAATTTAATACCTCGCCAAAAAGCGAGTTCTGAATCCGTTCCCCGGGGACAAGTTTTTCATTCAATTTAGAAAGCCGACCATTTTAATTACACTCGAAAATTATCCTCCACATACAAGCTCGTCATCCACTGCAGAGCTGCAATCCCTGTTATGCAATTAAAATCTTACTCTCCCAAACAATAGTCGAATTAACTATTTTTATCATGCGGAAACTTAAAACTTCAAAGCGCGCGAACAACTGCGCCGCTGCAATTAACTTCCGAATACTCCGGATAGTATTTGCTTCAATTCTAAAAAGAGGGACGGCTATCATGTCTGGTTCTGGTTTATTGATCGCGGAATCTGTTAGGATCCATGATTCTCTCAGCGAATCATTGTATCCGCAATACCGGCGAGGATAATGCGAAATATTTTACAATGGCCACCGACTGCCAATAGCGGATGAATGCCTGCTTAAGAATTATTCCCAACATTTATTTCGGGCTTTATTGTGCGTCCGAATTTCTGAGGGATTAATAATAATATCTCTATTTGTAACTTAATCTTTCTTCAAACAATTTTAGTCTTTCAAAAACTACACTAAAATAGGAATTTGTTTGTTATAAAACTACTTCTTTTAATTAAAATCACTACAGGAATTTATTCATTTATTGTAATCTTTGTATTGTAGAAGACGAAATATATTATTTACTATTATTTCTTTATTACTTTCTTGAACACCTTCAAGTACATATTTTAAAGTCAGCATCTATTCTTCATTAAAAAAAAAAACTTCAAATAACTCCTACAGCAAACGTTACTTGGATCAGGAGATCTTGGTGGCCAGAAGTGAAGATTCACAGGACTTCATTTTCCAACAGGATGGAGCATCTCCGTATACGAGGCTTTCTAGATGCATCCCTTCCTCAGCGCTGGATAAGTCGCAGGGGAAATGAAGACCTGGCTCTACACTTCTGGCCACCAAGATCTCCTGATCTCACCCCATGTGACTATTTCTTATGGGGTTATGTCTCTACCAACAACTCTGAACGATCTGCGGAACCGAATCACTGCTGCCGTGCACTCAGTAATAACAGATACGCTTTGTCGTGTCTGGTACGAGTTTGGCTACCGAGTAGATGTTTGCCATACAGCTAACGGCGGCCACACTGAACACTTGTAATGTTTGGAAAAAAACTTTGAAACTTCCTCTTTTCATTGTTAATTTTTGATTTGTACTTTAATAAATACGAATTTTTAAAAATGGGTCTATCGTTTAGAATAACCCTGTATTATCAGAAGAGGCCGTATTCAGATAATTCAGGCTATAGAACGTAAATAAAATAACCTCAATAAACCTCAAGAAGCTAATAAACGCAACATCAATAGCCCAAAATATAAGATTTAAAAAAAAATACCTAGTTTTAGTAATATCAAATAAAAATGCAGGATTTTTGGTTATGGATAAAGTCAGTTTTGTCCATGACAATAAAACCTACATTTTTATTGAAAAAGCTGAAGGATTCACCAGTGTCAACAATTTTACTACTTTACGAGATTTATTATTAAAACAGAAACTTTAATTAAAACCACAAAACCTACACTTTTTAAATATACTACAAAAATACTTTCATACCAATGAATCTCAAATACCCAGTGGCGGTTTCAAAGGGGGGGTAATCGGGTAATTACCCCCCCTAAGAATTTTTCGCTTATCAATTTTTATTGTTAAAAATTACCGGTATTCCATATTACAAACAAATAATATAATATATTTTACATTATTTAACTTGGATTATTGATTTTATTTTGTGATTTTTTAATTTTTTGCTAATATTTTCGAATTTCTGGTCAGAAACTTATTTTTGGTGGCAAATTATTTTGCTTCTACCTTTCGACTTTTTGGTCTGCTTTTTTATTTTTAGATCAGGATTCTTGATTCCTTTGGCCCATATTTGAGATTTCTGCATTTCCAACTTTTTTTTATTTTTCTTTATTTTGACCAAAATATTCGATTGGTTTGTAGAAATGTTCGATTTGTTTTGTCTGCAATTTTTATCTTTACGCTCGTTTTCGATGTTTTGTTTAAATTTTCACCGTTTTAGGCTATATTGTAGTTTTTTTTATTTTTTGGTCTAAATATTCTTTATTTTGACGAAAAAAATCGATTGGTTTGTAGAAATTTTGGATTTTTTGTCTGCATTTTTTATCTTTACGCCCGAATTTTTGTTGTTTAGTCTAAATTTTCACCTTTTTAAGTTTTTTTTGGCTTACATTTTGTTTCAATTTTTGGTCTTTTGGCCAAAATTTTCTTTATTTCGACTTAAATTTTCGATTCGTTTGTTAAAATTTTTGATTTTTTAGTCTACAGCTTTGATTTTTGGGTACGAATTTTAGATTTTTGGTCCTAATTTTTTATTTTTTGTCCCATATTTTAGATTTTCTTGCGAATTTATTTTTTATTTTTATATATACAAACATCTTTATTCACAGAAATAACATCTAAATACATTATGTTAAAAACTTGAAATTCGCTTTCCGTTGGCTCTGAAAGGGCTATCGATTTTTATTTTTGCTATTATTTTCAAATTTCTCTTTGGAACTTATTTTAAGCTAAAAAGAGTTATTTTGGGGCTAAAAATGAAAAATTAATTTTCTTTTACTTGTATTTTCAATTTTTTGGTCTGCATTTTTATTTTTAAACCAGGTTTTTGATTTTTTGGCCGATAATTTAGATCTTCGGCTGTTTTGTTCCAAATTTTTGATTTTTTGGCCAAAATATTCGATTTTTCTAGCAAGATAAATAATAATCATAATAATAATAATAATATGTTTATTTCCCAACAGATCTTACATCTTATTACAGGGAAAAATATATAAAAACTAAGTAGCTTAAAATAAAAGAGAAAATATAATGTAATTGAGAGTTTTTAACTTATAATTAAAGCAATCCTAAATAAATAAATGGTTCTTTGTTTCTTCAAAAAAGGAGAACGGATATTGTATAAGTGGCTCTACCATCAACATGTTCCACGAGCCGCCACTGATTTCATTTAGTAGAAAAGTGCCTTGTCTCAACTTTTAAAGCTAATTAAAGCGAAAATTAAAGAAAAATATTTTCCGATTAAAAAAAAATTGGAAAATGATTTTGAACAATAGAGTGATTTTTGAGACTAATTTAAACCCTTTTCTTAGAATATTCTGCATTTTTTATTATTAAGCCTGTATTCCCGATTTGTTTTCTGGCTAAATTTTTGATCATTTGGTCTAAATATTCTTTATTTTTACCTAAATTTTCGATTTCATTGTTAAAATGTTCGACTATTTGGTCCGCATTTTTTATTTCTCCTGACGAATTTTTGGTTTTTAAATTTTTGACCTGTATATTCGATATTTTTGGTCAAAATCTTTTAACTTTTAGCCTAAATATTCCTTATTTAGACCGTTTGCGATTTAATTTTTTAAATTTTCGACTTTTTGGCCCAAATTTTTAGATTTTTTACCTGTATTTTCGATTATTTTTGGTCTAAAGTTTTGATCTGTTGACCTAAATATTCTTTATTGTGACATAAATTTTCGATTTAATTGTTAAAATTTTTGATTTTTTTGTCCGCATTCTTGATTTTTCGGGCCGATTTTTTAATTCTTGTTCCAAAATTTGGAGTTAATTTTGGTTAAAATATCTATAACCTGAATGATTGATTTATATGCGAGATTTCTTTTTATTTATTCGGTATTTTCGAGTTTTGTTTGTTGAAATTTTCGATTTTTTAGTCTGCAATTATTATCTTCAGGCCCGAGTTTTCGATATACTGTCTAAATTTTCGACTTTCTGGCCGACATTATAAATATTTATTATTTTTTTAAATCTTTTGACCTAATTTTTTCTTTTTGATTTTATTGTTAAATTTTTTTTTAGTCTGCATTTATTATGTTTAGGTTCGAATTTTCCATGTTTTGTCTAAATTTTCAACTTTTTGACCAACATTGTAGATTTTTTGATAATCTTTTGCCCTAAATTTTTCTTTATTTATTTTTATTTGTCTGTTCAAATGTTTGTTTCCTTGGTCCACTATTTTTATTTTTTTTTAATTTTTGGTATATTTTGCAGTGGCGGTATCAAAGGGGGGATAATCGGGTAATTACCCCCCGAATTTTTACCATATTCCATATTCCAAACAAATAATATAACCGGTAAATTTTTTCAACGCTTTAAAACGTTGGAAAAGGATAGGGAGATTTCACGGAACAGGTGTGGTATATGAGAACGAAAGCACCAGTTTATTTATCTTTTTTTTAATTACCTCCCCTATACCAGTTGGCTGGAAACGCCCTTGCAAATACCTAACCAAAATTTCATAAGAACGGACATCCAATCCGCCTAATCAACACTTCCTAAGAAACACCTATTCAATGTTGCTTAAAACATCAATTTTATCTTTAAAACATACAAAATAAACGATAATGTTCAATTCATCACAAGTATACACGGTTTTGGAACTGAGCAACCAAAAGCTATTTATAAGGTAAATTTGGGGGCTGAA
The DNA here is from genome assembly GCA_910593695.2 of Ocypus olens. Taxonomy (NCBI): domain Eukaryota; kingdom Metazoa; phylum Arthropoda; class Insecta; order Coleoptera; family Staphylinidae; genus Ocypus; species Ocypus olens. The sequence goes on along the minus strand of OU343053.1, from coordinate 4,395,265 downwards.
TCCAAATCAGCGGCCCGGCCCGTTTTTTAATATTGGTTCTAGTTTTCGAAATATTCAATAATTTCATTATTTTACTATTTTTGACCATTAACGGCCATTTATTAAATTAAGCAGTATAAATCAGAAATGAACATAGGTTGAACTAAGTCTTTTAATTAAAACAAAAAAATAAACTCATAATTTTGAAAAAATGTTCATTAGTTTTTTTTCTTTATAGCCGATTCAAATTCCAAACGTTAGATGGCCCACCCTTTATAATCGTTTTCTTTTTCTTTTTAATGTTACCGGCTCCATCATGCTTGAATGTTCGTTGAAAAATATCGATTTACTATGGCGACCAGTACTTTTTTAGGAATTGACGCCCTCAGCCAATTTGCTCGGTTGAAGTACCTGAAGTAGTCCAACATCTTCGGGCATGCGTTCCTCTCCCATTTGTCGGAATACATCTTGCTCTTGAGGTCCATTTGTTGCATTTGGTCGTGGATTAGTTACCTGAGGTTGCTGCTACAAAGGTGGAGCAACGCCGGTTGCTGATGAGGATGTTGATCACCTCTGATCCATCGCTGTCATGATATCTTGAAAGGCGTTTCCCCGTGTTCCTCCATGTTCCATTATTGTCTCAATTACTTCTACAATTTGTTTTCGGCTTTCGGAGTCCTACGAGTTGGGCGGGTTGTTCTTCCCGTTGCCCTTTATTTCTTCTCGAAGGACCGTAAATAAATTGCAGTTTATTAAAATATATTTACTGTAATGTTTTCATTCACTGTTGGTGCTGGAATAACAACTCTTTACAAAATGCTGCGCATTCCTTTCGTGGTGGAAATCTTGGTTCCACCACCCCACGAGGAATTCTGGTTGACCAGCCAGGCCGCGATTTCTCCATGTCACGGCAGGGGTGTCCTCTAAACCAGCCAATATCTTTCTCTGGGAATCTTCAAAATCTGCATTCTCAGGGGTTTATGGGCTTAATTATCCTGGCACTAACGACGTAAATACTGATAAATATGTAAATGAAGGAACGGCTGCAACACCCTTCTTCTTCTTAATCCCGCCTCACTTCCAAATCTTGGGATGTGGGACTGTTGCTTGAGCTCGTGAGATCCTCCCATGTCAAAAGTCCTGTTGATAGCTACGTGTATTGTCCGCTGTGGACTTCTGTCCTTGATTCTCCTAAAGTTGTTACCCCTCCGTTCTGTTCCTCCATTTTGTGTCCATTGTCATATGTGGCCAATTCTGAAACACAAACAACAAAACCGCATAAACAAGAACCTATTGGTGACGCAGCACGCATTCACTGCATCACTCGTATCCTGGTCACGGAACCATTACTGTAGTACGTCAAGTCTTACCTTCTTGTACCTACATACGTTGTGTTTAATTTTTGTAGTGACCCTTAATTATTTAACAGATTCGTTACGAGTGTCGTTGCGTGTTGGTTAGGTTTAGATGAATGAAATGCTTGTTTGTTGATTTTATTACTTGAATGAGTTTTCAACACGAGTTTCGATGATACAAGTTAAAGAGTTCTTTGCTCAAGGCTTATTTTTCGGCGCGATTCTGTTTTTGTTTATTTTATAGAAACGCGTAGCGTTGTTATTCCGGCCGCGAGTCTGCGCGCCTACGCGTTATGTCTGTTTAGATTATCTCAACTTCTTGCTCACATTTTATTTTACGATTGATATTTATCATGCGCTTGTATGGCTATTCGTGTGAATTACATTTATCAGATTATTAAAATGACGAGTTATTTTGTTGAAAAAGATTTTAAATTAATTATTTTTTATTACGGAACTCATGTACTCATTGCACAGTTAATGTCAAAAAATGTTGACCATTGTGTAAAAAAAAGCGTTGATCAGATACGTACGCATTTCAATCCATAGGTGACGGCGATTAATGTCTTTTTGAAACAAAATCAAACCGTAGTTCTGCGTTATTGCAACTCTGGTCTGTTTTAAATGATTCAATACATTAATTAATTACAACGACCTCCACCAATAACGTGATGCTAATGTGAAGCTTTACATAATGCTCACTGTATAAGAAGGTGTAATGTATCGTATGTTTATTAAAAAACCCTCAAGTGTGCCATGATTTTTACGTTAAAAAATTTAAGTTGGCACACATGTTAGGAATTGACATACAAAACGTCAGATCGTTCTAAAAGTTACAATGGTTTACAGCAACTAGCAAAAACGTTTCTAGTTGAAAGTTATTTCCGAAATGGGACTAAAGTGGACGGAAATTTTGTGTATTCATTCGACGCACCTATGGCAGAGTTTTAGGAAGAATTTTACCTTATCACGATCTGTTGTATTATTTCATGAAACGGGTAGTATTCTCCGTAAACCAGGAAGTGGTGGACCAGTCAAACGTACTTAGGATGCTATTAACACAGCCCAAGGAATTTTGAAAGGTGAACCTACGTCTTCTCTTAATTTATCGGTAGGAACATACCGCAAGTAACATAACCTCAATATGTGTTACCAACTTAAATTTTTAAAAATAAAAAATAATGGCAGACTTGAGGTTTTTTTAATGAACATACTTTATTTATTTACCTTTACTACAATTACACCTAATATTTGGAATTTGCTTGTTACATCATGGTGCAATATTCAATTTTTAAATCACAACTAGTACCAGACCTAATGAAGGCAGCTGTTGATATAACGAGCTCAATTATTGGTGAAGCGTTTCACATCTAATTGTGGTAAAATATCGCGGCCATGGTGTACGCGTTTCGTGTTGTCTGTGTGTGTGTGTGTGTGTGTGTGTAGTGTAAGCGATACATAATATGTAGTACCCCCTCGTTAGTATGTAATTGTTTCAATGCGGTTATAATCAATTTTGATGTCAATAACATGGTTGTCAGACGGGTGTAATTATGACGTTCCGTGGATGGCGGGGGCGTTCCGCACCGTTCTGCGTTGTTGTGTATCGGGTCTCCGGGTGTGTTTACTTATAAATCCGCGCCCCCGGCGTGTTCCATCACTTTGTCAACACCGAACACAAATAGGGGGGCCCTCGCGGGGACGCGGCCCCATTCCTCATCCTTTGCTTCCGAATGCAAATAGATGTGCTAACGCCGCTGCTGCTGCTTGCCTGCCGAACCCCACCCAAACTCCATCGATTAATATCAGCGATGTGTGTTGTATATAATACAGAGGAGACACTGCTTCCTCCCCAGGCTCATCTCATCTCTTTTACTTCATGAATAATCATCCTATAGAAACTGTTCTTACTAAGGTGTTTATTTCTCTCATGCTTCGATGTGTATGTCAATTTATTGGAAAATCCTGTTTTTCTCCGTACGATAATTAAGAAACTAATAAACTTAGCGGCAATTTACTAGTTGAAGTTTTTACTAATGGCATCTTGTAAAAATATAACAATATTTATATGATACGTAAAGTGTAATTATTTAGAGTGGGTGATTCAATTTGCATGGCGTATCATAAACTAATTATCGAGACGTGGAAATTTTGGTTAGATACTCTGAGTTTGTGAACATGAGTTAAAAAGGTGCTTTGCCTTTTAATTCTCTTTAAACGTATTCATCTAATCAATTACAAGAACAATTGATTTGGAGCTTCAATATCCTGCCTTTCAAAAACTTTAGATTTTTTTGGTGTATACCCTCTCGATTTTTGTTTCAAAATGGCAATTAATAGTATATTATGCAACAAGTGTTATAAACTGCACTTTAGTCACGAGTTAATTAGGCACGAACGGAGCGTAGCGGAGCGAGTGTTTAATAACGAGTGTCTAGAGAAGTTTATAACACGAATTGCATACTATACTTTTTCTACGACTAAATTATTAAAACTTTGAAATTATTTTATTATCTTAAATGAACATGGTAATAGTACAATATTATTAAATTGGTCTACTTGGGTAAATATACATTAACAATTAATTTTGAGATATTATGTCAATTACTAAATGAAATCATTGATTCTCCTAAATTTCTTGAATGTTGTGTATTATTTATTTGATTTAAATTGAAAGTATTCCTTCTTTCATTTATTTGTTTTATTTTGACAGATTGTTGATAACTGACAACTAACTTGATTTTGAATTTCAATTGATTTTAGCGATTTAAAAATCTGGAGCTAACTTCAGCCCATGACTAAAATGCACAAAGTCACAGTTTGTCAAGGTGCATTTAAAGAATCACTTAGCGTCATGGAAACATATGCGATAAATGGCATTTTAGAGGTGGGAGTAGAAAAAGTATGAAATCTGCAATATTATATAATTTAATTCAAGAAATTAACCACTTATTCAATTACTTACTTGCTAATATCTTCTTATAAATGAAAATTGTGGACTTTAGCATAGAATATGTTGACCACAAGGAAGATGGCGCAAACTTATTAAGAAGGCCATTAAAATCGGCAATTAAAATTTCAATTTCTTTCGTAATGATATTTAAATTTTGAATTTCAAGCCATTCCTGGAATTTTCGATACACATATATCTGCCTTTGGATTTATCGGGTAGCAGACTGTGTGTAGCAGCATTTACTGCATCCATTATAATATCTTGAGGTATTTCGTTCTCCATTTCTTCTTCTTCGCTCATTGTAAAATTATATACGTATTTTCAATGACGTTTGAGTGATTTATGTGTTGTTGACAACCTTAGAACCACAGCCTACTCATTAAAAAAATGATGACATTTCTTTTATTTGAACCTACGTTTTAAAATGATATTTCGGCAGGATTGAACAAAATGTAATACATCACACCGGATAAAACGAATTTACTCACTCGTGTACCATTCGCATGCGCTCGTGCGGGTGTGAAGTTGTTGCAAATAATTTCACCGTAAGTGGATTTCTACGACTTACGGAGAAATGATATTTTTCTGGGTTGAAGGAGTGCCCGTAACGTTTTTTGGACTTTTATTTATGAAAGTACCTTTATTAGTGATAAGAATTAGAATTTTTATTTAGTTATGGCTGATTGAAAACTTTGTCAAAAATGACGATTAATATCGCGAAATGTGGATTTCTTACGGAGAATTTTTTTTGTTCTTGGATTAGTGATAAGAATAAGCATTTTTATTTATTTATGGCAGATTGCAAACTTAAAGTAAAACAAAAACTTTTTTGAAAGGGGTGAAAAAATATAAAGGGTTAAAATTAAGTATTGATTCTTTTTGTGTTATTAATTTAGACCTTCTCTAATGGTATGGTTAACTTCTTTCTCGAATTGCTTTTCTTTTCTCCTAAATATTAATTTTTAAAATCTATTGCTGGATCTATTGCTAACTTCACACCCGTTCTGGAAACTTCCTACTCATTCCGTAAAATATCACTTTCGGAACTTGTTACGTAATTATAATTTACGTAACAAGTTCCGAAATCGATATTTTACGGAATGAGTAGGAAGTTTCTGGGACGAGTTACGTACAATATTTTTTCTGCAGCCGTTTTTTAATGTTAAAAACGCAAAAACATATACGAATGTTATATGACAAGCGCTGTCATAATTAAATACGAAGTTGATGTTTTTATCTAGGCCGCCTAAATATATACGCAAAATCGTCCCGAAAGTAACAAAATGCGTCCCGAAAGTATAGAAATCATTGCGAAAGTGAAACAAAATCATACCGAAAATAACTATTTTCGGGACGGCTGCTGAAAAATTACTATTACAGTATTATTCCACGTTTTACCGCGCAGGCAAAGGCGCTGTATTGTTCGGCAAAAGATGTAGATGAGATGTATTGCATATGCATATGCTAATACTGTCAATATTGACAGTAAATTGCGGTCCGCTACATTCGTATGCAACGCATTGAAGCGTATCAATTATCCCATTAATTGTCGTTAACGGCAATTTCACATGTTGATGTCGACACCTGTCATATTCCAAATATTGCCACCCGCGACACTTTAAATTTTACCAAAAATTGTTTAATAATGAGCAAAAATAGTTAAATAATATATCCCATTGTTTAACACTTTTTGATGCAACAACATGAAGTCGATTATTAAACGAAAGTAGAAAAATGATATTATTACGTACTCCCTCTGTCCCATAATACTTGATAGTTTTCTCCTTGTTCCTTGTCCCATATTACTGGATATGTTTCTTTAAAATTAATTTTTAAGTTACTATATTTTTATTTAAGAGTTGTAAATTTTTCAAAAATTATAGTTCTACTGCTTAAGTATATCAATAAAATTAGTATTTGTGAAAATGAAACTTTTTATTTATTTAAAACAGAAAGAGCATTTGCTAATACTTCTGCTTTTACTTCTAAAGATACAGGTAACGTGCCCGTTGATTTGACGATCCTTTGACATATGTGGTTGCTTGTAATGATTTTCTCCATTGACTTTGATGGTTTCAATCGCACAATCTTGAAGAGATAAAAAAATTATTTAATGTATCACGAGGCATTGCCATTAAAAAATTGTGTAACAAATTTGATATCATCAATAGTAGATAGCTCAAAAATATCCCAAGCCGAAGGTATATTGGGGCTATTAGGTAATAAAGACTTTGTTGCTTAGTTAGACATTTTTCATCAATATGAACCATTTTACCTTTTTGAGTAAACTATCCAGTAATGTGGGACAATAACTTTCGGGTTTTTTGACCTTTTATGAAATAATGAATTTCTTTGGAAGGCTAATTAGCTAATCAAACTCGTGGCAAATCTCTGGCATCTTGGCATCAATGACTTTCCTAATCCCTAATTTGGTTTTCTTGAAATTGAATTATTTCTTACAGAAGACTTCAATTAGATTTACTAGAAGTACTTTATCGCCTTGGAAGCTTTTTTCTTTCAATTTAGATATTGTTACGAGAAGTAAATAGTTTGTCGTTCATGAGCAAGTCTTGCGCTATTCGGAATATAATTTTGCCTTTTAAATCACCACTCTCGAAGGTGAAATTTTGTTGGTAGACATCGCCAAGTTCTAGAAAACTAACCACGATAAATGTAACGGTAAAATTTTGCACAAGTTATTCATCTAATAACCTTGTGTAATTATCTGGCATCTTACCATGACATTTTTGATCCTGAATTTGAAATGAAATGATCGATCGCTTAAGTGGGGGGGGGGGGGGGGGAACACCACCTCGAGCGCGTCATTTTCGTATTTTATTTTCGGCATGAAAACAAGTCAGGAGGGCAAATCGTTTTTGATGGTTTTATTTAGTGATTAACTGGCTTACAAACAATTTTTTTTTCACCTTAAGGCCGCTGCACCAGGTGGCGCAAACGCCCTCTTGCGCGAGATCGCCCCACTGCGGGGAGATTCCTGCAATAAAAATCAGTTCGGAATATTATTCTACATAATATTTCGCTACGAAACACGGGAGCTTTTTAAAAAAGTTGATTTTTACGAAAATGGTGGCCAAAAAACTCATTGTCAGCCCCAAAATGTGCACCAAAAATCTAATTTTCAAAATATCGAAAATCCAGCTCGTATTGCGTTAGACAATTCTTAATACAGTCGGCAAAACCGCATCGAAATCGGATGTAAAATTTCCGAGAATTTTGCCCCACAGTTTTGAAAAATAATGTTTCGAGATAAAAGTTTTGGGAAAGTTTAACTTGAGATAACTTTCTCGTTTGTTCAGTTTGCACGACGACTATCAGGTATTACATGTTTTCGGCATCGGTGAACACGAATCTAAGGTCAAATTTGCAAAGTTCAAGATGGCCGATCCAATATGGCGGACTAAAAGAAATTTGTATCCACCAATTTTGACCAAAATTTGGATATAGGAGTTTTCGCAGTCGCCGAATGTGAATTTATTTTCAGATTAGTCAAATTCAAGATGGCGGACCAAACATTTTCATCGCTGGCTTGTGTGTCTATATCTTTGAAGTACATCCGTCGCTATCTCCTTCTGCCAGGAGCACCTGACGCTCGCTAAAGAGGGCTTTCATTAGAATCACCATTAATGATTTATATTTTACAACGCTTCTTTACCGCTTGTTCAGAAGATGGTTGATGATTGGGTCGTTAGTTTACTTTGATTTTGTCAAGGCCTCTACGGGGTTTCGAACGATTCTAACCGTACGCAGGACTAGCTGAAGGCTATATTTATTAGATCTACATTAGGCCAAAGTAATCTAATAAGAAATAATAATTTACTTAGCTTTAGTGACCTTGGCTTCGCCAGTCATATTATGTACATTATACGGTGTGTTTCAAAAAGAAATTAATCGCAGTCATCTATGATTTGTTACCGGACTATCACAGACACACAAAATATCGCTCAGGTGTTAATTACTTTCTTGTCAAATTCCATAGGTTACCAGTTTGGTTTAGAACTCCACCTAATCCTCTTTTTTAAAAGAGAAAATTAAGGAATTCTTAATTAAAGGGGCCAATAGATGAATTTTTAGAATACGACATTGGATACATAGTAACTTAAACTTATTTTAATATGTTTGCGTAGTAATTTAAAATTTAACATGAATAACTTTATTGATAACTGGTTTTAAGGATTTTATTTATTATTTTAATAATTGAAAAATGTTAATATGCTAAACCTATATTTTAATATGTTTTAATTGATTAACTTTACAAATTTTAATTTGTGTAGGTGCATGACATGACAAAATTTCATTGTTCTTAGCACAAACAAAAACATTATAATTATTATTACTAAATGTGCACGTCTCTGATTAAACATTCGTAGTTGTCATTCAAACAGTTAACGTCAAAAATGTTGACCATTGTGCAAACAGGTGTTAATCAGCAACATGCGCGTTTCAATCCACAGGCGACTGCGATTAATTTCTTTCTTTTGAAATGCACTGTATAACTGCTAACTTCTTCAGTTAAATAATTGGCATATGCATCGTGTAGGGCGATTAGGATTATGTCTGTCAATTAGTATTATTGATTAGTACTTGTCGGTGGTAAATAACTAATAACTAGGTCTGATATTAATTAGCGAGGCCAATTTAAATAAACCGCGCACCTATTGCCTCGATAACGTTAGCTTAATTGGACAGATTACAAGGCATTCATCGTCCTGAACCTACCGAGTTCCCTCTATATTCCTTTCAGATTAACTCAACAGACATATTTTTCACATTAATTAAACTAATCGCGTTAATAATTATTATGATCGGCATTGATGGCAGCTATGCATAATAGACGGTTATAGACGGTATCTTCTTATCAAAGCAACACAACGAGAGCTATTCAATCCTAGGAGGAGTATGAGCTTCTTAGTATATGAGAAGGGCATCCTCTATGTTCTTCTTAAAGCGTTAAATCGGTAACTGACCTTTTGTACTATATCCCCCGACATCGGCTTTAGATTATTTTTTGTAGGGTTATCTTAGAAGCAAGGTCTACTTGATCAATTCCATTGATATCTTGAAAGAAATAATCCGAAATAAAATTCAGGCAATTGCCCCAGAGATGCTTCAAAATGTTAGGCAGGAATTCATCCATCGACGTGCCTTCTGCCAAGAAGTAAATGGGACTCACTTTGAACACTTAATTTGATAGTTTAATGTTTTTTGAATTGTTATTTTATTTACTTGATATTCTGTCAAATTGCTATTCATCTGATTCAAATAAATTGATAAAAAAATCCACAGCTATCTCAATTTTCGTTTTCAATTTTACATAAATCAGTTTCTTTCATAAATCTCAATAGTTTCGCTGACTAATGAAATGAACATCACCAAACTACATATTGCTGTATGTGGGGTTTTAAGGAGAATCAGAATCCATCGAAAAATGTGGTGGTTGCCATTTAAAAAAAATGGCGATGACGTCATAGCGCAAAGGGGTGGGGGTATGGAAAATTGACAACTAGCAGAAAAGATGCGCGTTCAAAAAATAAGGTTGACGTATCGAAGGATTTTGGCCGCAGATGATCGGGGAATTTTTTATTTGGAGCGTTCCACGGCCAATGAATTGCAATGAATTATTTTTATAAGATTATTATTATTTGTAGTAAAATTCGTACCCATAAATGTAGTTATTTAAACAATTTGTTTCTTTGTAAGACTCATGTTGCAGATTATAATATATAACTATTAATTGTGCGGTGACCTTTATCATTTTAATAATCATCATCATCAAGTACATGACGATATTTACTGGTGCCATTTTCTGCCGTAATATTAATAAGTAAAAGTGAAACGGAGGGTCCCTTTATCAGGCGTTTTTATGAAAGTCCGCCGAGGAACTCCTGAATGCATGAATGCCGTTCGGAGGGTTTAGTGCTTCCATAAGTTGGGGAGATGTGTATGAAAAAATAATTTGGCCACGTGAAATTAGGGGTATTAGCGTTCCTGACGGTTTTCCTCAAATATTTTAGTAGCGCATACGGCGGTATAATAGAAACGGCCCTCGTATGTTAAGCGCGTGCCCTTCTTCAATATTTAATGGCGAATGGAAATGTTTGCTTGGGAGAAGGCGTGTGTCCTTTGGATTTAATTCAGCATAAGTATGGCGATAAATATTCGTATTGTAGCGTGTAATCTTTAATTTATTATTGTTAGGCTTCTATCTCTTATTTGTTATACTATATACTTATTAGCCTTTATACGACTTAATTTTGCAGAGTTGAGAACAGGTTAAATATTAAAGTATTAAGGCAACTTTTCGTCAGTATTTAATTTAATTTAAATTGCATGTTAATATTATTGTAAATAATTGAATCCAAAATCTTAAACGCAGATAATATGTCTCAAATGATATTTTGCATGCATCTGATCACGGTTTGTTTTCTATAGAAACACTGTTACACTTACAATTAACTCAGATCATATGATTGTTAATGTCTATGTTCTATGTCATAATAATCACCTCAACGAATTGGAATGTATTGACAATGTAGGCAACCAAGTACACAAAAGTCCCGTCGACCTGTCACAGTACAGTGAAAGCTTAAAATTATTACGAATAAAGTGGGGTTAATGAAACAAACAATGATAAATTTTAAGTAATTATAATACATATTCAAAATGACTACCTTCACGTTCTCGAAGTCGATTATAAAATCCTTGAATAGCATTTCTAATGAGTTGCGGATTTCTTCTTAATTCATCGCAAACAGTAATTATACGATCTTTTAACTCTGAAGTATTGTTTATAATAACAATTAACATTAACAATCATATGTTCGGAGTTAAGAAAAAACCCTGTATATGCACACTATCTTATGCCAACGAATTCTTTACAATTGCATTTATCGCATTGTTGCGAATTTAATAGTAAAGGGTAACGCGAGAAAGTAACTTATGTGATAACGCGCCTTTCAACAATTACCCCGCCAGAGTTGGATGAAACGGGGTACAGATTGTAGCGCAATTTCATTATGCAGACATATCAACATAAAGGTTTGAGTTTTGGCGCGGAAGCCATGTGTGAAGTAATTGCTCGAGTTCTTAGTTATGTTTGACTTCGCCGCTTGAATAGTAATAAGCATATCTTGAAACGACATCCTTCCTTACACACACACACTTAACGAAGTATTTATTCAATTTTGCCCCAAAGTGCTAACAAAATATCAATGATTTAAACTACGGTAATTATGTAAAAACAAAGATCAATAAATGGATGTGAAATTGCGGTCCCTTCGTTTTAATCTAAAAGGCTCTCTTACATTCTAAATTATAGAATGCAGAGTAAAGAAATAAATAATACTGATTATTAGCATTTTTGAACGATGCCCTTCCAGTTCCACCAAATCATAGTAGTCAATTTAGGCTTTGCCATAGTTTGAGAAGCTTTTCCTCGGTCCGACTACGATATTATATGCACATGGTTGTCATATGTTATCCACTTTTTATCGCCTATGATCAAACGCTTTATAAACATCTTTATTTTGTAACATTTCTATTCGTAGATGAAAATTCTATTGAAAAAATTTTTTGGCATCGTCATTCGGCTCCCAAATGTCGACCAAATGGTTGAAAATTGTTTATTTATAGGCATTTCTTGACTATGTCATATGTGCTTACATACCAGTATAGCTTAACTTTTTCTATAATTTCTCTTTCAATTTCAACATTTTTTGAGATTGGTTTACCAATGCGAGGAGCATCGTAATATCCAAAAAGAAGAAAGCGACTGAAACCGGCTATTGCTTTTAATAACGTAAATCAAGCATAAATAGCATACATTTCTCCACAGCTCTGCGTAGTATTTGTGCTTTTAATGAAATAAAATTGTAAAACGTATTTTTTTTTAGATATTTTACAAACTTTTAAGGCGCTCTAATTTAAGTCTAAATTACTGGACTATTCTATTTGACGTATGACCCAGTGCAACTCATATTACCCAAGATAAAACAAAATAAAATAAAAATAAATCTAAAACCCAACGAAAAATTTTTTTAGATCACCCTCTTTTCTGCATAAACTGAAGCGGTGATATTTCCAGCAATACAGAGCAATAGCTCACAAGGGCAATACAAGACCAAATTTGATAATTTTATGATGAGAGATTAATTATTTAAGGGTTATAGCCTACAGGCTCTTCAGATCTAAGCCGGCTAGACTACTCTTCTTTGGTTATTTGAAAGACAGAGTATTCCAACAAATGCTGCATACATTAGAAGAATTGAGCGTAGCAATTTTAAACGCATCCCAAAACGCCTGAAATGTTAGTGAACATTTTTAACAATAATAGAAGGCGCGTGCAAAAGTATTTATCGGTAAATGGTGATAAACTCTAGGTTGAATCATTTAACTGTTTTCTTAAAGGATCGATCAGTTGTTGCCGATATATCTCACCATTATCGTTAAAGAATACATTCTTCAGAGAGACAAGCCACCCAAACTTCAACCTTCTAAAACGGGGCTTCAATACAAAAAAAAGATACTTTTCCGCGTATTAAATTATTTTGCAAATTAACATATCTCGAGAGATAAAACTAAGCCTCATCACTGAAAAATGTCAAACCGACTAGCTTTAAAAACTACCGACAATAATTCATGCCGCGTTGTGGATCAGCTAGTAAAAATATTCTTGTGCTCTCTTTCTCACGATCTTATGAGTAGTGTTTTAAATGTTTAAGTCTCTGAAATGTTATTATTTATTTATTTATTTATTATTTAACGGTTAACACCTTTTTTACAAAGCATTTCCATATACAATAAAATCAAAAAAAAAAAGAGTAATTGAAACATAATTTACTATATAACATGAAAACTAAATCTAAAAATTTAAGAGCTAAAACTAATAACTAAAAACTAAAACTAAAACTAAAATTAAAGAAAATTAGAAAAAAAAAAATTTAAGTACTAACAAACATATAAAAGAAAAGAAAAGAAAAGTTCCACCAGCGAATATAATTCGCTATAACAAAGTAATAAGTGGAATCCGACCCAGAGAAACTTTAAACAAAACATATGAACTACCAAATAAATCAAAGTTAACGTAACAATTAAGAGCGTTGGCGTATCTCGTGCAGCGCATTAAAGTATTATAATAACTATAATTAGAAGTAACCATATGAATTCTAAAAACTGGTTTCTGTCTGGATAATCTAGTTGATTGCGGAACAAAGAAATTTAAACATGAAAGTAAGTCGGTGTTGATGTGTCCAGAAACAATTTTGTGCAGTAGACAAAGATCAAATTTAATTCTACGCAACTCCAGTTTATCAATGTTAAGATAACTGCAGATCATATCATAGTTCTTAAATGGTAAATTCATTTTAAACGAGATGAAAGAACAAAATTTTTTCTGGACAGATTCAATTTTACACGAGTACTTCTTATAATATGGTGACCAAATTTGAGAACAATACTCCAAATTAGATCTGACCAAAGCGCAGTAAATAATCTTAGTCGTTTCACAGTCGAAATGCTTACAATGCCTCAATAAAAATCCAAGTAACCGAATTGCCTTATTACACATTTGAGATATATGAGATGCAAAGGATAATTTTGAATCTAATAAAACTCCTAGGTCACGCATGACTGATACAGTATCGAGACTGACATCATTGATGTTATATGTGCATCCAATATTAACAGCTCTTTTGCTGAAAGTTATCGATTTACATTTACCAATATTTAAAAATAAATGATTACTGACGCACCAGCTACCCAAATTATCCAAATCAATCTGCAAATCGAAACAATCTGAAATGTCATCAATGCAACGATAGACTTTAAGATCGTCAGCAAACAGTAAACAGTTCGAATTTATGAAACAGTTGCAGATATCATCAATAAATATAAGAAATAATATAGGTCCAATGTGTGAACCCTGAGGCACACCGGAAGTCACCAGAATTGGAGATGATATATAATTGTTGATCTTAACCGCCTGTCGACGGCCTTCTAAAAAACATTTAATCCTCCTTTATATTATATATGCCGCTTTGTTTAATAACTTTTCCCTGTTATTATATCTATGTATCTGTTGGGAAATAAATAAATAATAATAATAATAATAATTATTATTATTATTAAAGGAATTACAGCTTGCACTGCCAATTTTCTAACCAGTTTTTGTAAGCTTACTTCTAGTCGTCGGCGCACATCTTCAAAAATCTCTTATGATAAAGAAGATCGATTTTCTGTACACTACCAGTTTCATTGAATTACTGGACTATTCGTAGGATATGTTTTGATAACACCAAATACTCGAGTTGGTGATCCGGAAACTGTTGTCGAAACTCTTAAATACATTTTGGAATGGAATAGACTTTTAACGGACGCCATTTTGTTCCCGTGGGAGATTTTTATAATTTTCACAAAATATTACAGATTGATTATTTCTTAGCCGATTTTGGCAGTTGGAGCCAGCTGTAATGACCGATACATTTTTTTTTTAGCTGGAAAACCAATTTTGAGCAATTTTAAATTAATTATTTTGTCTTTCAACTGACACCATTTTGTCTTTACCAGATTTTTTTTAGTGATTTTTATAGAATGATTATTTCGTAAGCCATTTTGACAGTCGGGGCCAGCTGCAATGACAGATACATTTTTCTTCAGCTAGAAAACCAATTTTGAGCAATTTTGGCTTTCAACAGACGCCATTTTGTCTCCACCAGAGATGTTTTATGATTTTTGTAGAATATGAAAGACTGATTATTTCTCGGGTAATTTTGATAGTCAGAGCCAGCCGTAATGACACATACATTTTGCTTCAGCCAGGAAACCAATTTTGAGCAATTTTTAATTAATAATTTTGATTTTCAACCGACGCCATTTTGTCTCCATCAAATACTTTTTTATGATTTTTATAGAATATGAAATATTGATTATTTCGTAAGCGATTTTGATAGTCAGAGCCAGCTGCAATGACAGGTACATTTTGCTTCAGCTAGAAAACCAATTTTGAGCAATTTTAAATTAATTATTTTGTCTTTCAACCGACGCCACTTTGTCTCCACCAGAGATTTTTTATGATTTTTGTAGAATATGAAAAGTTGATTATTTCTCATGCGATTTTGACAGTCAGAGCCAGCTGCAATGACAGATACATTTTGCTTCAGCCAGGAAACCAATTTAGAGCAATTTTGAATTAATAATTTTGATTTTCAACCGACGCCATTTGTTTCCATCAGATTTTTTTAATGATTTTTGTGGACTATGAAAGACTAATTATTTGTAAGCGATTTTGACAGTCAGAGCCAGCTGCAATGACAGATGCATTTTTCTTCAGCTAGAAAATCAATTTTGAGCAATTTTGACTTTCAACCGACGCCATTTAGTCTCCACCAGAGATGTTTTATGATTTTTGTAGAATATGAAAGATTGATTATTTCTCGGGTAATTTTGACAGTTAGAGCCAGCCGCAATGACAGGCACATTTTGCTTCAGCCGGGAAACCAATTTAGAGCAATTTTGAATTAATTTTGATTTTCAACCCACACCATTTGTCTTCACCAGATTTTTTTAATGATTTTTATAGAATATGAAAGACTAATTATTTTGTAAGCGATTTTGACAGTCAGAGCCAGCTGCAATAGCAGATACATTTTTCTTTAGCTAGAAAACCAATTTCGAGCAATTTTAAATTAATTATTTTGTCTTTCAACCGACGCCATTTTATCTCCACCAGAGATTTTTTTATGATTTTTGTAGAGTATGAAAGGTTGACTATTTCTAATGCGATTTTGACAGTTAGAGCCAGCTGCAATGACAGATACATTTTGCTTCAGCTAGAAAACGAATTTTGAGCAATTTTGAATTAATAATTTTGACTTTTAATCGACGCCATTTTATCTCCACTGGAGATTTTTTTATGATTTTTGTAGAGTATGAAAGGTTGACTATTTCTAATGCGATTTTGACAGTTAGAGCCAGCTGCAATGACAGATACATTTTGGTTCAGCTAGAAAAACAATTTTCAACAATTTTGAATTAATAATTTTGACTTTCAACCGACGGCATTTTGTCTCCACCAGAGATTTTTTATGATTTTTGTAGAATATGAAAGATTGATCATTTATTAGGCGACTTTGTTAGTTAGACCCAGCTGCAATGACAGATACATTTTGTTTCAGCTAGAAAAACAACTTTAAGCAATTTTTAATTAATAACTTTGATTTTCAACCGACGCCATTTGTCTCCACCAGATTTTTTTAAAGATTTTTATAGAATATGAAAGACTGATTATTTGTTATGCGATTTTGATACTTAGAGCCTGCTGCAACGACAGACATATGTTTCTTCCGCCAGAAAACCAATTTTGAGCAATTTTGAATTAATAATTTTGCTTTTCAACCGACGCCATTTTGTCTCCAATAGAGATTTTTTTACGATTTTTGTAGAGTTTGGAAGAATGACTATTTCTTATGTGATTTTGACAGTCAGAGCCAGCTGAAATGACGGATACATTTTGCTTCAGCTAGTAAACCAATTTTGAGCAATTTTGAATTAATAATTTTGACTTTCAACTGGCGCCATTTTGTCTCCACGGGATACTTTTTTATGATTGATTATTTCTTTTACAGTTGCAGTCACAGATACTTTTTAATTTCTCTTACAGTTTTCTGATTCCCGAATGCGATTTTCTTTCGTAAGTTTTGAGTATTGCCATTTTGTTTCCACTTGTGGAATGTCAATTTTTTTTTGGGACATTAAAAATATATTTATCCTCAATAGATTTTGTAATTTTTAAGCTAATTCTAGCTAAGGTAATGTTCCTACAATTTTTCTAATCCTCGAATGCGATTTTCTTTAGTAAATTTAAAGTTTTGAGTATTGCCATTTTGTTTCCACTTGTGGAATGTCAATTTTTTTTTGGGACATTAAAAATATATTTATCCTCAATAGATTTTGTAATTTTTAAGCTAATTCTAGCTAAGGTAATGTTCCTACAATTTTTCTAATCCTCGAATGCGATTTTCTTTAGTAAATTTAAAGTTTTGAGTATTGCCATTTTGTTTCCACTTGTGGAATGTCAATTTTTTTTCTGCGATATCAAAAATGAGATTATCCTGAATGGATTTTATAATTTTGAAGCTAATTCCAGCTAAGGTAATGTTACTACAATTTTTCTAATCGTCGAATGCAATTTTCTTTCGTAAATTTGAAGTTTTGAGCGTTGCCATTTTGTTTCCACTTGTGTAATGTCAGTTTTTTTCTGGGATTTCAAAAAAAGGTTTATCCTGAATGTATTTTGTAATTTTTAAGCTAGTTCCAGCTAAGGTAATGTTCCTGCTATTTTTCTAATCGTCGAATGCGATTTTCTTTAGTAAATTTCAAGTTTTGAGTGTTGCCATTTTGTTTCCACTTGTGTAATGTCAATTTTTTTCTGGGATATGAAAAATAGATTTATCCTGAATGTATTTTGTAATTTTTAAGCTAATTTCAGCTAAGGTAATATTCCTACAATTTTTCTAATCGTCGAATGCGATTTTTTTTAGTAAATTTTAAGTTTTGAGTGTTGCCATTTTCTTTTCACTACAGGAATATCAATTTTTTTCTGGGATTACAAAAATAGGTTTATCCTGAATGTATTTCGTAATTCTTAAGCTAATTCTAGCTAAGGTAATGATTCTAAAATTTTTCTAATCGTCGAATGCGATTTCTTTTAGTAAATTTTTAGTTTTGAGTATTGCCATTTTGTTTCCACCTGTGGAGTGTCAATTTTTTTCTGGGATATTAAAAATACGTTTATCCTGAATGGATTTTGTAATTTTTAAGCTAATTACAGCTAAAGTAATGTTTCTACAATTTTTGTAATCGTCGAAAGCGATTTTTTTTAGTAAATTCGAAGTTTTAAGTGTTGCCATTTTGTTTCCACTAGTGGAATGTCGATTTTTTTCTGGGATATTAAAAATATATTTATCCTGAATAGATTTTGTAATTTTTAAGCTAATTCCAGCTAATGTAATGTTCCTACAATTTTTGTAATCGTCGAATGCGATTTTCTTTCGTAAATTTGAAGTTTTGAGTGTTGAAATTTTGTTTCCACTTGTGTGGTGTCAATTTTTTTCTGGGATATCAAAAATAGGTTTATCCTGAATGGATTTTGTAATTTTTAAGATAATTCCAGCTAAGGTAATGTTCCTACAATTTTTCTAATAGTCCAATGCGATTTTCTTTCGTAAATTTGAAGTTTTGAGTGTTGTCATTTTTTGCCACTTGTGGTACGTCAATTGTTTTTCCAGAATATTAGAAATAAGTTTATCCTGGATTACCTTTTACAATTTTTAAGCTAATTTCAGTATCTTTTCTGCAACTTTTCCCATTCCGAAAGAAAGATTTATTAATGAAAAACATCTTATTATCAGAATATAGCTTTATAAACCAGCACTGTTTGTTTAACAGTTGACAATAACATTTGGCAGCATTGTACTAGTGTAGTACACAAATTTAGAAAAAAGCGGAAGAACTAAATTGAAACGATTATATCATCCCAAAGATTTATGTACATGTTGTATTTTGTATATAAGGTAAAATTTTATATACAACCGTAAGATAAATAATCATCACTTCTATCAATCTTCTCGCAGTTACTTAACCCGAGTTTTAAAGCCCTGTTTTTATTTTAATTTTATTTATAATTAACATTGTTGCATCTGGAATGTTTTAATATATTTTGTTCTTTCTGTTTCAGGTAAGACATTTTCTTCTTCAATTTAAAGTAGTAAGTAAAATTTATTTATAAATTTATTCAGTAATGCGCCAATTTTAGAAAAATACATCAATAAAAAAGCAAGATATCAAAAACTGATATTTAAATTAAAGTGTGCCTTAACGATTATTTACTACAAAAACAATTTGTCCGCCAAGACGTGAAAGTTAAAGTTTTCCGGGCCAACAGAAGCAATGGCCGCTCGATTTTGTCGACATCTCTTATCCTCTAGATCTAGAAGGCTATGAAATTATTTATATTTAAATAGTTGGTAGTAAAAGGGACATGTTACATCGGCAATTACATGCATGTTTAAGGGTGCATTTCAGTTAAATAAATGTTAATAAAAAAGCGTATACGTAGAACGGATCGGAACATGATATTGGCTATACTACATACTGATTTTATTATGTTGCTGTGAGAATATTATAGGTCACAGTAACATCAAAAATGATTCCGAATCATCCGGTATATATACTGCAAGCAATTATTTTGTAAACTAACACGCTTCACAATTTTACACTATAATCCCGCCGAGTATCGGCAAAAGTATGGATGCGATTCCACTCAACAAATTATTAAAATCGACAATAACACTTAAATCCAGCCCTGTCGAAATTTCCGTCGATTTCTATGCACCCTC
Source organism: Ocypus olens (assembly GCA_910593695.2). NCBI lineage: Eukaryota > Metazoa > Arthropoda > Insecta > Coleoptera > Staphylinidae > Ocypus > Ocypus olens. Next base: position 4,375,568 of record OU343053.1, on the reverse strand, counting down.
CGTCCCATAATCAACGCCCGCTTGTTTGTTTGATTTTTTTTCTGTGGCATTTCTCGTCAAAAAGTGCCGCATTTCCAATAGGTTTTGTTGTTTCCGTCGGAATGCGACATGGAAAATAATTTTCGCGTGCGTCACACAAAAATTCGGACGGCGCGAGTCCGAGGGCGGACCGGAAATTTTTCGACGTCGCCGGGATTAGTTTTAATTTTCCTTAATCCGCCCGCAGGAACGGGAGAGAAAAACGGCGCAGTGGAGCTTTTGTCATTAAAAAAGTAATTTTAATATTCATTTGGGGAATCCTGCAGCCCCTGTTGCGAGGGGTAGTTTTGGTATCACACCGTAATAAAAATAATCCGGCTTATTCGAGGTAGGAATTTTTATTTTTTTTTATTATTATAAATTGTTTGGAAACTCCTAATTTTTTGCTTTCTCCGTTACAAAGCAAGGGAAAGTATTGTGATCGAGAAAATTTATTCAAATTTTTTTTTAACTGCTTTAAGGTCCCTAGAAGCGATTTCAATGATTTCTGAACAAAAATCTGTCTGTGTTTGTGTTTGACTCGGTGATGTGTGTATCTCAAAAACTAATACAGGATTTTTTTATTTTGAATATTTTCCTAAAAAGCAAAGAATTTCTGTAAATGAAAGATGTGCAATATAAAGATGTTTATAATATTTTTCATATTTTTTTTAAACATAAAAATCGGTTAAGGTAAACACCGACTTTCGGTTTTAAAAATTTTATTGTTAAATGTTAAGTTTGAAATTTCATTTTAAAATCTTTATTGATTAAGATACAGCTCGTACAGACATATAGATATACATTTTTCAAAAATGATAGTTATCGTCTCTGGAACCTTAAAATGGAAATTTCCATGAATTTCGGATATTCTCAGCCTTAATTAAAAGTTAAAATTATAGACAATGATAGTGACAGATGATCGCGTGACTGGCGCCCCAAAAAAATGTTTCTTGTACTTGTACATACGAAGTAAAATCCAAGGAAAATTCAAACATTTTTAAATTTCGGAAGGAATAAGAACAAGCTCTGAAAATTGTTACGTTCGTCTCTGTAGCAAAATTTTGTAGAACTTCGAGTTTTTAAATTGAAAACTACAGAGTTAAAGAAAGAAATGATGATTATTAAAAATCTATAATTTAAACACGATAAAAACATTTATGAAGTATGCTCTGAACATTAATACTTAGTAATTTTTAAAAACTAGTTTTTTTAGAACCACGCGTTCTCAAGCCATAAACTAAAATATTAAATGAAAAATGCAAACATTTTGAATTTCGAATTGATCAACCCTTACTCATCGAATGCTGTCATGTTCGTGGATAAAATATATCTCCGTAAAATCGTAAGTCGGCGAGTGCATACGCAAATTTTAAGTTCCCGGCGCGTTCACCATAAAATAAATTCATAAATTCGCACATTTTAGTTGTCTCCGTAGCAATGGTTGCGATTATTCTAAATACTATAAACTTAAAATTGTTCTAAATTGCGCTTTGGTATTTTCTTCATTTTTATTAAACAAACGTTGCACGACTACGCATTCTCAAGCTAAAAATAAAATGTTTAATAAAAAACTACGTAATACAATTTGTGAAAATTCTCAACACACGTGTTTTATTTACCACATATATTATGAAATTTCACCAAGTAACAGCCTCATCAATCCAATATTTTTGAATCTCTGAAAAGTTCAATATGCGATAATTTTTTTAATTTCGAAAATAAAAATATTCTGCTGAATTGTGTTTTAAAAATATAGATACAAAATTATCTAGTTAATATAGTACACAATTTTGTTAGAGAGAAAAATATCTATGTCTTTAGAGCACAATTCAGCACAATATTTTTTTTGTCAGGCCAGAATAAAAAAGTTAAATAAAAAAGTACAGAAAATCTTGGCATTTTTTAATTGGGCCGAGTGAGCTTTAAAGATTTAAACAATTTTCTGTGTTCATAAAAATGAAAGTGATTTTTTTTTTAAATATAAACTCGTGCCAAATTGTATTCTAAATATATAATTATTTATCTTTGTAACATGTACAGGGCTATGCTCAAGCTATAAGCTAAATAGTTTTATAAAAAAATGCAGATATTAAGAAAAAATAATTTTGAAGAAATAAAACTTGTGTTCTGAAAATATTATAAAAAATAAAAAAATAAAAAAACCATATTATTATTTAAATGGCAATTAAATGACGTACGTCCCAGTATATTAGTATTTAACTAAATACTGGGACGGACTTCATTTTATTACCATTTACAAATTACCCAGTAATCATGGATTACAACACCAACAATATATTATTATTATTTCTTATTTTAACAAAAACTACAGGATTACGTGTTCTCTAAACAAAAGCTGAAAACTTAATAGAAATCCATGGATAATACAAATATTTTAGTTTTTAAAAGATAGAACTTGTGTCAAATTGTTTTCTGAAAATATTATCGTTCTTCTATGTAAAAAAAATGTGCTGAATTGCACTCTAAAAATATCATTATTTTTCTTCAAACATTTTTTTTAAATCATAAAACCAAGAAATTAGGAAAATAAAAAATAAAACTTGTTCGGAATTTAGCCTTTTTCCATAAATAAAATGTTTCGTAGGACTACGCATTCTTAAACTAGCCAGTAAAATGTTTAATAAAAAATATAAAAAATAAATAAATATCAAATGATAAAGCAATTGCAAAATACTTATACATAAATAAAATACAATCGTTTTTAGGTTAAAACACAATTTTGTAGAACTTAAGATATAAATAAAAAAAGTTTAATAAAAAATACAGCAAATAAAAAAAAACTGTAAATTTCGAAAAATCCAACAAAATTGGAATAAAAAAAAATTGCAAAATCCAAGAGAACAAAGACCTAGGGTTATGTAATATAATAAGTGTAATAATGCGTGTCTGTAATAAAGTTGCATATAGATGTAAAATAAAAATAAAATAAAATATACAAGTTGTGCCAAATGATTTTCTGAAGATCTAATAGTTTTTCATTCTAAAATGTTTAGTCCAAACGTTTTCAAGCTATAAGCTAGATCGTCGTACAAGAACTTAAAGAAAATAAATTAAAATTGAATTTTGAAAAAATAAATCTTGTAAGGCTGAAAGACCTCTGGTCAATTGCCTGTTGAGGTCATTTGTAAAAGTGTTTTAATAAATGTATTGTCTCTCTCTCTCTCTCTAAATCTTGTATTTATTGAGTTCTAAAAATAAAATCATTATTCTTCAAAAAACATTTTAGGACTACGCGTCATTAACACAAGAGCTCAAAACTTAAAAAAAATAGTTTTGCATACACAAACATGTTTCTTTTTTTTAACAAAACGCTAGCTGAATTGTGATTTGTAAATATAAATCGTAAATCTAACAAAATTTTATACTATGCATTTTTAAGCCATAAACTTAAACATTAAACCAGAAAATACAAAATATCTAAAATATTTTATTTGCCAAAAACCAAAACTTACTCTTAATATTTTTCTCTCTAAACATGTTTTGTGTACTACGCTTTCTCAAAATAAACACTAAAACGTTTAATAAGAAAATACGGACCATAATATGATATACCGGGTGTAATTGAATTCTGGTAGACCTCAAATATCATTTTCATTTTTACATATATCTTTATAAAATTCAGTTTGTAGAGAATAAAGTGTGTCAAAAAATTTCCACTTCCGATTGAACCGGAAATGACCTTAACTTTTCTATATTAAATAGAACACCCTATATATAATTACATAATTTAATTCGTCTTTGAATTCTGAGTTTAGAGATTTATCATAAATTACTTTTTGAGTGTTAGTTTGTTGTTTAAATTTAAATTAAATTTACAAAAAATAACAAACTTAAATTAATTTTAAACAAAAAACTAACAACCAAAGGGTTACGTATAATACAATGTTGTAAAAATATATATGGGTGTTCCATTTAAAATAGAAAAGTTGAGGTCATTTCCGGTTAAACCGGAAATAGATTTTTTTTAAATTTCACTTTCTAACCCAAATTATTCTCTTAAAACACCATACTAAATTTCAAAAAAATATGTAAAGATTAAAAAGATATTCGGGGTCTACCAGAATTCAGTTACACCCGGTAGATAAAAAAAATATATTTAAAAAAATTAAGTTATTGTTAAATTATGTTGTGTATTTTCACAATAAAATTTAACAAATACTCTTTTTTTACTTTTCTTCAGAACAAAATTTTATAGGATTACACGTTCACAAACTATAAACGAAAAAAAAATCATAAAATATACAGGAAATTCAAAAACATCTAAATTTTGAAAAATCACCATGAGTTGCATTGGGTTCTAAAATTTAATCGTTTTTTTTTTCTAAGCGTTCTTAAAATAGAACCTTGGAAGTTAATTTAAAAAAAAAACATGAAATCCAAAAAAACAATAAATTTTGTTAAAAATAAAATAGTGCAAAATTTTGTTCTGAATATATATTTGTGTTTTTCTCTAACAACATTTTGTGGAACTCCACTTCTCAAAATCGAAATTAAAAATTAAAATAGATTTATCAATTCAATTCAATTTATTTAATTCAATTCAATTTAATTTAATTTATTTGTTTCCAAAAAAGATTCTGATTTTATTTTTTTGAACCAGTCGGATTTCGATAAAAACTATCGAATTATTGTTATATAAGTTTGATGTTACTATTACTAAAATCGAAGACCAAAATCAAAGAATATAATTTTTTTTCATTTAACGAAAGCATTATCAAGCTGAAAACAAAAAAAATCCAATAAAACAATTTAAAACAAGAATTAGAATAAACCTTGTGTTAAATTGCACTCCAGAAATTAAATCGCTTTTCTTTCTAACGAATTTTCTTAGGGACTACACGTTTTTAAGCTATGAAACTTTAACCCAAAATATTCAGAAAATATAACATATTTTAATTGCCAGAAAATGAAACTTGTGCTCCTAAAATATATCCTATCCTATTTTAAACTGCCACCCCAAATATCTCGAAACCTGAGCAACATAATGCATGAATCACAGCCTTGATTCAACATGACTGACAAAATTCGTGAAAAAACTCTTAAAAAAGCACGAAAGAAAAAACGTTTTCTACAAAAAGTTTGTATTTTTTACCGTAGAATACGATCTCGCAATAAAAAATAGGGGGTTCTATTTGAAAAATCAAAGTGAACCTTCGTATGACCTTGAAAATTACCGCCAAGGTCATTTTCAAGGTCACCAGCATATGTCCGCCTCCGAACCCTACAACTTTCATCTAAAACATTTTTTGGCATGTTGCTCAGGTTTCGAGATATTTGGGGTGGTAATTTAAAATGGGACACCCTGTATCTTTTTTTCTTTTTAAATGTTTTGTGGGGCTACGCTTTCTCAAAATAAGCACTAAAAGGTTCATTAAGAAAATAAGAAATATACAGGGTGCCCTTTTTTCGAGCGGCTCAATGGGGATTTCAGTTATCTTAGGAGATACGAGGTTGGTTAAATTAGGGCGAAGTTGTGTATTATAACGTTGATTAATAATCAATTGAGAAATTTGAGTTACCTTTTTTCGTTTTCAAAAAATCGTGAAAAATGTTTAATGTTAATGTTTTATTCGAAAATTATTACCATTACGCATTTTGCACTAAGACATTATTGGAGCACTTTTTAATAGATGATCTAAATATGTTATTAGATTTATTATAGCTTTCAAGATGACATAGAAACAATAGACAACTTTTGTTTTTCTTATAGACACCATATTGGATTTTTACATTCTCTAATGCAAGATTTTTTTCTGTTTACGATGATATAACACACATTATGTTTTAATTTTAAATTTGAGCCAAAATTTTAAATGGATTATTTTTGTAAAATCTTGCATTAGGAAATGTAGAAATCCAATATGGCGGCCATAAGAAAAACAAAAGTTGTCTATTGTTTCTCCGCCATCTTAAAAGCTACAATAAATCTAATAACATATTTAGATCCTCCATTAAAAAGTGCTCTAATAATGTCTTAGTGTAAAATATCATACTATCATACTATTATACTATTCTTATGACGAATTTTTACTTAATTCACGACACGATTTTACGTTATAACATAATTTTGTCGCTATATTTTTATGCTTATATTTTTAGGTTAAGTTTTATTTACTTATTTATTATGCAAATGTCATTTTAAATTTTTTTGTTGTATCCAATCTTATTGCAAATTTTAATTGTATCTTTGACGTATGTAAAACTTCGGTTGACACATTAAATAAATGAATTGAATTGAATTGAATTGAATTGAAATGCACAATAGTAATAGTTTTCGAATAAAAAAGTAAAAATGAAAATCGAAATTTTCGCGATTTTGTTAAAACAAAATTGTAAATGCGTGTGGTCTTCTCAATGTATAAACTAAAAGAAATTAAAAGCACAGGAAAAACCAAAAATCAAAATCGTTTAAAATCATAATCTGTATTGCACTGTTCTCCGAAATTTAATCGTTCTAAAAATTCTTAAAAAATAGAAAGTAAAAAGTCTAAATGCAAAAAGTGGAAATTATTTTTTTGATTAAATTAAATTTGATTTAGAATATAATAGCAAAATTTTGCTCTAAAAATATATTTGTGTTTTTCTCTAACAAAATTTCTCAAGATCGAAACCAAAAATTTGAATAGATTTATCCGGTGTTTTATCAATTTCTTTCTAAAAACTAGTCAGATTCCGATACAAAAATTATTCTTTATTACATAACGTTTACAACAATTATTATTTATACAGTGCGCACCTAAAGTATGGAATAAATCCAGTAAAACCAAAATAAAATATTTTTGGAAAAAATTCTCGAACAGGTCGATTTTCTTTTATAAAAATACACCTTTTTGTACGAAAGTAGATTTTCAGTCGTCATTTGCTTTTGAGTAATGGCGTCATGCATTTTGTTTTTAAATGGCAACCCCCTATTTTTGTCCTTGATTTTGAGAGATATTTTCATTGCCGAATTGGCAATAAGTATAAAAATGTTGCCATCTTACATTAAAAAATTTTCGAGTAAATTACAAAAAAACTCAAAATGCACTTTTTACTTTTACCATAACTTGGTGACCTTCGTTGTAGGAAGTTCGTTCTTCGAGTTCTGCATAGGGAATTGATCAAATTTTAATGCCTTTATGGTGGAACGAGTCGACAAAATTTTGCCAACTCCGTAGACATCGTCAAAGTTAGACATGGTTTCCTGAAAAAACAAAATTTTTTCACAGGGGTGCTAGAGGGGGGCGGAAGGGGTGACGCTTAAGTTCGCATGCATGACTTTAAAGAAGACATTTCAAAGTTTTTCGCCCTGAAAGATTCATCAAAAATCGATTGAAAATACGCCGACTAAAGGCGGTTTGAAAAGTGTTTCATTTTTTCTCCACCAGTTGTTTTAATATTTTAATTTTTAAGTCATTTATGCACAGCTTATGAACGAACTGCACAGAATTAAAATTGTATTTTCGAGCGATCAAATATGCGTTGTGCATATGCATTTACGGCATATTGAATATTGTACAAGGGAATTTCAGTCCATTAGGATAAGCTAGCTAGTAGTTGAACAGACTTCAGTTAACATGAACAACTGCTTTCAATTAGAGTTAGTTCGCAATCACGGTAAATTCGCGCGTCTTCATCAATAGATAAATTCAGTAATTGAGCAATGCTGTGCATTGTTAGTTCCACCTAACAAAATTAGTTCATGATTCCTGTAAACTCTAATTCGTTACTAATGCCAAACCGTTTCTATACATCAGTTTGTCGGTGATGGAGTTAATACCAGGCGCATCCACCAAAATGCACGTTGAATTATATTTATTCTCTTGTGTGTTTTAATTGTGAGTAATACTTTTTTAATTAGTTAAAATCAATTTAAATTATCTTACTATAAAAATGGAATTTACGTTAGAGTATATACAGATAAACTACAAATATAAAGAGGATGGTTGCGAGGATTAAAAAAATCACCACTACTAATTATTGTAAAAAAATATCGTGTGAGCCACAAAATTTTGTTTCAGAGTTGGCTATGAAATAAACGAGGTGTGTCGTATATTATTATTCATGATACTATTGAATTAGATTAAAAAAAATGAATTAATCTCACACATGACTGCTATGTTTCTCTCTCTCTCTCTCTCTCAGGCAAGGCCAACTCAGAAACAAAATTCTGCAGCTCCCACCTTATTATATAACGTGAGAAGACAATTAAATAAATCTTAACAACTATTCAGCACTTCAGTTTCGCCGTATTACCGTCATTATTTAAGTATTTGTTTAGATTTATATAACTTTCTTTTTACATTACATAATATTTTGTCAATAATTAGTCGTGGTTAAAACATAAAGAATTTTTCAATTCAGTTTTAACTTTTAATACCTACAATTAATATGTTTACACTGATGATAACGTTTGTGTACTTTTATTAGTAATTATAATCTAGATAGAGTCTACACGAATCAAATAAGCCACGATAAAATTAACTTGCGCGGTAAAATCACGCACAAGCTATTTTATTATGTCAAGGTCATTCTAAAAATAATATTTAATTTAGTGAATAATATTAGCTACATACTTGATTTTTGTTTTGTTTCATTGGAATATTTTCTGTGTTCCTTCTAGATGTTTGACACATAATAATAAATACATGAGTAGCGCGATTTTTTTTTTATTCCTAAGTTGTATTTTATTTATCTAGCGACTTTAAATATGTTAGAAGCGAAGTGCCCCGAGCAGTGAAGTCGGCTCTTATTTGCCTGACTGGGTCCTTCTGCTTTGTAAACATTTGCAGAGCATTTCGCAAACTTCGGCCCGAAATTAAGTTCCACGGAGGGCCGGCCCCGATATTTCGGCCCTCCGAGCCTCCGTCGAGGAGCAACTACCGCTATTTATTCTATTTACATCGAAATCATTAATCCCGATCCCCTTAGCCCATCGGAAAAACGACCGGTGAGGGGGAGGGGGGAGGAGAATCCGGAGGGATTATTTGTTGCGGTTCTTATGGAGGTGGTCCGTTCGAGATCAGACGGGAAGTTTATAGGACAAATCGCCGTGTATACAAAGGAGCCGCCTTTAGAAATTGTACCCTGTGCTCAAGCCCTCGTGACAAATCATTTTATTAGGTGCCTACACAAAGGATCCTGGATCCCATATTTTCCGCACCGAAACTCCGTGCCCGCTCTCGCTTATTATTACTCCATGTTGTTCTAGTTTGCGCTCTATTATGAGTTACAAGTAATTAACAATGTAATTAAACTATAAACCAAGCTCTGCGTTATTACATAAACATCAAATGTTATTAACTCGATACGGAGTATAGAATATTAATTGATAAGTTTTGCGACTTACGATACGCACTAATTGGTTTCTTTGCAAATGCACAAAGTGTAGGAAACTTTTGCTCGTCAATGTGTGGAACACTCAGCGCTTCATAAATTAATTTATATATCAATAATAAGCATACAGGGTACCCGTAGCTGTGAAAACATAATATTTGTTACATTCACTGTTCAAATCACTTACTTACTCTTACTTAATTTAAGTGTATGGGTTATCCCATGTCAATTCAATAGGGAAAACGACCATTTTCATCCAAAAAGGAATGGTGAACGTCGGGAACAGGAGGGAAATTAATATCTCCAATCAGCGCGATGATATTTTTTGGACGCCCTCGCCAGACGGAATTTAAAAACATCACCATCTCAAATTTTCTTAAAAGATACAATTAAATAAATGTTAAATTTTACTGAGATATGTCAACTCGTTTGTAAATTACAGAGCATTAAGGGAGTAAGTGCCGCGTCGAAAATCGATGCATTTTTTGATGGTCAGCATATACATAATTCTGAAGTTAATATCAAACATTAAGAAATGATATTTTCCACATTTAGAAAGAAAGGGTTAAACAATTCGCCTATAGAATTTGATTTTTTTTTAATCATCAGACAAACTGTATAATTTATCCTGAAAATTACCAATATTAGATGGATATCTGGAGCTTTTCTCTGCAAAGAACTAAAAATGTAATGCTACAGAAAAATAGTTTATACCTTTGATAACAATATGTACGTAATAAAATTGTCATTAGTTATCAAATAAAGTCGCAAAAACGTAAGAGCTGCACCTCTACAAACACGAATTTGCTTAATATTCGCCGTTGTAGTGAACGCCACCTGCATGAAACATTTTGTATCAACCCTGGAGGCGCGTACAAACAAATTTACGTACTCGGTAAAATTTCAGGCCCAAGATTGTAGCGATTATCATTTTCTATTAGACCATTCTGGTCCAACTCTGACGCGAGGCACTTACTTAAGTTCTCGTAAACGGGCCAAAAATAGAAAACACAATTTTTTGGAATTGCTGTGGAAACTTACCTAATTGAGCTAGAGAACTGGAATGGGTTCCGTTTTACAGTATTTTTCACGACCTTTCCAATAATGAACAACAATTTATAGGTTACTATAATAAAAGAAATCTCAAAACCCAATTTAAAATTTTAATTAAATTTTCTTCAAAAAACATATTTTAAAATTAATTCTATTAATAGTTAGTATTGTTGTAAATCACAGAACGAAATATAAATTTGGCATGATAATGGCTTCATTGTTAAAAAAATTGAAGACTAAATCTCAGCTTCATGAAATAGTAATTTTAATTAAATTCAAATAATAAATGAATTATTGATTGTAAAATTAATCATAATCAATAATTATTATTATGAATATTTATTTATTTATTTATTTACAAACAAACCCTACAGACTCAATCTCTATTGACAGGGTTACAAAATAAAGTACAACTACAAATCAAAACTACAAATTAATCACAGAAAAATTAATAGTGTTACAAAATAACAGCATAACTACTAACATACAATTATAAATAACTTGGAAATTTCCAAGGTTTATACAACAAAATGATCCAAGAACAAACTTAAAGTTAAATTGCTTTAAGACATTTTAGTAGATCGCGCTTAAATTGAGGAAATGAGGGTGTAAGAGATATTGTAATTATTGTTAATTTGTAATTAATAATTAATCAAATTACAAACAATACCTCGCGAAAGTGCTTTGTAACCAAAAGCATCTATTGATTGCAATATGGTCCAGATGGAACTGAGATACGTAAAATTTTGAAGAATCCTTTGATGGAAATTGATTTGGAAAAGTACAATTCCGCCAGTGGGTTTTAGTTCACTGTTGTAATCAACAGCTCTTCGAGAGAGATTCTGAAGAATTTATTGATAAATTCTGTAACATGCTGTCCCCTTTGGTTAAGCATGATTTCATTGTAAAGCAGCAGGAATCAATCCTTAAAAGCAAATCAGAGAAAATCTAGAAGATTCGGCGATTTTTCAAGCACAGAGCTACTACTGGATTTTGCTTCGAGTTGTTTCTGATTCCGTAGAACACAATACAATCGCTGTGTATACTTTTCTCATAGCAACTTTCTGACAGCCGAATTTCAAAAACTTCCCAAAAAGATTATCAGATGGTTATGCTATAATACAGTAGAAAACATTACCAACCCAAGAAGACTATGTTAAATCAATGTTTCTTGAAAAATCGCCTTGTTCAAGAGCACCAATACTATGTGTTTATTTTCAAAACTACATCAAAAATATTGGTGAAAAATTATTCTATAGATTCAGAAGCTTACGATAAAAAGTGTCTGTTATAACGTAGGTTAACAACGTATTTACCTTAATTTTTGTTCAGTTAATCTGACACGGTTAATAATATTTAATAAGATGTTGACGGATTAAAGTTTAACTCAAGACTGCTTTATTTCTCTAAAAATAACCATATCCGCACGGATGCGCATACAACGGTTTTCACTTGTGCACGAACATATATTATTAGCGCCACAACAATATGAATTTAAACATCTCTACAGTGTCAAAATCTTCCAATAAACTTAAATCAGCAGATAAATCAGGCTACATTACTGCAGTAAAAACATGAAGATCTTGATTTGGTAAAAATAACTTTACTTCATCCAGCTGAGCCCTTTAGATACTTCTCATATTCAAGAAACACTGATATTTTGTAGATCTCAGCAATGGATGTTGTGATTAAAGTGAATCCTGTAACTCACATATAGATTTTTGAAGATTTTCGTAAATTTTTTGAGCACTTGAATGAAAACATCGCAGAAAAAAATATAAAATTGTAGAAAAAGTTCCTTAAAACAATATCCGCTTATTCAAAATTAATGTGGATTTTGTAAATTCAACAATTTTTAATGGAGATATGGATTTTGGAAAATTTAATTTTTATTTTTTTGAGCACTTGAATGAAAACATCACAAAAAAATATAAAACGCGCAGACAAAATTCCATAAAAATCATTCTCAATGACTGAAGTATATATAATTCAATTTTTTTTTTGGTTTGTTAATACAGCAATTTTTAATAGAGATATGGATTATTGAAGATTTTCGTTTTAATTTTTTAAAAACGGGTAAAAAAAATCCTTAAAACAATATCCTTAATGGATGAAATATCGCTTATTCAAAATTAATTTGGTTTTTGTAAATTCAATAATTTTTAATAGAGATATGGATTTTTGAAAATTTTAATTTTATTTTTTTGAGGACTTGAATAAACACATCGCAGAAAAAATATAAAACGCGCAGACAAAATTACATGAAAAATCATCCTTAATGGCCGAAGTTTAGCCAATTCAAAATCAATTTGGTTTTTGTAAATTCAACAATTTTCAATAAAGATATGAATTTTTGAAGATTTTCGTTTTAATTTTTTGAGCACTTGAATGAAAACATCGCAGATAAAAATGTAAAACGCGTAGAAAACATTCCTTAAAACAATATCCTCAATGGTCGAAGTATCGCTTATTTAAAATCAATTTGGATTTTGTAAATGCAACAATTTTTAATGGAGATATGAATTTTTGAAAATTTTAGTTTTATTTTTTTTAGCACTTGAATGAAAACATCGCGGAAAAAATATAAAACGCGCAGGTTTGGTTTGGTTTTATTAATTTTTTATTAATTTTTTTCAGTTCATGAAGTTTGCAATTTCAAAATTAGTTTCGTGGTATTATTTTAAAATCTATGTTTAGATATTTGCACTGAATCTTAAATTAAAATTAATTTTAAGTCATTTTGGATTTCTTAAGTCGACGTCGGACTCATCACTTTCGATCACAGCGAGTTTGTGGTTCAATTCCATGCCGGGCAAGATAATTTTTTCGTTTTTATAAAATCTCAATTAATTAATTAATAATTGTTCGTACATAAGTTGTCATTTATTTCATATAATATGGTATACTATGGAATTTTGTAAATATTTGTCTTTTTTTTTATTAAATATTTATTCAAAATTTAAATACAATACCCTGCAAAAATGGGAGAATAAAGTAATGAATATTAAATAACATTTAGAAATGCCTCCTTGTACTGTCTTCTTACAATTATGTTTTAAGTAACAGTCACAGTAGCAATCACAGTTTGAACAGCAATAATTTAAAGTAGCAATGATTTAAAGAAGCAGTGATTTTAAGTAACAGTGATTTTAAGTAACAGTGATATTAAGTAGCAGTGATATAAAGTACCAGTGATTTTAAGTAGCAGTGACTTTAAGTAACAGTAATTTTAAGTAACAGTGATATTAAGTAGCAGTGATTTTAAGTAACACTGATTTTAAGTAACAGTGATTTTAAGTAGCAGTGATTTTAAGTAAAAGTGATTTTAAGTAGCAGGAATTTTAAGAAGCGGTGATTTTAAGTAGCAGTGATTTTAAGTAGCAGTGAAATTTGCCCATGAGTAACAGTAATGATCTGTCATTTTTCAATACCAGGGAAAGATCACAGATACGTGAAATATCGCCCATCCCTAGTTCCCTTGGGAAATAGCAATTTTTTTTTATAGAAAGTCCACCACTTCTATAATACTAAGGGCTAGTATAAATTCCATACCATCGAATACGGGCTTCAGGTTAAAACTATTGTTCAAAAATTTATAAATCGCCCTGGTATTTTAAAATGTTTGCTGTTATATATCTAATTATATTTAAATTTGGATTTAAGTAACCCTTTTGTTAGCCTATTCAGTTAATGGTTTCAAATTAGTCTGGTTTCGCTATAGAATTTCCGAACCACTCTACATTTTTCCTTTTTGACTTGCGTAAAACAAGTAAACGTAAATATACGTTATTGCACCAATAAAGATATTATATTAAGAGCCTTACAATAAAATCTGTTGGAAACGTTGTTAAACTGTTTTTTTTGGACAATCTATATTACTCTGATATATGTCGTTTCACTTTAAGTACTGTTGGCATCTACGCGCTGTCTCACTTGGTCTCACTTCCACCGGCCCTCCGGACGGCGTGGCTTCAACGCTGTGTCACGCTAGTTTAGTATATTCGGACGAAGTGCCGCCCTGAAGTCACTCTCTAAGGCTACAGCCACACGAGCGTGAATTCACGCTGTTTATTTCGCGTTTTTTCACGCTGGCCGGAATTCCCGCTGTAGTACGCCACATTAGTGTCTTTTCACGCAAATTAAATTTCATTCTGCCGTGGCGACACGACCGTAGGAGCCCTTGGAAGGTTTGTGAAAAATTGACCGAATTTCTTTAACACGTTCGCTGCCACCGACGTGCTAGTGCGTCCGACTTTATACTTGCGTAAGTGCAATCCCAATTGCAGTGGCAATGTTAAATAAAAAATGCAGTTGTTCCACTTTGTACTGCTGTTGTCATTTGCCGTTTACGTCGTCGATGTCAAAGAAAGTACTGGATTTATCCATTGTTGTTAACAGAAATCGAGCAATCCCTCCTCAAATCCTTGTTTTCATAAACTTTATGTTTTAAATCAGACAAGGGCGCTTCTGCACTTCCATAATTATTGTTTCACTATCAAAAAATTCCATGATGAAATAAAAATCAGAAGATGGACAAAAAGGTTACGGCGTGATTTTCCGCCTGTGCGGCCACTCCTTTCGCGTGAAATCCCGCAAGCAAATGGACCCAGGCGCATTTTCTGGCGGGTGACCTTGAAGACGCGCCCGCCAGCCCTCTTACCAGCGGAAATTCACGTAGCGTCTGGCCGGCCAAGCTTTAATTCATGTGGTGTATTTTTTCAGCGTTTTTTCCCGCTCAAACGCGGCGGGAATTCACGCCCGTGTGGCCGTAGCCTAATGCTAAATATATGGCATACGATATGCAGCCTTCGCAGGGACCATGTAATACTCTCGGGCCTGCATTTTCTTGGCTGATTTTTCTTTTGTCGTGCATTTGGGCCAAAATTTTGCACTCCATGCCCGGACTAACCCCTAGAAATTAATGGACTCTTCATTTTGATCCATCCACTGTTACAGAGACAACACGGAACGTTGAGAATCATCAAGTTTGATAAATGACGACAGAGGAGCAAATTTGTTTATCGTTACCATAGTTATTGATAATTGCAAAGAATTTAGTTTAAAGCGCCACATTTTCATTGGTTTCAGGGAATAATGAAATCATATATTTAGGATTATTTAGCGATATCATGAATATAATATATGTTTAATCTTTCATTATTGACATTTCGAATGACAGATGTAAATAAACAAAAACATGTACCGTTGTAATGGAACAAACCGGGTTATTATATTTTTATGCCAACTTATAACTGTGAGCCAGATAATAGATTAGAAAAAAGTTAAATCGCGGAATAGCACAGTATGGAATAAAATACCACATGTCGGTTAAGTGATGTTACAGTACTCGTTTAAACATTACAAGTTTGTTGTTGGTCGCCTCGAGCGCAAACATCTAACTCGGACTGTAACACATCACTTACCGAACTAGTGACGTAAATAACTAACGGTGTCCAACAATTATCGAAGTCCTAGGTGGCTGTGAAATCAAACATGAAAGTCGATACTTGCATCGACGTCTCTAATATGAACTGTGAAACAACAAATAAATTATTGTTTATACAATGTAATGTACTTGTCTCTAATTAACGTTTTTTTTTCATGTTCGATTTTGTCTGATTGGCCGATTTAAATTTTTAATCAGATACATGTGCATTTCAATTCACAGGCGACTACGATGAATTTCTTTTTGAAACACATGATATGTTATTAATGCTTTAACGTGGAAAATTAAAAAAATATTTATATAGAATGATTTTACTATAGGGTTATATCAATTTATTTAATTTAAAGGAAACATTTGTTTTGGTAAATATTTTATTTGCGATACATTCGAGATGAGAAAATTATTTTGCGCCATACAATTCCGATGTAATTACTGTATAATGACCCCCCTCGACAAATAATATGTAAATTATATATAAGGTTCCTAATAAGTAATTATTTCATGCAAATTAGAAGACGAAGTAGGCCATTATGATAATTATAAATTAGTTATCATGATTATTCATAATGCGCACATTTTAGATTCACTACGCGAACTTTGGTAATTGCGCATTTAAACGATGATTCTTCTTAATTAAGATTAAATTATCCACTTTTTAAGTGGAAATTTCTACGCACAAGAGATTTCTTTGTGAATATTTTATGGAACAAGCACTCATATTCATGGCTATATGCCCATATCAATATGATTATTAACAATTCAAGCCAAATATTGTAGTAAACTTGTTTTCCATAAATTATTCATCAAAGCTGCAGTCGGTAAAAAGTCCAATAAACAGTACCGAAATTAAGAGTTCTGTTTAATAATAATTTGTCTCTGGTCGATAGCCAATTAAGAATTGTGGACAAAATATTAATTATTAAATGTATTAAATGCGAAGCGGGCCATAGGGATTTACATTTTATTTGTCAGCATCGGTCTTCGTACATTATTTTAAAGCATTTTAAGCTGAATGATTTGGTATCTTACTCAATGGTTTCTGCAGAGTATTTACCGAGATATTTGCAAAAAACTTTACTATTATTTTGAATTAAAAAAAGGTTTGCCATGAAATCATAATGGCCGATATTTCATTTTGTTCTAAAAAGTGACGTTTGCTGTTGCATTATGATTTACAACCGGCCGAGTATTCTACACAAGAAAAAGTATTTATAAGTAAATGGTTTTACTCAGGTACTATTTAAGAAGTGTAAGTGATTTGTTTAGTGTTGAATTTCCGAAGAAGGCAATACCCACCAAAAGTACTATTTAATGAGTATAAAAATAATGTAAGTAAACCGATATTATAAAATGATTAAGGGAGCCAATTGTAACACATTTTAAATTGTACTTTTGCTGGATATTGCCTTCTCCGGACATTCACGTACAGTTCTTAAATAGTACCTGAGTAAAACGTTTTAATCATAAATACTTTGTAAAATACTTGGCCGATTGTAAATCGTAATGTGACAACAACGACTGTCACTTTTTAGAACAAAATTAAATATCCGCCATTATGATTTCATGGCAAACCATTGTTTTTAATTCAAAATGATAGTAAAGTTTTTTGCAATTATATTATTTTAAGCTGTAAACTTTTGACTTTAACTATTTTTGTTGTTTTTTAGCAACTAACCATCAGAACAAAAAAGAAATGTTTCGAAATACTGGTAATGTGTTGTGTCAGCGTAAGAATAATCGAAGAATAATTTATTCAAACAACAACCAATTATTTTATTAAGGATGAAGATGTTACAATAATAATAAAACTTAACAATCCATCCATTTGTAGTTGGCTTTCAATAAATATGTTTGTATTATATTACCTGGCGTCGTCCATAAATTGAATATATAAATTTTAAACAAGCCCATAATACATAATTCCCTGATTGACAACGCACACCGGAAACCTTTCAATGCGGCCCTATGCGCGCCCTATAAATACATATCCAGCAATCCACTACCCACGACATTTTAATGGAACAGCACACACAGACACACACACACACACACACATACACAGGCTGAAGCGCTCGCCCACATGGGGAATTAGTTTATTCAATTTCACCAATTTCAGGACATATTATTTATGGTTTTCGCCATGAATAAATAAGAAAGTGTATCTTAAACTTATTATATACTTAGGACAAAAATAAAAAGGATATCCTACTTGCGTTTAAAAGAAATGGGACGTGGTTAAAGGTAGACGGTGGAAAGTGGAAACCTCATCGATGTTTAAACGTTTACTTTGACCCACATTCGCTTTAAGTTCTTACCTAAAATATTTATACGGGATGGGTATGTGCAAGACGAGAATCAATTATTACAAATCGTTAGTTCGAGTTTTTTACTAAACCATGAAACTATTGAAATAAAAAACTATACTGAAGGAAAACAAATTGAAACGAAAAACTTTAAAGTGTCTTCTTTAAAGTCATGCATGCGAACTTACGCGTAACCCCTTCCGCCTCATCTAGCACCACTGTGAAAAAAAATGATTTTTTCAGGAAACCATGTCCAACTTTTACGATGTCTACGGAGTTGGAAAATTTTTGTCGACTCGATCCCCCATGAAGGCATTAAAATTTGATCAATTCCCTATGCAGGACTCGAAGAACGAAGTTCCTACGACAATTTGGCACCAAGTTATGGGTGTTTGAAAAAAGTGCATTTTGCGGTTTTTTGCACATAACTCAGTGACTTCAACCAAATTTGATGATTATTTCAGAAAAAAATCCCATTTTGACTCTACTTCAAGGGGGTAAACTCAGATTGGAATGATCCCTTTTCGAACCCTTCACATTTTTCATCATCAAATTTGGACATGGTTTCCTGAAAAATACATTTTTTTCACAGGGGCGCTAGAAGGGGGCGAAAGGGGTTACGCTTAAGTTCGCACGCATGACTTTAAAGAAGACACTTCATAGCTTTTCTCCACCAAAGATTCATCACAATCGATTGAAAATACGCCGAGTTATGGCGGTTTGAAAATATGGTCGAAATTTCACGAAATTCAAGCGTTTCATTTCTTTTTTCCACCAGTGTATAAAGGAATTGAGGTTAATAATAATCATTATGCGATACTTTTAGGCACCCTGTATGTATAAATGAAATTATTTTCGGAAAACCCAGTACGTAAATTCGTGCATAGGACAATGCTGTTGCGTTAAGAAAAATCATTTGTGAACTAATCTGTGACAATATCTTTTATGGAAACACATATACATACATACGTGATATGTATGTATATGTAATATTTGTAGATACATCAAATAAATTTTGGTAAAAAACATAGTAAGTGTTTTATTCAGTGTTTCTATAATGAATTACCACGTAGTAATGATTATATCTTTTGTGACTTAACTTTTCTTTTTAGATATTCAATAAACTGGCAACATATTGTTGTTTAAACCCTTCAAAACACGTAGGATATGTGCATGGTACCCGAACATTAGTTTAAGTTTCAGAGTTTCGGGAAAATTTGCTCCCCCTATCTTTCGTAGCTTTAAAAACTGATGCGGATTGAGATGGAAATTTTTTCCAGCAAACGTTAAAACTAAGATCAAGACAAGATGACAGTTACCTTGTTCTGATAATTTTTAATTCATTAATTTTTGTAACCAATCCGAAAAATGCTTCTTCATCTACTTCTGCCTTCTTAAGGGCAGGGAATTTGTACGCTTCTTGAAACTTCATATTGTTCTCCTAAAGTTGATCTTGTAAACAGTTAAGAAACCAAAAATTATAAATTAAATTAAATTGTTTATGTCTTGAACTATGTGTTATTGTAAAAAAAACAAATTCTTATTTTTTTTTTGTCATTCATTGGCGTAAAATTGTTTTATAGTAACTTATTTTGAGTTTGATGCATAGATAATTTAATTTAAAGTGACCATACTGAAACTCATCATTATTGATTGCCAATTACTCAACTTCAATAAGAAGTTAGATTTCTTAAAATTGCTTAAAAGTTGTATGCGCGCGACGAAATTTAGTTCAACGCATTCCTCACGAGTAGCGCTCATCCCCTTCTCTCCAATCAGGTGGATGCTGATAACGATAATATATTCAAGGGGGCGTGATTATAGTTCTCGTCTTTGTGTGAGTCACGCATCGTATATAGCAAAAAAATGGAGAGGGTAGATACGTGATGTTTCCGAGCCCGCCTCCAGTTTGTTCTCTCTTTAATATGACTTCTCATAGTCGCTCGTCACATCTGAATACCGTGATCTTAACACGATGAGTGCACATGACGCGCAAACACGTCATTGTGTTAACATTGCGCTTGACGCGCCAACGCGTCATAAATAAATGACGCGAAATTAATAAATTATTGCATATTATTTGTTTACTATGATTTTCTAATACAAACCAGAATTTTATTTAAAAAAATCAGTCTTGCTGAAGTTTCGTTGGATTTAGTTAGCACTGAACGTGTTAAGGTTTCTTTTACCTACTTCTGCCTTCTGTTTTCAAATACTTTTTTTGGCTTTTCCGATTATTGCAGTCTGAGATATAGCCATGTTTCTTTTTATTTGAATCATCCTATAAGGACAATACTTTTTAAGTTTTTTCAATACATTTTTCTCTACTTTAAGTTACATACTTGGCGTTTACTTCTTTAGATTAATAAGCAGATTGTTTGATTTCATCTGAATTTCTTATAATGTTAGTAGCTGTAAATTCATTATCCTGCAGACATTTTTTATATTTTCAAATCGCCTAAAACCTCCATCTTTTTTTTCCATCTTTTTTTAAGGGGGACATTCCACTCCTTTTTGGACCAATTTTTTTTTTAGTTAATAATAATAATAATAATAAACTTTATTTCTTACTTTCTCATTTATAAAATAATTAAACAATTACAAATACACAGGTAAGAAAATGGCGAGGTTCAGTGTACAGTGACAGCGATGTCACTTACTGTTCTTCCACCTAACCAGGGTACTTTAGAAATACCTATAGCTTAATTCACGCACATGTGAATTAAGCTACACACATTCACACACATGTACACATACACATACATACACACGTGCGTGCGTGCATATACGAGCACATACATATATTATACACAAGCATAACCGTACTTAAAAGTATTACAATAGTAATGATCATTGATCTGCCAACAGTAATGATTTATACAGTTGTTTGAATCTAGGGATATTAGCGTTTTTAAGATAAGATGGTAGTCCATTATACAGATTAACAACTTGATAAGAGAAAGAGCATTTAAATCGTTCTGTTTTATGCTTTGGGATACAAAGTAGCTTCTTAAATCTAGTATTACGTTGGTGAACCTCATTCCTAATTAATATTTTCTTATGTAAATACGATGGCATTCCTGTCGTAATTATCTTATGATATAACAAGCCACTATGTAGTCGTCTTCGATTATACATATTCAACCAAGATTTTCCGGTTACTTTTAACATATGTGATATCCTTTCAAACTTTCGAATGCCATGTATGAATCTCAAACAAGAGTTTTGTATTCTTTGTAGTCGATTTTTCTCCGTCACGTTTAAGCATGGTCCAATTAAAGAACTGCAGTAGTTTTGATGTGCCAGGACAAGTGTTTCACAGAGCATTGTCTTTATTCCGATATTTAGTAGATGTCTATGTGGATAAAGGATTTTCAGAGCAGAATAGGATAGTCTTGTGACTCTCGCAGTATGTTCGCAGAATTTTAAGTTTGAGTCTAAAAGAACCCCTAGGTTTTTTACACACTCTTCAAAGTTGACCTTATACTCTCCTAAAAAAATGTTCATTCCCTTGCTACCATTAGAGACTTGCTTCACAGGCCCGAAGAGTATGCCCATTGTTTTGTTCGGATTGATAATCAAAGAGTGCAATTCAGATTGTTTACAAATGTATTGAAGGTCATTATTTAATTTATCACATGCTTCAGTCATTTTATCGCTGTGAAAGGAGATATAAATCTGTGTGTCATCGGCATATTGATGTATCTTGCTAGAGCGCAGTCCAGAAAACATGTTGCTTGTATAAATTGTAAAGAGTAGCGGTCCCAAAATTGATCCCTGTGGCACACCTTTATTAATAGTCAGTGGTAATGACAGTTCTCCTTCAAGTTTAACTTGTTGAGTTCGATTATATAAATATGATTTAATAATATTTATTACGGTATTATTGCATCCAATATATTTTAAAATTGATAAAAGTGTTTTGTGATCTAATGTATCAAACGCTTTGCTGTAGTCCAAAAGAACCAAGGCAGTAAGTTTATCCTTATCTGTTTCACTCAATACATCATCAACAAGATCAATTAGTGCAGTCTCACAGCTATAACCTAGACGAAATCCAGATTGTTTTTCTGGTAGTAAATTATAACGATGAAGGAAATGACTAATTTGTAACGACATAATTTTTTCTAATATCTTCGAACAGATTGGGAGGATACTTATCGGTCGCAAATCATTTATACTTAGTGGTTGATCTACTTTAGCATACGGTATTACAATTGCTGTCTTCCATGCATCTGGAAATACACCTTCTGTCAAACATTTATTAATTAGATGTTTCAAGTATGGTAAGATATGTGGGCAACATAGTTTAATCATCCGACAAGATATGTTATACCTTCCTGAAGCATTGGTCGTTATAGATTTAAGTATTTTGTATATGGTAGCATCATCAATTGGTTCGAACTCAAATTTAATATTTGGGGCTAGTAAATTATTATTTTGATAGTAGTTTAATATTTCCGAATTATTTGTATTTGTAATCGGCACAGAATTTACAAAATGACAGTTGATATCATCTGGATTCATCGAATTTGGTACTTCTCTTCTTTTCTTTGAATGGACATTCCATAGCAGGTTCTTCTTACAGTTTTTAAATTCGTATTCAAGGAAGGCCTTTTTTTCACGTTTTATTGCTGATGTAACATAGTTTCTTAGCTCTTTATATTCAGTGAAATGCGAATTAATTTTGGTTCGTTTATACTTTTTCAATGCTTTATCTCGTAGTGACATCATAAATATAATATTATCCGTAATCCAAGGGGTGCAGGGTTTTGTAAATTTAGTCGTTACGTATGGCGCATGAACATCAAATACCGTGCGAATGCACTCATTAAAGTAAATAATTTGACTATCAATATCTTGAATATCAAACATATTATAGAAATTAATCTTTTGAAGGTCTGAATAAAAACTGTCCTCGTTGAAATATTTAAATGATCGATAGCGTTTGGCATCATGATTTACAGGTTTCTTAAAATTATCTAATGTACAAAATACAGAATCGTGATCTGAGAACGTTATGGCTACCGTACCCAACGAATTAATATGAGTACTATTTAAATTCAAAAAAACGAAATATAGCCTGAATATATAAATATTCAACCTGTTCGTAACTCTGCAAGCAAAATTAAGTCTTACTAAGACTATAAACAAATAAGTTATTGAAACAACTACTTCCCTGGCTGATGCCACGCCGGATATTGAATGATACAAAAGAAATTTGCATGTTATTACTAGTACTACTAGTGAAATAACATTGGTTTAAGATCCCTTATTTCTACCCACAGGACTAACTTGAAAAATGAAACTAAATTGAATTTGAAAACTTTAAATTATAAAACTGAACCCAAAACTATGTAAAAATTAAGTAAATAGCCATCTGCAGACGCGTTTCGAGATTTATCTCTCATCAGTGCAGCTTCGCATTTAAATTGAATGTTAAAGAATAAAATACACTTACGTGAAGGTGACCGTGACCGTGAAGGAGTCGTAAACAAATGAGGAGATTATAGAAGGGTTGGACTGATTTTATACCTGAATTTAGGTGATTAGTGAAAGTACAGATGTGAAGAAATAAATGATCTTGTTTTCAGTTGGAAAACCGAATACTCGATTTAAATAATAAATAAAATAGAAACAACCTTACTTATTGCAGAGAGTATTAAATAAATTCAAAAAAACGAAATATAGCCTGAATATATAAATATTCAACCTGTTCGTAACTCTGCAAGCAAAATTAAGTCTTACTAAGACTATAAACAAATAACTTATTGAAACAACTACTTCCCTGGCTGATGCCACGCCGGATATTGAATGATACAAAAGAAATTTGCATGTTATTACTAGTACTACTAGTGAAATAACATTGGTTTAAGATCCCTTATTTCTACCCACAGGACTAACTTGAAAAATGAAACTAAATTGAATTTGAAAACTTTAAATTATAAAACTGAACCCAAAACTATGTAAAAATTAAGTAAATAGCCATCTGCAGACGCGTTTCGAGATTTATCTCTCATCAGTGCAGCTTCGCATTTAAATTGAATGTTAAAGAATAAAATACACTTACGTGAAGGTGACCGTGACCGTGAAGGAGTCGTAAACAAATGAGGAGATTATAGAAGGGTTGGACTGATTTTATACCTGAATTTAGGTGATTAGTGAAAGTACAGATGTGAAGAAATAAATGATCTTGTTTTCAGTTGGAAAACCGAATACTCGATTTAAATAATAAATAAAATAGAAACAACCTTACTTATTGCAGAGAGTATTAAATAAATTCAAAAAAACGAAATATAGCCTGAATATATAAATATTCAACCTGTTCGTAACTCTGCAAGCAAAATTAAGTCTTACTAAGACTATAAACAAATAACTTATTGAAACAACTACTTCCCTGGCTGATGCCACGCCGGATATTGAATGATACAAAAGAAATTTGCATGTTATTACTAGTACTACTAGTGAAATAACATTGGTTTAAGATCCCTTATTTCTACCCACAGGACTAACTTGAAAAATGAAACTAAATTGAATTTGAAAACTTTAAATTATAAAACTGAACCCAAAACTATGTAAAAATTAAGTAAATAGCCATCTGCAGACGCAGAGTTACGAACAGGTTGAATATTTATATATTCAGGCTATATTTCGTTTTTTTGAATTTATTTAATACTCTCTGCAATAAGTAAGGTTGTTTCTATTTTATTTATGAGTACTATTGGTTATAATAACATCTAGGAGAGTGGCGCTATTTATACCTATTCTTGCTGGGGACGAAATTAACTGGGTTAAGCCAAAACTGACTAGTAGGTTATTTAATTGTACTGTTGCAGTAGATTTTTCATTTAACATATTTATGTTTAAATCTCCAACAAGCAAAATGTCATTGCTCTCCATAATAAGGTTGGATAATGTAATATCTAAATCATTGATAAATTCACAATGGTCCATATCGGGGGGTCTATAGACCACACCTAAAGTAGTTGTATTTTTATTTAGTTTTATTTTAAACCATAACTGCTCAATTTTTGTTGTGGTTTGAATTCGTTCAAAATTTAACTTTTTCGAGATATAAAATGCCACTCCTCCACCTCTACGATTTGTACGATCCTGCCGTAGAATATTATACCCGTTGATCTCCACTGCGTTGTCGGAGATGTTTACAGACAGCCATGTTTCAGATACTCCAAGAATATCATATGTTTCACTGTAGATGTGATCACGAAGCTCTCTCCAAGTTAGAAATTATTGATCTTGCGTTTATATGACCTATCTTTAAATTATGCATATTGTTTTATAAAAATTAGATATATTATTACTATTTATTACTGCGTAATGCCCTATCAGATTTGCCTGTTACGTCCGACTGGTTAGTTTTCGCATCCTTCCCTTTTTGTTTCTAAGACTAAATCCCACTTGAGGGTTTAGTGTTTTCACAGGGTCTATTCAACCCTCACTTCCCTTTATCTGAGGGGCTCGGCTGGTGTTCGACCAATGGAATGCGCCCTTTGTCTCACAGGTACTGGTGGATCTCCTATTTGGTATTCTCTCTCGGTACCAGCGTTTACCGGTATGGCGCTTCTTGTGGTGTCAGTTAGTAGGCGTAACTCAGATCGGTAGTAAATAATTGGGTTCTGTAACAGAGAGACACAGGTATTAGTAAACGACTCCCACGTGCCAAGGTGACCTTGTGACCGATTTTGGCAACTAAGTACAACACTGTTACTTTCTGGACTATTTGGGTGGATGGGCTGATTGCGAGGCATAGGGATCCCTGGCAATGCGCTCACGGCAACGCACCTAGTCGATTGACACCAAGGGAATCGATTAAACAGTTTCACAGTTGTGGCCCCAGCGCCACGTCAAGGCAGGGGTTACTGACGGGTCAACTAGCGGATAACGGTATCGCGCTAGAGGATGAATTGGCGGATAAGACCAGATAAGACCGAGTCCGATGTTTACGCCACAAAATCACATATAAGACTGGAGCACTAAGTGTTCGTATCATTGTTATATATCAGTTGGTCTCCCCTGGGTGGCCCTCTCCTCCCTTTCCTTCATTCAGATCACTTAGAGGGCGAACGATTGGAGCAACGCTCCGAAGTTGCTCGGTTGCAGTGGAGTCTCCAGTTTATTCTCTGCCTCTTCCCTTCACCTCTCGCTCTAGAATACGGTATGCTCCGGCGTGTCCAACTCACCATAGTAGGGGCAACTGTCGTTGTTAGCCCGCCCCTTGTGGTGCAGCACCCATGTCCTGCGAGGATTTGGGACAGGTGGTAGACAACTTCTACTCAGCGCCTCTCTACCCAGGATTTAACCTCTGGTATTAGCTTAACAGCCCATCAGCGGTTCTTCGCAGTACTCTAGCTCCTCTGCCACTTCTCGAGGCTAGTACTCCTGGCGGCCTTATTAATACAACTCCTAGGTACTGGCTAGTTGCTCCGCTTTTACTGCTCAATGAAGCGCCTCTCCTTGGATATCAAGTCCACCAGGTGCATCCCTGCTATAATGAGCTTTCGATAGAGATGGGTTGTCACCACAGTCGCCTTCCACTGCACCGAAAGAAGGTTCCGTCTGCTCCTGCCCAGATGTTAGCTCTATACAAGAGGATAGAGCGAGTGGCCGACCAGAGTAGTTTCCATTTGCTGTGTTCAACTTTCAACGTTGGGCAGCACCCACCCCTAGTCGCCTTCCGATTGCCGGCGAAGTTGGTTAGAGTAAGGCCGAGGCATTTCAGACTTTTCTGGGGTATCACCATGTGATAACCTCATTGCGTGGAGCCTCTTTCTCTTGGCGAATATAACCACCTCCGCGTTTTGGCGAGCCAGATCGAGTGCGTGGTCCTTCATCCACCGATTTATGAGAAGCCGTCTTCATTAGCAGCTCCTCGGTCTAGCTGTCATTACCAGGGACAGATTGTCGGCGAATACTTGGCTTTAACTGGGAGGCTCATCCGAAGGATCCTTCTATCATACATGATTGAAAAAATGGAATTTAGACGTGGAGGCGGAAAAGGCACCGTTAAGTGAGTAGTCGCATAATTCATCCCAAGCGTTGCACGAAAATAAATATTGGAAATGGCTTCCCACTTTTGGCGAGCCAGATCGAGTACGTGGTCCTTCATCCACCGATTTATGAGGAGCCTTCTTCATTAGCAGCTCCTCGGTTTTAGCTCTCATTACTAGGGACAGATTGTCGGCGAATCCAATGAACTATGAACTTAGCTTTAACTGGGAGGCTAATCCGGAGGACCTTTCTATCGTACATGGTTGAAAAAATTAAATTTAGATATGGAGGCGGAAAAGGCACCGTTAAGTGAGTAGTCGCATAATTCATCCCAAGCGTTACACGAAAATAAATATTGGAAACGGCTGGAAATCTCATACGGCATGAGGATTTAAGTACTCCCGATTGTAAGCTGATTAAAGATACTAAAACGCATCCTTTTTTGCCGCAAGAACCATTAAGAACATTATCTTTTTCGAGGAGAGTCATTAGGTAACAAATTCTGAATTAGCTGCAGATGATATGAATGACGACCGTCTTCCTTCGAAATCTCGTTCACAATGATCTGCGAATATCCTAATTGCAAAGAACATCTTCACGTGCTCCTAGAAGACGCTTCATCGAAGTGCTCCAAGTTCTAAGATTCTATAGAGATGTGAAAATACGATTTGTATTTATTTTTAATTTTTTTCGAACGTTTTCAAACATTTTCAAAAATTTACAACTCGCTCAAAATCCGGAGTTTTTTCAAAAACCAAAATTATTTCAGAAAAGCGACGTTTTGTAAAGTAAATTTAGTTTATGGATAATTTTATCCCTGCGATTTATATTTATTTTCAATTTTTTTGCATGAACGTCCAACGTTTACAAATAAATATCTTCAAAAATTCACCACTCAAAATTTTCAAAAACTGAAATCATTTTTTTATTTCAGAAGAACAACGTTTTGTAAACTAAATTTTATTTTTGAAGAATTTTATCCCCACGATTTGTATTTATTTTTAATTTTTTTCGAACGTTTACAAACATTTTCAAAAATTTACAACTTGCACGAAAAACGTAATACTTTCAAAAACCGAAATTATTTCAGAAGAGCCAACGTTTTATAAACTAAATTTAATTTTTGAAAAATTTTACCACCACGATTTATATTTATTTTTAATTTTTTTCTAACGCTTTCATACAAACGTTTTCGAAAATTTACAAATCGCTCAAAATCCGGAATATTTTCAAAAACCAAAAGTATTTCAGAAGAACGACGATTTGTAAACTAAATTTAATTTTCGGAAAATTTTATCACCACGATTTATATTTATTTTTAATTTTTTCGAACGTTTTCAAACAAACATTTTCAAAAATTCACAACTCGCACAAAAAATCCGAATGTTTTCAAAAACCAAAATTATTTCAGGACAGCGACGTTTTGTAAACAAAAAAATCAGCATGCGACCGCAATGAAGTTGACCCTGTCAAGATGTTGAAAAGTGTTATCAGGCAATCTCCTTGACCCACTACTCATCCTGTGGAACACCACCGAATACCTTCATCATACCTTCCACCTTCCATGCTATATTGGATCCATCTGTCCTTTAGGTAGCTCCTGATCATCTTCGAAAGATATCGCTTGATTCCCCTTCCCTCCAACTCCTCTAGATTGCACTGCCACCTTACCAAGTTGAACGCGTTTCTTACGTCCACCGTGGTGAGGACGCACCACTGACTCGTTCGCCGTGTCTTCGTCTTAACCTCAGCCCCCATCTCCGTGAATAACGTTAACGCCAAGCCCCCTATTCTATCCACCTCAGCCGTCTCGTTAAGAGGACTCTCTCTAGCAGCTTCTTCTAGTGGTCAATAAGGCATATCGGTCTGAGAGTCGCAGCTATTGTTCCAGAGTGTGCGGGCTTGTTCTCCTCGGGGCTAACAGTCAAGCTCAGCCTCCTTCCGCTTAGCTGGAAAGCTCATTCGTTACAGAGAGCGTCTGCGAATACAGCCAGGAAAGCCTCGGGACGCTTCCTCGCCGGATAATCGTTTGGTCCTGGCGCCTACCTTGGTGCAATTGTTGAGACCGCCAGCTGCAGCTTCCCTGCAATAACTGAGGACCTCCTTTGGGTCCAAGAGGAAATTGTTGCGCACTGGTTTGGAAATAGTTCCCTAAACCTGGTTTCCCCCGTACTAAGGTCTGGTGACGGTGTCTTCTTTCCCGGCTTTTTGACAGCTATTTAGTACCCTCTACTCCATGGATCCGCCTCCACCTCCATGCAGGCCTTCTGGTTTGCTATCTTTCTGGCACCAGCCAGTTCCTTGGCGCCCTTCACTTCGTCGGCTGGTCTACGATGCCGCTTCCTTTGAAAGGTGCTCCTCCATGTCTGCCAGGCCTTATTGAATGAGAAAATTTCGGTAGTCTATCAGTAGACCTAACTGCTTCCCCCTTCTGTGACTCATAGCAGAGCTGCAGACCATCTGGAGTGCTCCACTTTGTCTTAAGCGATGGAGTCGTCGATTGCCGCTCTAAATGCTGCTTGGAAGGCCTGGGGATCC
Organism: Ocypus olens; assembly: GCA_910593695.2. Taxonomy (NCBI): domain Eukaryota; kingdom Metazoa; phylum Arthropoda; class Insecta; order Coleoptera; family Staphylinidae; genus Ocypus; species Ocypus olens. Next base: position 4,345,862 of record OU343053.1, on the reverse strand, counting down.
AAAGTCTGCTCCCGAGTTGCTACCCGGAAACCGCCACCCGCAATAAGATGCAGCGGTGGTCGTTGAGGGTGTCCTTCGTATCTACCTGCCACTCCTCTACCAGCGTCGCCGCTCCGCTGGAGGCGAAGGTGATATCTGTGTGGGGCTGGGAATTTCCCTTGACAGGTTGCACGCGACCCAACCGTTTTCCCTGGATTTCCCCTCTCCTATCCTGAATTGGTGAGCCCCAGTCCCAAAGACTTGGCATTTAAGTCGCCTGTAGCGATCATCTTCGTCGCTGTCCTTGCCTCAGGCTGGCAGTGGGATATGAAGAAACCGACGAATCATACCATTAAGGCGTATTTAGAGAATTAATAAATTTTAAGGTAGATTTGGGATAGAGAGTTTAAAGAACAATTTTCCAAATCGGCCGTATTTAAGGGGACTTCGACTTCTGTCGATTGTTTGTCATATAGAAGTTGCCAAAGAAATAAAGCTGGGAAGATACATCGTTTTTGCTTTGTTCAAAAAAAATAGACGGGGATTGAGAATATATTGTATGATAAGTGGCTCTATCATCAAAATGTTCCACGAGCCGCCACTGTTTTAGTGCTACCCACTTTTTAATGATATATCTTACTTGGGGGTTTTTGAGGGTGCTAAAACGATGTCCGAGGGTTAGAAGTCTCCGAGAAGTCCCATTTAGGGACACTATGATGACTCAATACGCCAAAAAACGTCGCAAGGAGATTAAAAACCGGTAAAAATGACCAAAATCGTGTATTTAGACGTTTTTCGACCTTTTGCATACAGTTTTTGGATTTTTCGCCGCGAAAGAAAAACCTGCTTAAAATCATGTTACAAATATTGAAATGGCCGTCAGTTTTTGGTTATCGAGCTGAAAAATCTGAAAAAACTACCACAATGAGGCAGATAATTGTGCTTTCGAACGCCGCAACCCGCACGTAAAAAAATTATCTCTAGCTTGAGTTATCCCAAAAATACTGAAAAACCGTTTTTTCAGGCGCTCTAGCGGGCTGACAGTTCAAGGATGCTTAGTCTTTTTTGATACCGAATCGAAGTCCAGTCAAAATCCCGGACGGGGGACTTTTCACCATCTTATAGGGCTACGCCCTTTGGTGGATTTGTAGAGAGGGCCAAAAATATTCGATACGTATTTTTTTGTTTTGGCTCATCTCTCGAAAATCAGCGATATTTTTGTTTTTTTGGCTATAACGTACGTTAGCGTAATTTCGTAAATGTGCAAAATTTCAAAGCTTATCCACTGGTGTAAAAAAATGTGAGTATTGACTACTTCGGGACTGTAGAACACATAATTGATATGTTTTGCTTGTATTTGGCGCAATGATGTTATTCCTTACAAAAAAATTCATATATGATGATCACTAAAAATAGCTTAATATTTTTTTCCAAACGCGGAATCCAAACATATATCCATACATTTCTTCTAAATAAAACCTTTCCACTAAAAGTTGTTTTATGTTCACTAACGGAAAATATGAAAATTGAGTTTTATAACTTCTTATATTGTTTAAAAAAAAATACAGCAGATCAACTTTGAAATTTTCTACAATTACTACAATTTTCTACAAATTGCGCTCATGATTTGTTCAGAAGAAAAAACAAAAATATGGCCAATTTTCGAGGGGCGAGCTCACCCCCTAAACTTGTTATTTAGCCGAAACAAAAAACACGTATGGAATAGTTTGGTCCCCTCTATATATCTACCAAATTTGATTCAAATCTGAGGGGAACACTTGGGTTAGTTTCCTAGTTAGTTTCGCCAAATTTTAAAATTTTTACATTTCTTGCGCTTTACAGATAAGCGCAGGCCAGATTTATTTCTCCTTCTATTATCCATTCTGATAATAAGAATGTTCGAACACCAAAACGTATCACTTAAAACAGTTTAATAAATTGCACACTATTTTACGGAATATAATCGTAAATAATAAAAATAACAAAAACCGATCGAAAATATTGGAAGAAATGAAAACCCGTCAGTATTCAGGATTTCAGAACTTTCTATTCGGCCTGAAAACAACCGGACTAAACACAGAGAGTCATACATTTTAATAATATAAACAAGCTCACATAATTTCGTGTGGTGCATTTGAAAGGATATACATATTTATTTTAACGGACCAGACAAAGATGTTTCTGGCTCCTACCATTTTTACTTTCTCCGTTACGAAGTACGAGAAAGTATTGTGATCGTGATTTTTTTTTCAAAAAATTTTTTTACGGCAATATCCGTTTTGGGGTCCCTAGATGCCATTTCAACAATTTCTGGAAAAAAAATTTTTGTGTCTGTGTGTGTGTGTGTGTGTGTGTCTGTCTGTGTGCGCTGTATCTCAAAAACTAAAAGAGCAATTGGTATGAAACTTTGAACATCCATCTTATTTGATAATCTGAAGAACTGAAAAGCTTTTGGTAAAATTTCATACATTTCGGAAGTGGGCGTTTACCTTAACTGTTTTTTGTTTTTTGCCAATATTTTCTTAAATATGAAAAATATCACAAAAACATTCAAACAAACTTTAAAGACAACAAAGAAATTAATATCTTTTGCTTGAAAACATTTTTCATAAAATCATTTTTAATCGAGAAAAAAATTTATTATTATTTTTTTAATTTTTGGTTTATAATTATAAAACGATAATAGTTACAAAAAAATTATGTTAATAATAATTGTACAGAATGCCAAAATGAACAACTTCTAAAAATAAGTTTTTTTCGAAATCTCGTTAGTTTTTGAGTAAACCGAGTTTTTGGATTTGAAGTATAATTTTTCCATCTTTCATGATTTTGACGTTTTAAACGTCAGTTTCATCCGAGTTCACGCAACGCTCGATGTACATTTAAAATATGATTTCAATTCAAAATAAACCCATGAAAACGTAAATATAAAGTCGGAGAAAGTAACATGATGGCCACATTTTTACCATACGAATGATGACGTGCAGTATATTTTTTTCCTGAAAACTAAAATACGATCGAACGAAAAAAGGTGGTATCTCCTTAAGGTGATTACTTCTAAGCGAAGTATTTGCAGTTTTTAGACTTTTATTGTTTATATAATAAGACACTTTTACTTTGTTGGTATAATTTGCAACTTGCGATCAGGAAAATTCCTAAAGCTTTATTACTTGTGGAATTATCTTCAAAATTTCTAAAACTGCTTGGAAATGATGCATTTTTGACATGTTAGCAAAACAATTGATATTTTTAAGCCGGAAACAAAATGGCGACATTGATAACTTAAATTCGATTAAACAAAATTTGCATCTTGCGGGTAGAAAAATTCTTAAAGCTGTATTACTTGTGGAATTATCTTCAAAATTTTTAAAACTGCTTGGAAATGATGCATTTTTGACATGTTAGCAAAACAATTGATATTTTTAAGCCGGAAACAAAATGGCGACATTGATAACTTAAATTCGATTAAACAAAATTTGCATCTTGCGGGTAGAAAAATTCTTAAAGCTGTATTACTTGTGGAATTATCTTCAAAATTTTTAAAACTGCTTGGAAATGATGCATTTTTGACATGTTAGGAAAACAATTGATATTTTTAAGCCGGAAACAAAATGGCGACATTGATAACTTAAATTCGATTAAACAAAATTTGCATCTTGCGGGTAGAAAAATTCTTAAAGCTGTATTACTTGTGGAATTATCTTCAAAATTTTTAAAACTGCTTGGAAATGATGCATTTTTGACATGTTAGCAAAACAATTGATATTTTTAAGCCGGAAACAAAATGGCGACATTGATAACTTAAAATTCGATTAAACAAAATTTGCATCTTGCGGTTAGAAAAATTCTTAAAGCTGTATTACTTGTGGAATTATCTTCAAAATTTCTAAAACTGCTTAGAAATGATGCATTTTTGACATGTTAGAAAAACAATTGAAATAATAAAGCCGGAAACAAAATGGCGACATTGATAACTTAAATTCGATTAAACAAAATTTGCATCTTGCGGTTAGAAAAATTCTTAAAGCTGTATTACTTGTGGAATTATCTTCAAAATTTCTAAAACTGCTTGGAAATGATGCATTTTTGACATGTTAGCAAAACAATTGATATTTTCAAGCCGGAAACAAAATGGCGACATTCATAACTTAAAATTCGATTAAACAAAATTTGCATCGTGCGATTAGAAAAATTCTAAAAGCTGTATTACTTGTGGAATTATCTTCAAAATTTCTAAAACTGCTTGGAAATGACAAAACACAAATTTTATTTATTGTTGACTATAGTTTCGGCAACCATAGTCAAATAAAATTTGTGTTATACCAACAAAGTAAAAGTGTCTTATTATATTTACAACATGTATAACGAAGTAGAATCCTCCTCCATAAACAATATTTTATCGTTTAGTTCCACCGCCTGTTTACACTTAATTGCAGATGAAATCAATCTGGAATCACCTGCAAAAAAGTACCTACCTTATTGTTATGCATAAATTCTGCGATCACATATACAAGAATAGTAGAGGCCCTAACGTTGAACCTTACGGAACCCTATTACTTCCACCAGAATATTCGCTATTTAAGTACACACTGTTGTCGGTTAGCAAGAAAAGACATTGTAAGTCTGCTACTGGAAGGATCAAAATTGTATCAATGTCAATGTTATATTACTATTTTTGATTATTGATAATATTACAGTGAAATTGAGTAGAAAATCCTCTGATTGACACCTTAGATGGACCAACACAATTATATTTATATTAGTATCTGAGTTATCGGAAGTACCACTAGTAAAACTGTCTGAATATAAGTATCAACGTGAGCCACTCAAATGTTTATTTGCACATTTTTTACATACTTGGCAGTTTACTTGATACCTAATATAATTGACATAAACTAGTTTTTATAATATATTTCTATACGATCGCGCAACATATTATTAAATTTATCACCGCCTAATTTGTACCACAACTCCGTTTTGCGTAAATGCGAAATACCAATTACCACCGCATAAATTCCCGCATTAATTGCACCCGAGTCCGCCAGTAACGACTACAATATTGCATTTTTGCCTCTCAAATATTTGACTTCGCCGAATGGACTGGCCCCGAAATGCAAACTAATTAAGATCTATTTCTCGCAATTTCACCTCTCGCTTCTACAAATTTGCATTTAATTAAATTGCAAAATTCATGCACTGCTTTCGGAATTTTTACGTAAATAGATCAATATGTACATATTTTATATGCCGGCGGAAAGGGGGACGTAAACGCGAAATTGAACGCTGCACAAATTTCCGAATTGATTTTCATGCAGGACGCGCAAATATTTTACTTTTTATTTTGGCTCGACAAATAGGTTTATGAATCATAATTAATTTGAATGGTATTTATTGTATTTAATGTTTGCGAAAGGATACATTATTATTAGTAATCAAATGTTAATTGGTATATATTAATTTATATCCAATTATAGGTAGACACATGCTAATTTAATTTATTTTCGTAAATACTGTTACTGTTAAAAATAAATATATTGACAGAATTATTGTCGTTCTTGAAGTAATAATGATTGAAGTCCTGGGTATACTTAAAAATGACAAAATTTATTTAATTAAAAATGTATCACGAAGTAAGTGCCGCCGACCTCAATCAGTTGATTTCTTACAAATGTATTTTTTATGGCAGAAAGACCGTTGGTCGATAGCTTATGAAAATACATAAAAACCCATTTGAATATATTATGTCTATATATTAATGTTAGAACGAATAAAGGTTATTGAGTAGTAATTTTTAATTAAATCGCAAAACTTGCGAAATGCTACATATTTCAGCCTAATTTCAACTTTATTTGCCTGCAGAAAAAATTCCCGATTTTGTTAATAACCTCCCATAGAGCAATAATTTACATTCAGTTAAAGCTAATATCGAGAAATACACATTATCATTATTTTTATTACAAATTTATTTTTATTAATATAAAAAAAAATATCATACATGCATAGTATAATTACTTTAATTACAAACACGTATTAAAGAAAGACAATTTCACATATTATACATACATAATGGGTTATAAAAATAGGATGGCAATTACGCCCGGAGTTTCTGGTGGATGCGCCGGGTGTGCGCTCACCATTAAATAACCCGTCGTTATTTTTACAACCCATCCTAGGAATCCTCTTACATTCTACGCCCCTGCAACTTGCGATATTAAGGTAGATTACGTTGGTAATGGACATATCGCGGCTTGAAATAAGACAGGTGACACCCCGAAATCCAGAACTGGCATCACTTGAACCCGACTCTATTGCCGCAGATTAATTTCCACCCCACTAGGGGGATCTAAAACTGTATCATTTAAATTAGAGGTAGACCCATAATCCTTACGCTTAGAGTAATTAGTCATTTATTATTAAAAAATTTAATGAATTAAAGTTTCACGTCCTTAATTTAATAAATGGAGGAAAGTTTTTAAATTATTTTATGAATTCAGTTACTATCCGAGATTTGTTTAATTTATTGAAAATTGTACGTTTATTTTAATTAAATTTAGTGTGAGACATTTTGGTGTGACAGCGAGGAAAATAAGGATTTGGTCTTAGTGGTTATTTGTTTAAGTACCTGCTTTTACTTTGTGGTACATATTAAGGATTTTGAAATAAAATCCATTATTTAACTTTGTTTTAACACTTATCATCGACACCTAACAACCAGTTTTGCAGTTGTGCAATTTTCAAAAATCAAAATTGCGATTTTATTGGTAATCGACAAGGAAAAAGTGCAATTTTGACGTTTCTCTTGAACTTCACGGAAAAATGTCTTAATCCGTTTTTAAATTATCTTAAATTAACTACATTTTGACGTTTGAATCACCTAAATCCAACAGCTAATGCGGCAGTTATTTAATTTGAAAAACAATAAATTATTATTTTTTAGGTTTTCGAGTTGAAAAATGTGCAATTTTGACGTTTCACATTGACTTTACAAGAACAGTTTGAATCCGTAATTGAAAGATATAATTTACAACCTTAAATCATCAAAATCCAACAGCTACTTTTGCAGTTGTGTAATTTTCAAAAATAAAAATTGCGATTTTGTTGGCAGTCGATATGGAATAAGTGCGGTTTTGCCGTTTCACATTAAATTCACGCTAAAAGGTCTTTATCCGTTATTGAATTATATTGAATTGACTATATTTCAACGTTTGAATGACCAAAATCCAACAGCTAGTTTGGCAGTTATTTAATTTGAAAAAAAATGTGTTTTCGGCTTGAAAAATGTGCAATTTCAACGTTTCACATTAATTTTACAAAAATAATTTTAACCCCTTATCGAAACTAATTAATTTTGATACATTTAAAGTTTAAATCAAAAACATCTTACAGCTAATTTTGCGGTTGTGTAATTTTCAAAAGTCAAAATTGCGATTTTATTGGTAATCGACATGGAAAAACTGTAATTTTGACGTTTCTTGTTAACTTCACGCAAAAATGTCTTAATCCGTTTTTAAATGATATTAAATTGACTACATTTAACGTTTGAATGACCTAAATCCAACAGCTAATGTGGCAGTTATTTAATTTGAAAAAAATAAATTGCTATTTTTTTTCGCATTAATTTTCTAAGAACAGTTTAAATCCGTAATTGAAATGTATTAAATTGGCTACATTTCTCAGCTTATATCATCCAAATCCAACAGCTAGTTTTGCAGTTGTGTAATTTTCCAAAATAAAAATTGCGATTTTGTCGGCAGACGATATGGAAAATCTGCGATTTTGTCATTTCAAATTAAATTCACGCTAAAGGTCTTTATCCGTTATTGAATTATATTCAATTGACTATATTTCAACGTTTAAATTACCAAAATCCAACAGCTAGTTTGGCAGTTATTTAATTTAAAAAAAAATAAAATGCGATTTTTTAGATTTTCGAATTGAAGAAATGTGCAATTTTAACGTTTCACATTAATTTTACAAGAACAATTTTAATCTATAATTGAAATATATTAAATTGGCTACATTTTTAAATTAAAATTAACAACATATAACAGCACATTTTGCGGTTGTGTAATTTTCAAAAATAAAAATTGCAATTTTGTCGGCAGTCGATATGAAAAAGTGCAATTTTGACGTTTCAAATTAACTTCACGAAAAAATGTCTTAATCCGTTATTAAATTATATTAAATTGACTACCTTTCGACGTTTGAATCACCAAAATTCAAAAGCCAGTTTGGCAGTTATTTAAATTGAAAAACAATAAATTGCTATTTTTTAGGTTTTCGAGTTGAAAAAATGTGCAATTTTGACGTTTCTCATTAACTTTACAAGAACAGTTTTAATTCGTAATTAAAATATATTAAATTGGCTACACTTTTAAGTTTAAATCATAAACATCTAATAGCTAGTTTCGCGGTTGTGTAATTTTCAAAAATCATGGAAAAGGTGCAATTTTGACGTTTCAAATTAACTTAATAATGTAATTAATAAATTATATTAAATTAACTACATTTTGACGTTTGAATCACCAAAATTCAACAGCTAGTTTGGAAGTTATTTAATTTAAAAAAATAAAATGCGATTTTTAGGTTTTTGACTTGAGAATTGTGCAATTTTGGCGTTTTAAATTAATTTTACAAGAACAGTTTTAATTCATGATTAAAATATATTAAATTCGCTACACTTTTAAGTTTAAATTATCAATATCTAACAGCTAGTTTTGCGGTTGTGTAATTTTCAAAAATCAAAATTGCAATTTTCTTGGCAATCGGCATAGAAAAAGTGCAATTTTGACGTTTCAAATTAACTTCATGCAAAATGTCTTAATCCGTTATTGAATTATATTAAATTGATTACATTTCGACGTTCGAATCACTAAAATCCAAAACCCAGTTTGGCAGTTATTTAATTTGAAAAACAATAAATTGCTATTTTTTAGGTTTTCGACTTGAAAAATGTGCAATTTTAACGTTTCAAATTAATTTTACTAGAATAATTTTAATCCATAATTGAAACATATTAAATTGGCTACACTTTTAAGTTAAAATCATCACCATCTAACAGCTAGTTTCGCGGTTGTGTAATTTTAAAAAATCGTGGAAAAGGTGCTATTTTGACGCTTCAAATTAACTTCACCCAAAAATGTCTTAATCCGTTATTTAATAATAATAAATTGACTACATTTCGACGTTTGAATCACCAAAATCGAAAAGCCAGGTGGACAGTTATTTAATTTGAAAAACAATAAATTGCTATTTTTTAGGTTTTCGACTTGAAAATTGTGCAATTTTAACGTTTCATATTCATTTTACAAGAACAATTTTAATCCATAATTGAAATATATTAAATTGGCTGTATTTTTAACTTTAAATCAACAACATCTAACAGCTAGTTTTGCTGTTGTGTAATTTTCAAAACTCAAAATTGTGATTTTGTTGGCAATCGACGAGCAAAAAGTACAATTTTGACGTTTCTCGTTAATTTCACGAGAAAATATTTTAATTCGTTATTGACTTAACATTTGTACGTTTGCACCACCAAAATCCAACCGCTAGTTTGGTAATTATTTAATTTGAAAAAAATAATTGCGATTTTTGAGGTTTTCAACTTTTTTTCAAAAAAAAATTGTGCAATGTTTACGTTTCACATTAACTTTACAAGAACTCTTTTACTCCGTAATTGGAATGAATTAAATAGGCTACATTTTGAAGTTTAAATCATCACACCTTACAGCTAGTCTTACAGTTGTGTAATTTCAAAAAATCAAAATTGCGTTTTTGTTGGCAGTCAACTTAGAAAAACTGCAATTTTGATGTTTCTCTTTATTTCTGGAAAAAATGTCTTAATCCGTTATTAAATTATATTAACTTGAATATGTTTCGACGTTCGAATCACCAAAATCCAACAGCTAGTTTGGCAGTTATTTAATTTGGAAAAAAATAGCGAGTTTTTCGATTTCCGACTTGAAAAATGTGCAATTTTAACCCGCAGTTGAAGTGTATTTAATTTGCTATATTTTTAAGTGTAAACCATCAACACCTAACGGCCAGTTCTGCAGTTGTGTAATTTTCAAACATCAAAATTACGATTTTGTTGACAATCGATTTGGAAAAAGTGCGATTTTGACGTTTCACATTATTTCTACAAGAACAGTTGTAACCCGCAGTTGGAGTATATTAAACTGGTTATATTTTTAAGTGTAAACTATCAACACCCAGCGGCTAGTTTTGCAGTTGTGTAATTTTCAAAAATTAAAAATTACGATTTTGTTGACAATCGACTTGGAAAAAGTGCGATTTTGACGTTTCACATTATTTTTACAAGAACAGTTTTAATTCCCAATTGCAACATGTTAAATTAGCTACATTTTTAAGTTTAAAACATCAACATATAACAGTCAGTTTTGCAGTTGCGCAATTTAAAAAAATCAAAATTTCGATTTTGTTGGCAGTCGACTTGGAAAAAGGTCAATTTGACGTTTCACATTAACTTCACGTCTTAATCCATTATTGAATGATATTAAATAGACTACAAGTTATAAAAAAAATGATGCAGCTTCAAGTTACTAAAGGATCAGGAAATTCTAAAATATATCTGATTCATTCTACATAACAAATATTACGAAACAATAAAAGTTAAATAAAAAATTAACACTTGGTTTGTTTCATAAATTCCTTGTTTATTTACTGGACTAGTTTCGCTTGTTACAGCATTTTCAAGAGTCACGAGTAAATACACAACGAATTTGTGAAACAAACCAAGTGCTAATTTTTTATTTATCTTTGATTGTTTTCAAGATGTTTCACCAAGTGATAAGTGAGAAAGCTATTCAAGAAACATCATTAAAATTTCTATTAAGATTTTATTCAAATTGATTCGTGGAAGTTGTGATGGAATTTTTGAGGAGCGAACTACAATAATTTAGCGGATTTTGAAGGCGAAACTGGCGTTAAATAATTCCGGCGGCTTTATGAATTGAAGAATTAATATCGGGCTTAAGAGCTGACTTGTGCGGTGAACCGCATTTAGCTTTAGAGCACGCATTTCATTCCTCAGGAGCGGCGCAAAGTTGGCAATTAATCGAAAACTTTACCTAATCTCCCATTCCTTCTTGCTCTCCCGCTCCCTTACCCACACTCTCTCTCTCTCGGATTTTTTTTTCTGCCTGCGACGCCCCAATTTTCCGAGGCGGACTCCTCACTTTCCCGGAGGTCTGGCAGGTTAACCAGCAGCCGCCATAATCAAACTTTCAACTCCATGAATGAATTTTCCGACGTGTTTCATGAATATTTCTTTGACACCTCATTATGGCGCCGGTCGCTGTATTCCGCCCTAATCCATTTAGGGCCATGTTTCAACCTACGGTTACGTACAGAGGAAATAAATTAATTTTCTAACACACCGAAAGAAACCAGACACCCTAATACGGCGCACTGTTGTATCACATTTTGCAGGCTCCGCTCGAAAATCTCACCGTGCCTTTAATACGGTTTGTTTTCTAGTAGTTAATAAATGTGACACGTACTGCTTGTATGAATTTAATTTATTTCCAGCTAGCTGAGTTATTTAGAGTACTAAACAATTTAGCCATCTAAACACATACCAATGTTGTATTAATGGTAGTACTGCATTATTGTATCATCATCTATTATGTTCATTTGATGCTATACATTTATTGATCATTATTAGGATCATAATCCATTCCATAATGCTTTAGTTACGAATCACCAAACGAACATTGCAATGTGCAAATTTTGAGGTTATAATTTTTCTATGTCAGATAAGATTGATTTGATTTACATAGCATCGACACCGATGAAACGATATAGTAAATAGTGTATCAAGGGCCGAAAATAGGCTTTAGCAACCCGTCGATTTAGCAACACGAGCGAGCGAAGGGTTGCTAGATCATTTCGGCATGAGTTACACTCGATATTTTTTCGCCTGCCTTAAGTAAACACAGTGTTTCAGGAAATTTTATATCGCGCACCATTGAACTGTCACTGTCAGATTTTTGCATAGCCTACTCATATTCCGTGGAAGGTTGTCTAGATTATGCATATTATTTTTTCGGCCCTTGATACGCTAAATCGTACTTTCGGCCCGATTTTTTTGGCCGAAATATATGCTTTCGGTAGAGGCAGGCGAACAATTCATTTAATTTCTAATACTGTGTGTTTAAAAAAGAAATTAATCGCAGTCGCCTGTGAATTGAAATGCGCATGTCTCTGATAAAAATTCGTTGTTGTCATTCAGACAGTTAACGTCAACGTTGATCATTGTGCAAAAAGCGTTAATCGAAGGTAAGAAAAGGAAAGATTAAGACGTTGCAATTATTATTAAAACCAGCTTCCTTGATCCTCCTCGGTTTCTAGAGTCACCACCACGAATTGACTATCCCTTTACAAGATGAGACTATTCGCTGCTGATTTTTACTTTCTCCGTTACGAAGTACGAGAAAGTATTGTGATCGTGATTTTTTTTCAAAATTTTTTTTACGGAAATATCCGTTTTGGGGTCCCTAGATACCATTTCAACAATTTCTGGAATTTTTTTTTTTTGTGTCGTGTGTGTTGTGTGTTTGTGTGTGTATGTGTGTGTGTGTGTCTGTCTATGTGCGCTGTATCTCAAAAACTAATAGAGCAATTGATATGAAACTTTGAACATACGTCTTATTTGATAATCCGAAGAACTGAAAAGCTTTTGATAAAATTTCGTATACCGGAAGTGGGTGTTCACCTTAACTGTTTTTTTGTTTTTTGCCAATATTTTCTTAAATATGACAAATATCACAAAAATATTTAAACAAACATTAAAGACAATAAAGAAATGAACATCTTTTGCTTGAAAATATTTTTCATAAAATCATTGCTATTCGAGAAAAAAAATTATTAATTTTTCTTTAATTTTTGGTTTATAATTATGAAACGATAATAGTTACAGCAAATTTATGTGAATAATAATTGTAGAAAATGCCAAAATGAACAACATCTAAAGAATAAGTTTTTTTCAAAATCTCGTTAGTTTTTGAGTAAACCGGATTTTTGAATTTGAAGTATAATTTTTCCATCTTTCATAATTTTGACGTTTTAAACGTCAGTTTCATCCGAGTCTACGAAACATTCGATGTACATTTAAAATATGATTTTAATTGAAAATAAACCACGAAAGCGTAAATATAAATGATACCATCAAGTCGGAGAAAGTAACATGATGGCCACATCACCATTTTTTTACTTGTTCGTGTACGCGCATCTTCTTCGCCTTTAAGTAATGCAATTATTAAAAAATCCGAACGGTATTGAATGTATAATTTGTGTTCCGACTTTAAATTCGGTCTTTGCAAATTGTATTGCCTTATTACTTTACAGTATAAGCAATACAGTAGAAGTGCCCTTTAATAGTTTATTATTCCAATTTCAAGGGACTCTTTTGTAGATCCGTACCCGCATTACTCCGAATCTCGGGAAATATAATGATTATATTTTACCAGTATATCTCGTGTTTTCTTTCATCTTTCTTTCTTGCAATACGATCACCACTTTATTCACCTCACCTTCATTATTTTATTTTGCTTTTTGAAAATATTGTACGTATACAGCTAATTCGCTTTTTATAAATTACACCGTGTATATCAAAACAAGTTTAATTTTTCTTTTCATATAACATAATAACTTAAACAGTCAACAGTTTTATAACATCAAAAAATTAGCGACCATGCTGCTTAATCAAAACTGCAATGAAATTCTTGGCTCATTATAAAGGGTTTTTTCAATAAGAGGTTTCATTTTGAATAACCCGCTATCTGGGCAGCTGTCACTTTTGCAGCTGTCATCTTTTGACATTTGATAAGTAAAAACTATGCCATTAGTAGAAATGCAACGATACACGACACATTGAAATTATTAAAATTCACTAGAGAAATGGTGAAAATTTTGCAGTCACAGTTCGCCAAACTAAAGCACTTTTGGGTCGTCGTGAAGCACCTTCCCGGCCAGCAATAGTAAAACTGGTTAAAAAATTTGAGCTGTTGGGACAACTTAGTGATGTAAAGAATCGAAACCGTGTGCGTCGCTCAAGAACAATTGAGAATATTGCTGCTGTAGCCAATAGTGTTAACGAAAACCCAGGTTTGGCGATTTCTTTTGGAATTAGACATTGCAAAAACGACATTACACCGTATTTTGCATAAAGACTTAGGTTTGAAGGCTTTTAAAGTTCAGTTAACACAAGAACTCAAGCCGGTCGATCATCAGCAAAATTGTATCTTTGTTGATTGGGTCCTTGAAATGCATCAAAATGATCCGGACTTTCATAGAAAAATCATCTTCAGTGATGAAGCCCATTTTCACCTCAGAGGCTACGTGAATACGCAGAATTGCCGTATTTGGGGCTCAGAAAATCCAAGAATGCTTATTGAAAAGCCTCTCCAACCTCAACGTGTCACTGTTTGGTGGCACATTTTTGGGCTGGCGGTGTGATTGGACCTTACTTATTCGAAAATGAGGCTGGTGCAACTGTCACGGTGAATGGATTGCGCTATTGAGCTATGATTAATGTTTTTTTTTGGGCCGGAATTGGAAGATATTGATGTGGACGACGTTTATTTTCAACAAGACGGTGCTACGTGCCACACAAGCAACGAAACAATCGCAATTTTGCAAGAAAAGTTTCCTGGCCGTGTTATTTCACGAAGAGGTGATCACAATTGGCCCCCGAGATCTTGTGATTTGACACCTTTAGACTTTTTTCTTTGGGGCCACGTGAAAGATAAGGTCTATGCCAATGCTCCACAATCGATTCAAGACCTAAAAAATGGAATTCGTGAAGTTATCGAGGACATACAGCCGCAAATGTGCGAATTGGTCATGGAAAATTTCATGAAAAGGATATGGTGCTGTAACCGTAGTCGTGGCGGCCATTTGGCTGATATCGTTAATGGCATACCTTTCTCTTTACAATGAAATAAATATCCATTGATTTCTTTTAACATATACTCGTTTTTTTTTAATATCAAAATGAAACCTCTTATTGGAAAACCCTTTAGTTCAATTTTATTAGTGAAATCTTTTATAGCCCGATAGATTTGAATTAAAATTTGTTTTCCCATCAATATAAATGCAAGTTGATTTTAGAAATACCTCCACATAAATCTACTGACAATGTAATTTATAAAGACGTAACAAAAATTATTAAAAAAAAAACAGTAAACCATTAAGAAGATATTTCAGTGAATCACGATTTCTTTTTTGATATAATTATAGGAAATGTTTTAGGTCGGATTTTTTTCTCTATGAATTGAATTACAAGGTCTATTAAAATTTCTTATAATGTCACATTACAAGGATTAAATCCAATCGTAAAACTAATCTCGGAAGCAATGTATCACAGGCATGGGCGCAGTAACAGTTATTTACTGTACAAGTGGGTAGAGTAAGGTATTACCCACCGGGCGAAAGGGTTTGTCAATTTTCTCTAGTGACCATACTTTACTTCGTTCACGCGTGTTTATCCAACACCTCCAATTTAAATAAAAATATCAAGGAACTGTTGTAAAAATGAACGAAATCTGTAAACTTCTAAATCAGAATGCCTTTGAAAACCGTTTTTCGGCATGTAACGTCAGAATTGCGAATTTCAGGTTAGGAATGCATACAGTGTACGTCAAAATGAGATACCCTTCGGTCCGTTGAACAACTCATGGTATGTAATGGCAAGTTTGATATAGGGTGGCCTTCTGTTTGCGTTGCAACGTAGATGAACACTTTACCGTTGGCAAACAGGAACTTTTCCTATCTAAATTCGCCTTAGTAACTTAGTAATGGATTAAGAGGTGTTAGATAAAAATAGTATTTATGCTTTATGAAAGGATATACTTAAGAAATTTACTAATTTTTCATTGATAAGTACGGTTTCTAAAGAGTTTATCGAATCGTGAAACTTAAGCTGCTTATAAAGGATTTTTCAATAAGGCCGGGTCGATGTTGGCAGCCTGTGGCGACCATGTTGTTTTGACGGCGTTTGTTTAACCTATTGTTTATTATTCAGTCACTGATGCCAAATCACCATGCAAGGTACACATTTGAGTAGCACGTCCAAATGATAAAACTTTATCATCAAAATGGGTATTTGTTAGTGCAAATGTTGCGCGCGTTGCTCCCATTTTACGGCAGACGCGGTGGCCCTTCAAGACAACTCTCCAACGTTTGGTGGTACAAGAAGTTATTGGGGGGCCGTGGTGGTCTAGTGAGTAGAGCTCCTGCTCACGGGCCTCGTGGTCGTGGGTTCGAATCCCATCAGAGCGGTCACTTTTTCGGAATGAAGAAGTGGCCGTTCGGGTCCATGGATTCATTATATAAATAATAATGATTATATATGATAATAATAATTTATTCATGTCAATCAAAAAGTTACACAGGTCAATTAATTACATACGTAATAATAAATATATATTTATATACATCTATATAAATATATAAACAAATATGGTTTATAGTTGTATTGGGTATCTTAAAACTACCTTAAAATTATTTTATAATCGATCATCAAGGAAATCTCTCCAATGATAGTAAGCTTTATTACATAGTAACATCTTCATTTTTGATTTAAAAACCGAAAAACATTCATTTTTAATTGAATTTGGGAGTTTATTGAAAAATGGTGGACCGTAATAATTTAAGCAATTCCGAGATTTATAAATACGGGTGTACTGTAATGGGATATCTCCAGATATTCTGGTATTATAACCATGATGATTATGTGGAGTGTGATTCGTTGAATACTATTCAGAAATCAATACAAATAGTTAAATGATACCTCTGGCAGAATGGATCAGCTTCCCATGCCAAAAAAAAATGCCGTAATAATTTCATGTCCCAATTTTGCTGTATAACAAAAACAAATAATTTTTGGAACACCCTGTATTTATTCAAGTTTTCTGATGACATTTTTCAACCTCTACATTGTTGTCTATTTAGTTTTGGATTATGTTACAGTGTTGCTAATTTACTTTTTTTTCTCCAAATCGTCGCGACCTCGTTTTTTGAAGGTAAGAATAAGTTTTAGCAAAAATCTTAGTGTGCTTAATAAGCAGCGTATTGGTAATGAGAAATTTGAATTTAGTAATACAGGGTATCAAACTGCAAATTTCAAAGCACGTCGTTATCAGAAATGTATTGAGGTTCAAGGGCATTATTTTTAACTCTTCTTAAATTGATATTTCTTAAATTAAGTTTTATGTATTGTAAAAGAAATAATTGTTTTTCGTGTTCGATTGAAATTGTGTTAATTTTACTTTAATAATTAAATATTGCAGAAATTAGGCGTCGGAAAGAAACATATTTTCGATAAAAGTTATCTGCTTTCTGTCGTATATTCAGATAAAAAATACAGGTTTCTATATAAAAATAACAAGTTAAGTAAATAAATTCAAAAAACGAAATATAGCCTGAATATATAAATATTCAACCTGTTCGTAACTCTGCAAGCAAAATTAAGTCTTACTAAGACTATAAACAAATAACTTATTGAAACAACTACTATATCAATATTCAATATCCGGCGTGGCACTAGCCAGGGAAGTAGTTGTTTCAATAAGTTATTTGTTTATAGTCTTAGTAAGACTTAATTTTGCTTGCAGAGTTACGAACAGGTTGAATATTTATATATTCAGGCTATATTTCGTTTTTTGAATTTATTTAATACTTTCTGCAATAAGTAAGGTTGTTTCTATTTTATTTATAAGTTAAGTGAAATGAATTGATTGACACTGGAGGCGTTTACTTCGTGATACATTTTGAATTGTAAATAAAACACTTTCTTTGTTAATATCACTCGATATCGAGTGATATTAACAACAGGCTGCCAACATCGACCCGGCCTTATTGAAAAATCCTTTATAAGCAGCTTAAGTTTCACGATTGGATAAACTCTTTAGAAACCGTACTTATCAATGAAAAATTAGTAAATTTCTTAAGTATATCCTTTTATAAAGCATAAATACTATTTTTATCTAACACCTCTTAATCCATTACTAAGTTACTAAGGCGAATTTAGATAGGAAAAGTTCCTGTTTGCCAACGGTAAAGTGTTCATCTACGTTGCAACGCAAACAGAAGGTCACCCTATATCAAACTTGCCATTATTAACAAAGAAAGTGTTTTATTTATATGTGAAATGACCTTGAAAACCTGCTTAGAATTAAAAATAGATACACCCTTTATGGCAAATTTTTTTTTTTCTTCAAAACTTCGATTCCATAATACTTCGGGTGTCCGATTCTTCACCCTGTATACATATATCTTTATTCGGACTAATTTTTACATGTAGTCATTTGTTTGCCTATACAATAAATGTTTTGTTAGTCTGTCTGGGCTATCGACCATAGATCTTTCTGCGTAATACATATTTAATAATAAATTTATTTTGTATTATTCCTATGTTCAGTAAAATATCCAACACTTAGGCTGAAAGACCGAGGGTCATTAGCCAATGAACAGGAAAAATAAAATTGTTATACTGTCTATCATTCTTTTACTCACATACTGTATTGTACTTTTATTTCTGTAAATAAAGATGTTGTATATACATATATCCAACACTTTTTTTACATTATTTCAAAAAGATTTTTATCCAAAATTTATGGTTGAAGTAGATTTTAATTTACATTTTAATAGGATTTTTCAAAAGGAATTTTATCCCAATTAATTAATCAGACTAAATTTCAAATTTTTGCCATTTGATTTTACGAAAGTTTGTGTTACATATATCAAATTTGATTTTTGTTATTCAATTTTGCAGTAATCACATAACAGCTCTTTTCTCCAATCCTTAAAAAAGGAATAGTATTTCTTTCGAAATTTTGCTGCTCAGATGTTCAATTTTTTGTTTCCGTCTATATTTGTTAAGATATTTTTCATGGTAACAAAATTACCGGAGAAAAAGACAAAACAATTTTTTGGATTATCAAATAAATTTTTCTAAATTTCGTATGAAAATACTTTCTTGAGATGCAGCGCGTATAGACAAGCACACTCAGAAATCGTTTAAATTGTCTCTAGAAACATCGGAACGAATTTTTCCGTTAAAAAATATTAATTGTCACAATATTTTCCCGTTTAAATTCTGACAGAACAACAACACATTATCACCGCTACTGGTTTTTTATCACTTGCTACTGTGCATTTCCTTGCATCTGATTAGCTGAAAATATATTCTAGTAGGCTATGAGTTGTATTCTCATACCATAAGAAAATAAGTAGTATAGGTCATGGAAATGCATCCCATTAAAAACTAATTCGAACCTTCGATGCTATTAAACAAATAGGAGGCTATTAAAAACATTAGAAATAACAATAGAAGTGTTATTGAATGCTTTCTATTTTTGAATCTATTATTTGTTTTTTTTTTATGTTTCGTCATCTGATAATAGAAATATGCTTCCGATTGCCTAAAGCTTTAATGGCGTGCAGTCTGGTGACACATTAGTTTCTATCAATCAGAAATATATTAGTGGAATAAAACACACTGGGAATTGTATTCTATTTTTAGTCCTCGAGAAATCGGATATTTTAATGTAACTTATTGTTTGCGGCTGACGAAGGGAAGAAATCCGGGACCAGTTTCATCGACTAAAAGCCGGCCCCCGCCCCGCGCTAAGAAATAAAGCCCTTTTTAAAATCTTATAGGAAATGTTTCCGCACTATTGGTCCCATTATATTCCGTAACAAGCGAGGATATAAACCCGGGAACGAGGGGTGGGGGGCAGAAACACCATGACAAAATAATCAGGATGAAACCTATTCCCTGTAACGAATTTGAGCAGATTTCTGGGACCAATACGGTATCCAATAATTGCGATCCGGCCGCACACATAAACACCCTTATAGAGGCACACAAAGTGTGTGTGTGTGTGTGTGTGTGTGTGTATGCGGGCGCTTTTACGACGGGGCTTCCGTTATATCATAATGATAACAAGAATATCTTTCAGTGGATTCCGCCCCCAGATGATCATAAAAATAATGAATTCTGATCGCGTTCTCATCCACCCCCACGTAAATAAATAATGTGAAGAGTGCAATTGTCAATATTGGAAATGTATTTTGATTCGTGTAATGAGAAGCTGGATTTTTTTTTATTTTTGAGTAGCTTTTCACCTCTTAAAACTAATTTGTCACTGAATTGTTTGTACTGATGACTGCCAGAAGCCGGTTTGCTTCTTGTTATTGTTGGGAAACAATTATTAATGGCTGAACCAACAATTCTTTAATAATTGATATCTAATTGTATAAATCATTTTTTCTACTTTGGTTTAACAATCGACCTTTTGTTATCTCAAAAATAGTTTAATAATGAGATTTTTTATTTTACAGTTTTGCTCATTATTAAATTATTTGTGGTAACATTTTAGTTGTTGCGATTGGCAGTACTTAAACGTGACATATGTCGACATCAAAATGTAAAATTGCCGTTAATTCATGGGATAATTGGAACCGTCTAATGCGTTACGCACTGAATATGCTCGATAATGCATATTGGGGAGTTCTCCACCAGTACCACTAAGGATAAAGAGAATGGAGGCGTCATATTGTCCACTTTTTATCCGCGTGGAAAATGTAGGAACTCGGTGACAATGGCCGGACGCATGAATTCACTTTGATCTCGGTGACGACGTTTAGGCAACACAACATACACAGAGGAAAGCTTGTAATTTATTATATGTATTATCACTTTCTTCGCAAAACGAATATCACGGAAGAAACAGCGAGAGTATAATGCATGTTTCATTCGCGCCGAAAAAGAGCCACTTGAGTCGGTGTGTTAATTCGGTGTGGATTTTTAATTAGCGTCGATCGATGCCTGACACGAGGAACGAGAGACAAATGTAAACATAACCTTAAATTTCGATTATCATTTAGACGTTGCATTATTTTATAAGCTTAAATTGGTTACAACTTACGTGGAAATAGTTTGTTTATCGCACCCTTGGCAACCTCCCTTATTTTTGGAGGTGTGTAAGTGATATTCTTGATTTAATATGTTTTAAAATTAACTATTGAAATCGCTGTAGAAATACGCATGTCAAATATTAAATTCGTTCGAAAGGATCAAATGTTTTTAGTGCTGCCAAATGTTAAAAGATAAAACTCACTAGGTTTAAGTATATATTTTATTTTAGAAATAATTCCTTATCTAAAACCAAAGTAGAAAAAATAGTATATTATACTTGTTTAATAAGAGGCATTGTGGGACACTCGTTACATTCGAGCACTCCTCGGTGCGCGAGTCGTGCTCCAATCCCACTCGTGACACAATATACCCTCTTATTAAACTTGTATAATAATGTACTATTGCTGTACGTTTCTTAGAAATTATATGTTTTTGTAGATTGAGTTAAATCTTAATTTCTCATTGTTATTTGTTGAATAAACTGAATTATATCTATAGATAAAAATTATATGGGCCGGAATTGAATCGTTAAGGAATTACTAATTTATCCGGATGCAATTTATGGCAGCTTCTTTTTCATGCCCGGAATAAACTTTTTCCGTGCATTATTTACAGCCCCGGATTCGCCTCGAGACTTTGAGTTTTCCATCTTCGTTCCCCTGGAACTGGCCTCCTCACGCAGCCTGCATGCGTCCTATTCCCACTTGTGGCTCGCCAAGGCCGTAAAAAAAGACGTGGGCTTGAAGGAAGGGTGGTCACGCTAAAATTACTGGAGACTCCAGGGTGCCGGAGTGGTAATGCACTTGGTATATACATTATATAACATTCAGTCCGCAACTTGTAGTCTCTCTTAAGGCTGTTCGTCCCGCAACGAATAGTTTCTCCAGCGGGACATATACTTGTCTCTTAAAAATCCTATCGCAGAAAAAAATTTTTTTTACAGGTGGCGTCACGCCAACTAAAATATATTGCGGTCTAGCTCATACGTAATTGCTTCCTTATTTTTCAGGTAAAACTAATTTGGTTTGATGAATTTTATTACAAAAGAAACAATCTGTGTCTCCATAGTAAAACATTTTGAATTTTCAGCGTGTATATAAATTTTATTTAACGTTAAAAATACCTATTTTTTAACGTTAAATTACACATTATTAGACATACTTATAAAAAATATAATTCTTTAGAAACCAACATTCATCCTTTATGCAACCCTGTGTAAAACATGATTACATAATTTTTATCGATTACGTTAAAATCAATTACGAGCCAGGTACCAGAAACCGTAGTATACAGGGTCCTGCATTTCACCTCCCGTCTTCTATAGCTCATTTACTAATTATGTTGGAATTTTGATATTTTGCAGAATAAATTTGCATCCTAGAATGCATTTCAGTAAAATATTTTTGATTATACAGGGTGCCCCAAAAAAGCGTGACGTCATGATGATATATTTTTTAAATTACATGCTATGTATCTGATTGCTAATTTGGGTACCTTTTATGGTTGCCTACATACTCCTATAATTTTATTGGAATCGATTCAGGGATATCAGCAAAAAAAAAACTCAAAAAATCAGTTTTGCTCTATTGGTTTAAAAAATGAATAAAAAATAAAAATATTGCCTTGTTAATAAATCATACAAGGTACTTATTAAATAAGGTCTGATAGTCCCGTTAACCAAGTTTGATCGATATGAATTATACAGGGTATCCAAAATTTAGTGTCAAATGTTTCAAACTCTAAAGCACTTAATTTTTCTTATTTTAAATTGGAGCCCCTGTATATTTTTATGTCGTTCCATGCAGAATTAAAAAACAAACATTTTTCCTAATAGCAACCCTGTCCCAATTCCTAACGCATTAAAAGTTATTTGCAGAAAACTCGTTTTATCAACCATTTCAATAGCCATTTTAAATAAAAATCGAAGGTGGCTTTGAAAAACAATTTATTGACATATTTAACAAGGTGACAAGAGACTGTTTTGACTTTAGTAATGTAAAAATTTAAAGCATTGTTATCTTAAGCTCTTTGTACTCATGATTTATTTTTTTTCCATGACAAAATATTATCTTAGTTATTAGAATAAGATAAAATTAATCTAAATTGAAATCAATCAAAACAACGTCTTAAATATTTTCCGAGCGAAAATGTTTCAATTTACGTTTTTAAGTCGTTTGAAGTAATTCCTTAATTTGGGATCCTCGTCAAAGTCATCTTCCAATTTATAAAGGTCGTCATTTACGAACTTTTCGCGAGGATTAAAGGAATTCAGGAAATTGAGTTAATTCATTTTTTTTTTCGCTCTCCGTTTCGCGGACACATTTTAAAATTCAAATTTAATTCGCGGTAATATCGTTAAGTATGTAAATGTAAGTTTTAATTAAAATTGATACGGTCATAAAATCATTAATACTCGTGTGGTTTAAATACGCAAGTTTTTCGTCCGGAAATCAATTACCGGGTTTAATTGAAACTCGTTCATATCCAGGAATTATAGAATATTCATTAAGCCGAGCACATAATCGATTCTGTTTTACTAACGTTTTTTTAATTAAATTCGACTGAGCGTAAAAGTTCTAAAGCAAATACAATTACTTATTTATTTTTTCTGTGAAATATGTTTGAAGCAATTGCATTTTAAGGATTCTGCCACCACCGTTGCATAATTTTAAATTTTTATTTTAATGAAATTATTTAATGATATTATCGGTTGTGGCAGAATGCCCCGGTTGGCTACGGCGACTCCTAAATCTTATGCGCTTTCTTAACCGGAATTCCTGTCAACCATCCTTCCTTAAAAAAAAATGAAATGGACAACAACTAAACAGCTGCGAGTGACATAAGTGCATCTTTTTACTAGTAGTTTCAATTTTCTACATCTACACCAGGCTAACATAACTGAGATAAGAATTATCGCTGAGTGGGGTTCAAAAATCAAATCATCTGAATGGAGAGGATTTATTTAGGACAAATGCAATGGCTCGTTAAAAAGATTTAGAATTTTATTCGCTTAAATTAGACGATTTACAAACTCGCGATAAGAGGAAAGCCGTAGACAAACTTTCGATAAATCGGGAATTTGAATTAGAATTCTTTCGTGGTCGGTGTGGTTTTCATCAATATATTCTTAGCAAGAATAGTCAATACGGAATAAAAATATTGCTACTTTACGTTTTAATGACATTTTATACTGCAAATTTTGAGGTTTATGTCGGATCCCAACCTTTCCTTTACAAAAAGTAATAGTCCTTTTGCAGTTATGGGCAGACTTAAACAACAAATAAGTGAAAACGGGATAAATATCACGATACACAATTGATTTACAAGTATCGAGTTGTCTGATCACTTGCTGAGTAAGAAACTCACCATGGTTGGCACCGTACGGAAAAATAAGAAGCATCTGCCTACTTAATTTTTTGGAGAAGAAAAAAAAATACGGTGGGATCTGGCCTGTTTGGATTTAGAGAGAATTGCACTCTGGCGTCCTACGTACCAAGGAAAAATAAAAAAAAACGTCATGCGTATTTCAACCATGTATCTGATGATGCGATGAATACGGAAACCAGGAGGCAAGAAATGATCTCTATTTTTGTGAGTCAACTCGTCGCGGAGAGTCGATTTTTGAAGTGACTCATGATTTTTGAAAAATTAAAAAGTATGTCTGGGAAAATGCGAAGAGCAAAAAAATCAATCATCAATTTACCGCTGAAAACTTAGTGGACAGAAATAAAATGCGTAAGGAAATTTACACAGGAGACACTTGCTATCCACTGATGAATGGCGTTTTCTGTGATCAATTAATAATTTTAATTTGGTGGCAAATATTGCTTCACAAGTTGCTATAGTCTTCTGTTTGGTGCGACTTCGTATGTAATCTGATCATTTTCATTGTTGGAAAATTTGGATTTGCAAACTAAAATACAATTAACATACCCAAACAACAAACTCCGTTACAAGTGATATATAAATTGGAATTAAAGAAACACATTTTTCTACGTCCGTTATAAAATGTACAGCTTTGCGTTCATAAAATATGTGCTTTCTGAAGACTTCAAAAAGCGAGAAAAAGTGCCAAAACGGTTCATTTTTTAAAGCTACTATAAAATTGTTGTCATGAACGCTTATGTCAGGGCCGGTTTTACCAACGTCAGTTATAAAATTATTCAACCATTAAATTTATTCATCAAATAAGATTGACAATTATCCTTTCACCAATGTCAAATAACGCTATTTATTTATTTAACCGACAAATCGAAGTTAAATAGAAATTTTTCTCTAGTTTAAATTTTCAAGCCTCAAATTGAATGCACTTTCAAACCAAAATACTTAGAGTTCAAGTTAAATATATCGAATTAATGATGTATTATAACTTATCGAATTTACATAAAGTTAGGACTTGTAAAGCAACTTTTCTCACTTGTAGGAATTGCCAATCTTTCCTACTCGTGAAAAACAATATTACTTTATCCACTTGTTGCATAAATAACTATTTCATTAAAAGCATTGTAAAAAGTCTTTAAAAAGATCTGAAGAAATTGCCCTGAAAAATAAATCCCAAAAAGAGTCTTCAAAAAAAGTTCCGCAAAAAGGCCTAAAATCATTCCTGAAATAAACATTTTTGAAAATAGTTTCAAAAAAATGCTAAAAATATCTGAAAAAGTCCTGATTTTTTTTAGTTTTTAAATTTTTAATCTTAATTGACCAATATTTTAAGTTGTATTCATTATGTATGTCTTTTTATTGTAATAATGTCTCTTTTATTCGGTAGATTTTAAGTTTTACTTGTAGATATTGTTTTAGATAGGCTATTATTATTTTAATTTTATAATTTTGTACACGTAAACATGTAAACATTTTATAAATTTAGCATAATTATTGAATATTTAAATATCAACTAACACCATCGTTAATAATTACCTCACTAACCCATGGATGTTGTAATCATTCTTCTTGAAGATTAAATAAATTTGAATTTGAAAAAGGTCCTGAAAAAAAAATTCCTAAATAATGTCATGAAGAAAATTCTGAAAAATTTGTTCTGAAAAAAATCCCGAAAATAAGTCCTGAATGAAGGGTTTTTGAGAAAGTCCCGAAAACGTCTCGAAAAAATATGCCTCAAAAAAAAGAAATCCTGAAAACGAAGACCCTGAAAGTCCAAACAATAAGTCTTAAAAAAATGTCTTAAAAAGTCCTGAAAAAGAATCGCCGAAGAAAGGTCTTTTAAGAATGTCCTTAAAAAAGACCTGAAAACAGTTCTGAAAACATTGTCCTTAAGTCCCAAAAAAGGCGAAAAAAGAACAAAAAACTGTTAAGAAAAAAAATATTCGGAAATACGAAATTTTACCAAAAGCTTTTCAGTTCTTCGGATTATCAAATAACAATAATGTTTAAAATTTTATGGTCATTTCTGTATTGGTTTTTGAAATACAGCGCACACAGTTACAGACAGACTTTTATGTAGAGAAAAAATGGTGATGTGGCCATCATGTTACTTTCTCCGGCTTTATATTTACGTTTTCATGGGTTTATTTTCAATTGAAATCATATTTTAAATGTACATCGAGCGTTGCGTAAACTCGGATGAAACTGACGTTTAAAACGTCAAAATCATGAAAGATGGAAAAATTATACTTCAAATTCAAAAACTCGGTTTACTCAAAAACTAACGAGATTTCGAAAAAAACTTATTTTATAAAAGTTGTTCATTTTGGCATTCTCTACAATTATTATTCACACAAATTTGCTGTAACTATTATAGTTTCATAATTATAAACCAAAAATTTAAAAAAAATTATAAATTTTTTTCTCGAATAGCAATGATTTTATGAAAAATATTTTCAAGCAAAAGATGTTCATTTCCTTGTTGTCTTCGATGTTTGTTTAAATATTTTTGTGATATTTTTCATATTTAAGAAAATATTGGCAAAAAACAAAAAACAGTTAAGGTAAACACCCTTACGTGTACGAAATTTTACCAAAAGCTTTTCAGTTCTTTGGACTATCAAATAAGACGTATGCTCAAAGTTTCATATCAATTGCTCTATCAGTTTTTGAGATACAGCGCACACAACAAACAGAAACACACACACACACACAGACACAAAAAAATCACGATCACAATACTTTCTCGTACTTCGTAACGGAGAAAGTAAAAATGGTGATGTGGTCACCATGTTACTTTCTCCGATTTGATGGCATAGTTATTTATGTTTACACTTTCATGGTTTATTTTTAATTCAAATCATGTTTTAAATGTACATACAGCGTTTTGTAGAATCGGATAAAACTGACGTTTAAAATGTCAAATTTATGAAAGATGAAAACGACAAATTACACTTTAAATCCTAATAGTTTACTTAAAAACCAAAGAGATTTCGAAAAATACTTATTCTTTATAAGTTGTTCATTTTGGCATTTTCTGCAATTAATATTAAAATAAATTTGCTCTAACTATTATCGTTTCATAATTATAAATTAAAAATGACAAAAAAAAATTATAACTATTTAATAACTATTATTTTTCAAAAACCAGACATTTTTAAACAAAAGATGTTAATTTCTTCGTTTTCTTCATGTTTTCTTCAAGTGCTTTTATAGTATTTTTCATATTTAAAAAAATATCGGAGAAAAACAAAAAACGGTTAAGGTAAACACCCACTTCTGGTGTACGAAATTTTACCAAAATCTTTTCAGTTCTTTGGATTATCAAATAAGGCTTATGTTCAAAGTTTGATGTTAATTCATGTAGTAGTTTTTGAGATACAGCGCGCACATGCAGAAACGTACACAGAACAGAAATGTATATTGAAATAAATTGTATACCTTTTTCTCGTATCGTGTAATACAAGAAATCGAATCTTAAACAATAAATTGGATGAAAATAGGAAACGCTCTATTTCATAACATTGCCTAAAATTGTGGCACGTGAGTTGAGTTTAATAGTCAGTTTACTCAGAAACCAAAGAGATTAAAAAAAAACTTATTTTTTATAAGTTGTTCAATTTGGTATTCTTTAATCATGTACATTTGCTGTAACTAACTAACGTTTCGGGCACCAGTATAAATTTTCTTACCACAGCTCCTTCTTTTCCTTTTCTTCCTCGCTCTATTCTGAAAATTTCCAGTCACACTAAGCCTCATAAACATGTCTCCTTTTCTTGCACGTCTCTTTCCGTACTTTTTCTTAGGTGGGGGGGTGTTGTGGAGTCGCCTGAGTCATGGATTTGGACAACGGAATCAGGATAGCGAGAATGGTGAGACGTTACTGGGGAAACAAGTTGGAAAAATAAATAACATACATTAAAAAGTTTTTGTGCAGCTGAAAAAGGAAATAAAAACTTAGGTCTTATTTGCATCATAAACGGAGTTCTTTTTATCATTTGGCGTGAGCGATCAATTCAACTATAAGCCACCTTACATAATAAATGAACAATGTCTTTAAACTAGGTGCTTCAAGTAGGTACGAGTGGTACTGCTGTAATCGACGGCATTAACAATGAGTGTACTATTCAAAATCTTGAGCCAATGATTGAAACCGCAGATTTTATTTTATCAATTTTTGGAAACGAAATTCATGAAATAAACATCGAGGAAATCGCAAGGCGATTGATTATTACGTACACAAATCAACAGACTCTGGAGATTAAAATAGTAATTATTGACAAGATACCAGGAAAGGCTAAAGAATACTACAGCGCCGATTCTGTAATATCAGAAGATCCGAGCGATATTCAGTCGGGTTTTTGAACGAAGAGACTCCATCGGGTATGCCACCACACGTTTTGCTTTTCAAAGCTGAAGTGATAATTATGCAAATCCGAATAAAGAAATGTGTTATAGAAATTGCGCGGTTGTCAACTTTATTGAGTGCAGGCATAAATATTTTTAGAATAGATTTACAACCATCTGACACTATGCTGCCATTTATTCTTAAACGTAGACAATTCCCACATTATCCCAGCATACGCCATGATCATTATACAGTAGAAGGGTCAAACTTTTGATCATGTTGGTATTGATCTAACTCCAATCTTTGCACATGGTCAACTTTACGTTTCATTGTCTCGGTCGAGAAATCCAGCGAACGTAAAAGTTCGCATAAATTGAAATCCTCTATAAGGAAAGCTGCTGGACGATGATCAACAATTTACAGAAACTGTTGTCTACCAAGAAGTTTTTGATCCACACTGAATATTAATTGTTAACTGGTGGATGCATTTAAGTAGGACGATAACTGTCTGGCTACCTTTCTTGATCTGAATTGTGGTAACTCGTAGTGGTTTTATCTGAACGATATCGGAGGTTAAGAATAAATAAATTTTCTTACCTGATATTTACAGTGTTGCCAACAGTACATGAATTAATATAACATAAAATAAATAACCAAATACATAACTGGTTACCTTTGTTGATCTAAGCAAGGCATTTGATTATGTAGTTCATGAAATCCTCTTAAGGAAACTGTCGCTGTATGGTTTCCATGAAAGACATGAAAAACGTATTGGTTCATATGTAAAAGGTAGAAGGCAAGTGGTACGTGTGAATAGTGAAGGATCAGCTGTAGCTACTAAGCACGTTATCCCTCAATGCTCGATTATAGGACCTCTTCTCTTCAGCGAATGCTTAAACCTTACAACTGATTAATTAAAAATTCTTACTTAATTATAGACTTTGCATTAGGTGAAAATTATACAGCTAAACATAAAGTTTTAAAGCGATAGCTCTAAATTATTCCAATGAGTTAACAATTAATTTTCTAGTTTACCAGTCCAAGATATTAAAAAAACTGCAAGTTTCTTTAAAGTAACACGGGTTATCAAATTAGTCACTTATAATTTACCAATATTTCATAACATCGAAAAGTGTGAAAACCCCTTCAATTTTACTGTTATATCTGGTATAAGCATTAATATGTCATCCCAGTAATAAAGATGTGTATATCTGCGGACGCCAATAATAAGACACCTCGATTGAAATTTCTAGTGGCGATAAAGCGATTTTATCGCCACCAGCTGATCGACTTTTAATATCGCAGTTACGAGGACCAGGTGAACGGATGGCCACTTTTACCTTCCCCGAGAGTTCCTTAACGCAACATCAATAAAACGCTAAACGTCTCCGAGGAATTTATGCGGTCCTTTAATATCACGGCTACGCTTTACTGGCGCCTTAATGTCTACCCGAGACGAGTCTTTTAATTAAAGTATCTGCCGCAGGTCTAGTTTATGTTATTCTACATGATTCCGGCTTACATGTAAAAGGTAAACACCTAAACTAAATTACCGCAGCCTTAAGAATTGCTACCGTTGGTAAAGGTAACTGGATTTACAATGTGCACTTCAAACATAATGCATTTACCTTAGGAATTATTGCTAGGGGTGTAAGTTCAACGAGAACTTAGCTTAGCATGTGTAAGGATGTGATACAGTCCACTGAAGAACAAAATCCTTCCGTGATTTGGTACCTTACTCAATAGTTTCTGCAGAGTATTTACCGAGATATTTGCAAAAAAACTTTACTATTATTTTGAATTAAAAATAAAGGTTTGCCATGAAATCATAATGGCGGAAATTTAATTTTGTTCTAAAAAGTGACTGACGCATTACGATTTACACTTTCTACACAAGAAAGAATTTCCGGAGAAGGCAATAACCAAAAGTACTATTCAATGAATAATTACTGCTTTAATCTAAATTTGAAATGTGTTACAATTGGCTCCTTTAATTGTTTTGTAATATCAATGTACTTACTTTATTTTTGTACTCATTGAATAGTACTTTTGCCGGGTATTGTCTTCTCTGTAATTTCAACACTGAACAAATCACGTACATTTATAAAATAGTTTCTGTGTAAAACCATTAACTTATAAATACTTTTTCTTGTGTGGAATATACGGCCGGTTGTAAATCGTAATGTGACAGCGACTGTCACTTTTTGGAGAAAAATGAAATATCCGCCATTATGATTTCATGGCAAACCTTTGTTTTTAATTCAAAATAATAGTAAAGTTTTTTGAAAATATCTCTGTAAATGTTTCGCAGAAACTATTGAGTAAGGCACCAAATTATTCAGCTTAAAAATCTTTAAAAATAACGCACGAAGACCGATACTGTCAAATAATTAAGGGAGCCAATATTAATACATTTCAAATTTTACATGTAAATCCCTATTGCTCGTTTTGCAATTTAACACCCTGTATAATTGGATAAGCATGAACCGGATAAATAGTTAGACCATATACATCACATATTTTAAGTTTTACGACGAGAACTTGAAGGGTTACTGAAGCACACAATGTATACGTGTACATGAGATTGCATAACCCAAGTGCCATTTTATTAGGAGCAGCTATCTGCCAAATTTCATTCTTCTAAATCTTTCTATAGCGGATATATGAAATAAAAACCATTTTTTCACTTAATTTCAGGGGGTTGTAACTTAGAGAGGAAGGAGTTTTGAACAAAAAATTATATGAAAGACCTCCCTTCATTTTTGCCAGAAAATCACCCTTTCAAATATTTCGCATCAATTTAAAAAAACCCTGTATATAGTACTCCTAATCGTCTAAAATACATAACTAGTTCTTAACTTTGATAACACAAAATAGCAATAAATAATAACATTTTTTTTTGTTTTACAAAATTAAATCTGCGAAGCTATTTATTTACGAAATAAATTATTTAAAGTGACCCCAAATTATCCCCAATTACTTCTTGTTCGCAATAAAATCAAGGCGCTGATTTATGTAATTTATTTTTTTTGCAAAATTGCAGCCCATGGGAGCCCCCGGGGGGCCGAATTTTCCAATAATTAATTACACGTCAATTAAGTAATTGATTTAAAAAAAAAAGATACGAACTCCTCTCCGCTCTCCGTGCGGAACCCTCTTAAAAATTTCGACCCTTGCGGCCCGTAATTTATTACGAACCCGTCTAATTTATAAAGCCCGGGAAATTCTTAAATTGATGGTATCCCCCATTGTGAGGGGAATCAGTCGATACAATGATAAATATTCTTGGGGGTGGGGGGGATGCGATTTTCTGGCTTCGCTATTGATTTCGCATTAATATTTTCGTATTCGACGAGCTGTAAGATATTTTTTTTTCGCTCATTTTCTTGTCGATTGTTCCATGTGATTACATCTATGGGGACCGGGTTTTCACGTGCACAGAATACATATAACTAATAGGGAAAATTAAAATGTAATTTGAAATAAATAATAATTCTATCAAATAGAACCACAGTTTAGATTACTTCGTGTATAACAAAAAAAATGGCCGGGGTAATACCACAAGAGGTTTAGTTTGGCCGGATAAATTTTATTTGTTTGCAAGCCATTGAATCGACACAAATTTCGAGAATAAATTGAGATGCAAAAATTGAGTGGATTTTAAAAATAAAATTTATTCTGCCGAAATTATAACCGCGAGTGGTATTTGTTAAGATAATTTAACGAATAAGAACTATATATATTAGCAATTTATATTAATTAAAAGTATAATGGGTGAAAGAGCATTGTTTATTTGTAATGGAATTGGATGAGGCACCAATCGTCAAAATCGTGTGTGGGTAAAATGAAAATGGTTGAGTGCCACGGGAATAGGGAAATTCGCACCTGCGCGTTTGCGAGTGGTACAAACACTGGGATCTAGCCGTTAAAATGATATTTATAATTACTGCTTTGTATAAGTAAATATTATTACTTACATTTAGCAAACATTCCATACATTTCTGGCGTTTCCTATATTATATTATAGGTTATAATTTTCTCACATACACGCACACACACACACACACACACTACAAGCGACACAAGTTAGGAGACCAATAACGGCTGATCGTTTAATCGCCGTTGCACTTATTTCCGACACACATAAAAGAGAAGACGCCAAGTGCACAAATATAAAAATGTTTATTTTATACTATTAGAACATGATAGAACAAGATGGATATTAAATGCAATCCAATTCTCCATTTCACCTATTGTGGCAGCGCTACCGTACACTTGCGACATCTTACGACACTAGGCCGAAGTACGAAATACTATGTTGGGCTTTAATTGCAAATGTACGTAACTAAATGTATATCATTGGTGAATGGACAATACTTACTCAACTTATACATCGACCGGAATGAAAATCCTGAAATAATTTTCACGTGGAAGCGTCTTTGAAACGGATTTAAATTATATTTCACCGCAGAGGTATTCAGAACTGCCACAAACTGCCAGAGTACAACTCAAGTCAGCTGTTTACTAAAATTGTTAATATAGAGATCGTTGTCATGGTTAGGGTAAATAAATTTTTAACCATTTGCAATTTTTTTTGTCCGCCGTTTTAAATGTACCTTTTTATACATGAGTTGAATTATCATTGTAAATTTTGTTGGAGAGGATTTTAATTAGCAGTTATAAAGATGAACTGTTGTAAGTGATTAAATAAAATACGTTTAATTTTATTGAATGTATTTTTCATATCTCTCAACACAAATAACGAATGAGGGGAATGGCCATCAGTTCTATAGCCCTTTTACAGATGGTGCAAAAAGTTATAATCAATATAATGTTATGCCTTACAATAATATATGCAAGATATTGTATAAATTCAGTAAACAATTAACAATTGCTTACTTAAGATATTCCTCGGACAGATCGATTTTTGTTTATCTGAATAAAAAATTTAGGGATGGGGTGTTTGCAGATTTTAATAGAATTGTAATCCCGGATTTGAATAAATTTGCAAAATTTCAAGACGATGGCAACTGTTTTTATATTTTTTTCAAAACTCGGAAATTTTTGTACTTTTACGTTGCGTTCGAATGAGATTATTTCGAAATTTAGGGATGGGGTATGTTTTTTTAATAGTTTTGTGAAATTTCAAGTCGATAACAATAAATTAATATTCATTTGTTCAACATGTTTTGTTTGAAATAATTAACACTAATGAAAAAAATAGTCTGTGAGGCGATAACCGTTTCAAGGTCCGTGGAGGCAGTTTCAAAGATTGCTGGTGTCTCACAAGTCTTATTTGACAATCTAAAAAACTGAATAGCTTTTGGTAAAATTTTGTACACCGGAAGTTGGTCTTTAATCCAGGAAAAATGCAAAAAAATTGGCAAGTCACCATGAACATGTTACATCACTGAAAAAAACCCTTCAAGACGCCTCGGAAAATGTACTTTCGCAAGAACAAATGTCAATTTGAAGCTCTTGACGCACCAGCAAAGAAAACTCGAAAATGGAATAAAATCGAAAAAATCAACTCTTTTGATAATCATTGTAGACCCTTATGTAACACCTTTTGTTCACGAAAATGTTATAATGTGCGCATTATTTAATTCTACGGGCAACATTAATGGGGTACATTTAACACTCATTTCATTAAACACGCATTTGCGTAATATGGTTATTAAACACGCTAATTCGCGCTTTTATTCACAGAACGCGATTTATGATAATATTTTGTTTACCCTGTTTAATACTGATTTTAACTTTTATTTTTAATTTTTTTCAATTGTAATTGTAATTACAACTTTAATTTTGATTTTAATTTTAATTTTTGTTGTAATTGTAATTTTAAATTAATTTTTGATTATAATTTTCATTTTCGTGAACAAAGTATATTGTACAACTCGCATATAATGGCTATTAATCGCTCGAACGATTTAATCCACTCGCCTACGGTTCGTTCCGCAAACATCGTTCTCGTGATTAATAACCGTCATTATATGCTCGTTGTACAATATACTATTTCTGTATCAGAACAACGAACTAAATCGATCGGAGTTAAAAAATTTCCTCTAGGAAAAAAAGCAAAAAAAATTGGCGTCACCATGAATTTTTTTTAATAATTATTGTAGACCATTGAAATATTTCATCAGAAAAACAAGAAAAATTTCAGCCATCTTTAATAGCAAAAGAATTAGCGTGTCGCCATGAAAATTTTCAAAAGAAGTCGATTTTCTCAGATTTTGAACGGCCGTTGCGGCTAAACAAAAACTCCAAATTGAGCGCGGTTTTCAAATCTGAGCTCCTTTTATGTAAATGAGTCAGACTCAATTAAAATTGGTGATTTTTAATTTTTGACGAAAACTTGAAAAAGTACACAAGTTACAGCCTTTGGAAGTTTTGCACAAAAAATGCATTTTTTTTAATAATCATCGTAGACCATTGAAGTATACCTTCTTTTTCATGAGAAACACGAGACAAATCGATTGGCGTTAGAAAATTTCAGCCATCTTCAATAGCAAAAAAAGTAGTGTATCACCATGAACAAAATTTTCAAAAAAAAGTCGATTTTTTCAGACTTTGATCGGCCGTAGCGGCTAAACGAAAACTCTAAATTGAACGCGGTTTTCAAATCTGTGCTCCTTGGATGTAAATTAGTCGGATTCAATTAAAACAAAATTGACAAAAACCTGAAAAACCTCCCACGGGTCCCCCTTCTTATTTTTCCTCAAAAATTGGCTTTGAAATAATTTCATGCAGAAACCACTGGTTCGATTCGGTGTTTCTGCACATCACCGGAAAGATCGATTCAAGACGTCTCGGAAAATGTATTTTCGCAAGAACAAATGTCAATTTGAAGCCCGTGATGCGCCAGCAAAGAAAACTCGAAAATGGAAAAAAACGAAAAAATCTACTTTTTTAATAATTATCGTAGACCGTTGAAGTACACCTTTTTTTCATCAGAAGAACGAGAGAAATTGATTGGCATTTAAAAATTTCATCTAGGAAAAAATGCAAAAAAATTGGCAAGTCACCATGAACATTCAAAAACATTAAAAAAAGTCGATTTTTTTAGACTTTGATAGGCCGTAGCGGCTAAACGAAAACTCCAAATTAAACGCGGTTTTCAAATCGGTGCTCCTTGTGTGGAAATTAGTCAAATTCAATTAAAACTGGCCATTTGAAAGCTTCCTACTTTTGCTGAAGAATTGGCTTTGAAATAATTTCCTTAAGAAATGATAGGTTCGATTCGGGGTTTCTGCAAGGTGTTTACCTTAACAAGTGTTTGTTTCTTTCCAATATTTTTTATGAAAAAATATCACAAAAACATTTAATCAAAAATTTATTACAAGAAATAAATGAAAATCTTTTGTTTGAAATTTTTTTTCATACATTTCTTTTTTCATTTTTGGTTTATAATAAATTGAAGAAATACCGCCCAAAACTCCACAAAATATGTATTTTTTCTTCATATAAATAAATGACACCCTAAAACACAGGTATTTAAAGATTAGATTTATTTGCAGAATGACATGATGATCATGTATTACAAATGTAATAAAATTAGGACAAATAAAAAATACAATCATTGAAATATTCCGAAATCGAGTAATATGCTTTTGCTGTAAGATATTTCTTCATCTCGTTTTTGAATGTTTTAAGAGTTTCCGCTCGCCTAAATTTTACAGGTAAATTATTAAAAAGCGTTAGAGACATATAATAAGGACTTCGCTCATATAATGTTGTACGGTGCAAAGGCACCGAGAGGTCTTGTGTATTGCGGGTACTCATACCATTGTTAACCATGGCATTAGTGTCAAATTTTGATTTATTTCTGTAAGCATTGGTAAATATACATAGTTGGAGTTCTATAAATAGGGGCCGACAGTTATCCCTATATTTGGCATACGCAATACGCCTAACAATTAATTTTTGCAGTCTAAACAGCCGAAGCGCCTCACTCGCTTGTCCCCAAAAGATTATTGCATATGACATATGACTATATACATGGGCGTAATAATACGTAAGTAACGACATTTGGTTAACAGAGTCCCT
This sequence comes from Ocypus olens, assembly GCA_910593695.2. Classification (NCBI taxonomy): domain Eukaryota; kingdom Metazoa; phylum Arthropoda; class Insecta; order Coleoptera; family Staphylinidae; genus Ocypus; species Ocypus olens. The sequence goes on along the minus strand of OU343053.1, from coordinate 4,309,158 downwards.
TATTGACAATATCGCATAGCTGCTTGATCTCAGTTTCTTACAAACAGTATCAATATGGACTCCCCAATTTAATGTGGGTGTTAAAATTACACCCAAAAATTTTTCACTAGCAAGACATTTAATTTCGTAGTTCTCCAATTCCAGATCCGTCACTTAGGGAGCGTTTTTATTTCTAGAATTTTTAAATTACATGTAGCTAGTTTTACTGCTGTTTAGTACTAAATTATTGTTTGAACACCATAGGAAAAATCTACTTATAGCTAGATTGGCATTTGATATAGTTGATTCAATCTGACTGACACTCATAGTTAGGGACGTGTCATCGGCAAATTTACAGAGTGATAGGTTGTTAATGCCCTGAAATTCTGCATCTATGTCGTTCATAAATATTATGAATAGGAATGGTGCAAGAGTCCTTGAGGAGTTCCCTTTTGTAGGACTGATTTTTGGGAACTATATTTATTGTTTAATATACCTCGTTTTTTGCCCCCGAGAACTACTGACTGCAGTCTATCAGTAAGAAAGGATTCAATTAATTTCTGAGCATTGCCGACTACGCCATATGCTGATAATTTTTTTAAGAGCAATTTGTGATCAAAATATATTCCTACGGTGATTTTGTTTTTTTCAAGAGCATCATAAATTTTGCCATGAGAGAGTCAAAAATAGAATCGGTAGTTGATTTTCCTTTCATAAATCCCGATTGCGACTGGTTGAGAAGGTTAAATAGACGATTTAAGATGGCTTTCTCGAAGATTTTTGCAAAAAATGAGAGTATAGAAACAGGCCTATAGTTATTTATTTGAAGGTTTGTGATGATTTTGCATGAAGAAAAGATTACAAAATCCAATTTGACTATAAATAATTTAAGGATAGATACGAGTAAAATCGTCAAATGCCTCTTTATGAATTCTTTTGAATTATGTTATAGTTTTTCACCACTAGAGCACTCTTGTTATAAACATCAAGGGCCTCTTACACATTGGCAACTTTCGGCAGCGCGACAGCAGCGTACGTCATTAGTAAGTAACATTAGCGACTTATCCGCGCGATCAGTCCGCTTACACATTGGTGATTTTCAGGAGCGCGACTTGGGTGCGCGATAGCAGAGTACTTTATTTATAAGTAATTCCGTATACGCTCTACGCATTAGCGATTTGCCCGCGCGATCGAGTGTGCAGCAGCAACACCCCGCGATTGGCTACGGCGCCGCCGATTCACCGGCTTGTTGTTATTACATACGACGCTATACTCACACCACCTGCGGTTCGTTTAGTTCTGCAGTATGCACGTCTATTTGTGGACCGATTCTGAAAAATGAGTTTCGATATGAAATTATTCATTTTAGAAATATAAGTAAGCTTCGCCAGTACCGGTGAATCGTCGCTGATGCACACTCGATCGCGCGGGAAAATCGCTAATGTGTAGAGCGAATAGGAAGTTACTTACAAATGACGTACGCTGCTGTTGCGCGTCAAGCCGCGCTCCCGAAAGTCGCCAATGTCTAAGAGGTCTTAGTATCAGATTGTATAAACGTGTAATAAATCCAAATTCTAAAAGGTCCCTAACATGATAATTGAATTTACAAACTCTCCGACCGTAGAATTTTAATTCCTATTTCCGTAATAGCACGGAGTATCTTTTTATAGAGTTTTTCCGAGCAGGAATCGAGTATAGTTAACGTAGGGTCCGCATGTAAAAAAAGTTAAGGAATTAAATGGGGATCGTCCCAAACACTCCGAGACTGAAATATAGATTCGGGTTTACCTGCGTTTTACGGACCAACTTTCCCAATAATTGATTACGCCCCCCTCAAGCAACCAGTCGAGAGATGGTGGAAATTCTCACATGCACGAGATCTCCACGTGTGCTTCCTTCTCATTTTATTTAATATTTAAAATGAGTTGTCTCGACGCCCGTGATGAGGTCTGGAATGTGGCCAAGAATTTTATTGACCAGAGCCGGGGCGAGCTTAAAGATCCTACGTGAAAGTCTGCCGGAAAGTTTAATTGAAATTAGCGCAAGTTTAATGAAAACTAAGCAAATTTAAAATTGTAAAGGGAATCCAGTCCTGCCCCGATTTTTCTTTCTTCGCCCTCGCCGTATTTATTGCGGGAACGACCACTACTTATACATTCCCCAGATATTGCTCGATCTTTGAAAAATGCTGGAGCTTTAATATCGCCTCCTTGGAAAGTAATTAAAACTACAATAACGGAGGAAATTAAGAAATTCAATTTCTTTTATGGACTCTCGCGCACCGCCATTGTTCTCAGACTACCGACTTATTACTATGGCTACATTTTAAAGTATAATTCATCCGGAGGCTCAAATAATTTTATGCAGATTATTTTTTATATAAATAGCCGCATCTGAATGTAAAGTGGATTATGGGGCTGTTTGTCTCTCCGGCCTCTTTTCGCGAATCATGGATGAAAAAGTGGCGCATTAGACGGAGACGCCGCGGTAACTTATGGTAAACTATTCGTTGAGGGGGAAAGGGGGGATGGGGGAAAGAAGGGTTTATCTGAAATTTTTGGTTGTCAGCTTCCTACCTAAAGCTTCGTATTTTATTTAAATAATTCGTTTCCGTGTCAACGCAGGCCGGATGAGAATTAATATTAATTACGTTTTATCGCCACCGCACACGCCAACAATTTTGTCGCATAACTTGAAATTCTTAATTTAAAAATAATTACCTTAAAATAATAATAATCATCTTTATTCACAAAATAATGAATAACTAATACAGGTACAGATTAATAACTGTAGAAATCTAGTAACATAAAAAATTAAAGTCAGTCAGACGAAAAGTCTCATATGATCACGTGCCCGCTAGTTAAAATATCAAAAGGCAAAGGTTCCAAAAATCGTTTTTTTTTAAATATCTTGTTTCCTATCCGTCGCCTGTCATGCCTGTCATTAGACATCGTTAAAAAACTTGTAGAGAATACCAGTCGGTTAAATACATTTATTACTTTCTCCATTACAAAGTACGAGAAAGTATTGTATTGAAAATTAAAAAAAAAATGAGGTAAATATCCGTTTTGGGGTCTCTAGAGGCGATTTCAATAATTTCTAAAAATCTAAAAAAAAAATGCGTCTGTGTATGTGCGTGTATGTATCTGTGCGCGCTGTATCTCAAAATATCTTTTAAAAATGAAAAAAATTACAAAAAAAACAATTAAATTAAAAAAAATTAGTTTGAAAATATTTTTCAAAAAATAAAATCGTGATTCATTTTTGGTTTATAATTATAAAACGATAATAGTTACATTAAATATATGTTAATAATAATTGTAGATAATGCCGATAGAACAACTTATAAAGAATAAGTATTTTTCCAAATCTCTTTAGTTTTCACAATTTTGACGTCAGTTTTATCCGATCCTTTAATAGGCTTGATATATATTTAAAATATCATTTAAATTGAAAATCAATATTTGTCAACATTTATGACACCATTAAAATTTGTTGGATCTCAAAAATCAAAATGATTTCCATCCACTTAAATCTTTTCGATTGCTTTCAATGTTTGCTTGATTTTATTTCGGCAGCTTCACATTTTTTTTTTAATTTTATTCTCAGGATCTTAAACATTTAGAACACGGTTAGAAATTGGTGTCAAAAATAATAAAAAAAAATAGAATCTTGTTTGCACTGGAGGCTTCTACTTCGTTATATATTTCATATAATAAATTTATGTCAAAAATAATTAAAAAAAAAAATAGAATCTTGTTTGTACTGGAGGCTTCTACTTCGTTATATATTTCATATAATAAATTTATGTCAAAAATAATTAAAAAAAATAGAATCTTGTTTGTACTGGAGGCTTATACTTCGTTATATATTTCATATAATAAATAAAACACTATTACTTTGTTAGAACAACTTTTGAAAATTTATTATTTCCGTGACTTACAGTGTAAGTCGCCGAAACTATAGTCACAGAAATAATCCATTTTCAAAAGTTATACACAGTAATAGGTAGTGTTTTATTTAAAATAGAGTCTGATTTTGATTTTTCAAAATTTTATTTTGACGTTTCATTTTTCTTTTACACAACGCTATAACAATTCAATTCAAACATTTGTAAACATTCATAACTCACTTAAAAATTTAAATATTCTCAAAAACCAAAATTATTTCGAAAAAATAAAACCTCAAAATCTTCAAAATGTTTCGATATTTTCAGTCTTCGCTTCCACAACTCAAATAATTGTTTTAACATGCATAACTCAATTCTCTCTAAACATCAACAACAAGCATGTTTTCGGAAACATATAACGGTTTCGATTGTTTCAGCGTCTATTATTTTTATAACTCATTTAAATAATGAAATATTTTCGAAAACCAAAATGGTTTCCAAAATATACGCCATTATCATGGTTTTTATATCTCATATTTCCTTTTACATTTTTAATTTCCTATTGCACAACACAAATATTTTTTTAAACATTCACAACTCTCTTAAAAATTGAAATATTTTCAAAAACCAAAATGATTTTCAAAATATACGCCGTTATCGTGGTTTTAGCGTGTCATGTTTTTTTATATTTTTAATTTCCTGTTGCACATCTCAAATAGTTTTTTTAAACATTCATAACTCATTTAAAAATGGAAATATTTTCAAAAATCAAAATGATTTTGAAAATATAAACCATTATCGTGGTTCTAGCGTGTCATGTTTTTATTTATATTTTCAATTTCCTGTTGCACATCTCAAATATTTTTTTAATATTCATTATTCATTTAAAAATAGAAATATTTTTAAAAACCAAAATGATTTCCAAAATATAATCCGTTATCGTGATTTTAGCGATTTATATTTCCAATTTCCTGTTGCACATCTTAAATATTTTTTTAAACATTCATAACTCATTTGAAAATTGAAATATTTTCAAAAACCAAAATGATTTTCAAAATATACGCCGTTATCGTGGTTTTAGCGTGTCATGTTTTTTTATATTTTTAATTTCCTGTTGCACATCTCAAATAGTTTTTTTAAACATTCATAACTCATTTAAAAATGGAAATATTTTCAAAAATCAAAATGATTTTGAAAATATAAACCATTATCGTGGTTCTAGCGTGTCATGTTTTTATTTATATTTTCAATTTCCTGTTGCACATCTCAAATATTTTTTTAACATTCATTATTCATTTAAAAATAGAAATATTTTTAAAAACCAAAATGATTTCCAAAATATAATCCGTTATCGTGATTTTAGCGATTTATATTTCCAATTTCCTGTTGCACATCTTAAATATTTTTTTAAACATTCATAACTCATTTGAAAATTGAAATATTTTCAAAAACCAAAATGATTTTCAAAATATACGCCGTTATCGTGGTTTGTACGTCTCATATTTACTTTTGTATTTTCAATTTCCTGTTAAACAACACAAATATTTTTTTAAACATTCACAACTCTCTTAAAAATTGAAATATTTTCAAAAACCGAAATGATTTTCAAATACGCCGTTATCGTGGTATTAGCGTGTCTTTTTTTATATTTTCAGTTTCCTGTTGCACATCTTAAATATTTTTTTTAAACATTCATAACCCATTTAAAAATGGAAATATTTTCAAAAACCAAAGTGATTTTTAAAATACAAACCGTTATCGTGGTTTTAGCGTTTCACATTTTCTTTTATATTGTCAATTTCCTGTTGCACATCTCAAATATTTTTTTTAAACATTGATAATAATAATTTTCAAAAACGAAAATGATTTTCAAAATATATGCCGTTATCGAGGTTTAAGCGTTTCATATTTTTAATATCCTGTGGCACATCTCAAATATTATTTTAAACATTCATAACTCCCTTAAAAATTGAAATATTTTTAAAAACCAAAATGATTTTCAGAATATACGCTGTTATTGTGGTTTTAGCGTTTCATATTTACTTTTATATTTTTAATTTTCTGTTGCACATCTCAAATATTTTTTTTTACATATTCACAACTCCCTTAAAAATTGAAATATTCTCAAAAACCAAAATGATTTTCAAAATATAAGCCGTAATCGTGGCTTTAGCGTTTCATATTTTCTTTTATATTTTCAATTTCCTGTTGCACATCTCAAACAATTTTTTTGAACATTCATAACTCTCTTAAAAATGGAAATATTTTCAAAAACCAAAATGATTTTCAAAAAATAAGCCGTTATCGTGGCTTTAGCGTTTGATATTTTCTTCTACATTTCTTGAACATTCATAACTCATTTAAAAATTGAAATATTTTTGAAAACCAAAATTATTCCCAAAATATACGCCGCTATCGTGGTTTTAGCGCTTCATATTTTCGTTTATATTTTCAATTTCTGTTGCACATCTCAAATAATTTTTTTAAATATTCATAACTCTCTTAAAAATTTAAATATTTTCAAAAACCAAAATGATTTCGAAAAAATATAAACCATTTTCGGTCATTTTTTTTCAATGTTTTTAATCTTCGCTTTCACAACTCAAATGATTTTATTTTAACATTCAACTCACTTAAAAATGGTGTATTTTCAAGGAGCAAAAATCAATTTGCAAAAATAAAACCATCTTAGCTAATTTAATTTCTGCATTCCTTTTTTTTATAGAATATAGCCAACTCAGGTGTTTTTAGTTTTTACATAATTTTATTTCGGTTTTTCGATTTCTTTTTTAAACGCGTACACAATTTAAATCAATGCTTCTTAAACAGTCAGAATTCATTTAAAAATTGGTGCATTTTTGAAATCAAAAATGATTTTTTAAAGAATAAAAACGAATTTGTTATTTTTAACTTTTGCATTGTTGTAAGTCGGAATTTTATTTAATTTTTTTCCCTCAATGCTTCCACGATATACATTTTTTAAAACAATTATAACTCTTTTAAAAGGTTGATATTTTAAAAACCATAATTTTAAAATATTAAACTTTTAATTGTTAAAAAAAACATAATTTTGATGAAATATAGCCTTCTCAGCTGCTCCTAGCGTTTTATTTATTTTTTTTCCTCAATGCTTATACAATATAATATAATTTTTTAAACAATTATAATTCTCTTAAAAGTTTAATATTTTTTAAAATCATAATTTTTCTTAATTTAAATATTTATTTTTAGTTTTGTATTGCTGTATTTTGTGTTAATTTTTGTAAAAGGGGTTACCCGTAAATAAATTATTATTATTATTACTATTAAAAGTTTAATATTTTTGAAAATCATAATTTTTCTTAATTTAAATATTTATTTTTAATTTTTTAAACAATTATAATTCTCTTAAAAGTTTAATATTTTTGAAAATTATAATTTTTCTTAATTTAAATATTTATTTTTAGTTTTGTATTGCTGTATTTTGTGTTAATTTTTGTAAAAGGGGTTACCCGTAAATAAATTATTATTACTATTAAAAGTTTAATATTTTTGAAACTCATAATTTTTCTTAATTTAAATATTTATTTTTAATTTTTTAAACAATTATAATTCTCTTAAAAGTTTAATATTTTTGAAAATTATAATTTTTCTTAATTTAAATATTTATTTTTAGTTTCGTATTGCTGTATTTTGTATTTATTTTTGTAAAAGGGGTTACCCGTAAATAAATTATTATTATTATTAAAAGTTTAATATTTTTGAAAATCATAATTTTGATGAAAAATAGTCTTCGAAGCTGCTCCTAATGTTTCCATAATTTTATTTCGGACTTTCAGATATTTTTTCGATTTTTATCTTTTTTCTTTTCTTAAACATTCGTAGCTCTAATAAAGAGAAAATATTTAGGCTACATTTCGTCTTTATTAAATTAATTTATTTAATGTTTCTGCAACAATTGAGGTTGTTTCAAATTTATTGATTCATAACTCACTTAACAATTATTGTTTTTCAAAAACAGTAATGGTTTTTAAAGAATTAAGACTTCTTAGTTGTTTTTAATTTTTGCATTATTTTATATCGGCGTTTCATAGTTTTCATTAATTTCCAATTATTTTCACTCAACACCTTCACCATACATGCGTTTCTTGAAATTAATAACGTAGTATTTTTAAAAAACAAAAATATATCCTCCTCGGTTGTTTTTTCATAATTAGATTTCAACGTTTTCTTTTAAATTTCGAACTCTTTTAAAAATGATTTCAACTCTGTAAAATGTATTTTACTTATTTCATACGAAGCGTGGAAACATCGATAAATACGAAAAATATCAAAATATCAAAAATCTTTTTGTAGAAAGTAATGGTCACATTACCATTTTTTTTTTAATATCACGATCACAATATTTTTCTTACTTCGTGTCGGAGAAAGTTAAAGGTTATTTATCAATATTTCGATACTGTTTCCTCACCCTGTACATACAGGGTGAGTGATAATAGTAATAATAATAATAATAATTTGCCCCAATTTTCCCCGTCACTCCTTTTGCATGTCTACCACACACCAACCCGTTGTGGAGGCAATATATCGCATCCCAAGCGATAGGCCCGCAATAATAATAATAATAATTATTATTATTATTATGGTAAACACCTTTTACATGAAATTAACAAATTAACATTATAATTAGGTGTAAAAAATTTAACCAAAACCGCTTTAGGCCAATACAAAGGAATTAACTTACTACACGTTAGTACCAAAACGCGCCATGAAAAAGATACAGGGTGTCAATGTAAAAAAAAAATAATTATCCGATTTATTTGAAAATACAACAAAATAAACCCAAAATTTAAAAATATTATAACAAATGTTCAAAATTCCCCCTCCAGCCTTAATACAAGCATACTTATTATCTAATTATAACTATTATTTATGCTGGAGGAGGGAATTTAGAACATTTGTTATAGTTTTCAATCACTGTTTTGTTAATTTTGTGTTTATTTTGTTGTATTTTCAAATGAATCTGATAATTTTTTTTTTATTAAAACCCTATATCTTTTTCATGACGCATTTTGGTTCAAAAGTGTATTAGGTTAATTCATTTGTATTGGCCTAAAGAAGATTTGGTTAATTTTTGTATACCTTATTATGACTCACCTTGTATATATGATAGGGAATTATAAGATTATTAAAAGGCGATTTGTTAACCAGACTTTATAAGATATAATGAATACATTATTTGTTATTTTACACCGAACGTCAGAACGGTGTATTATAAAAATGCTAATTGCCAGCAGATTTAATTAGTAATCTCTCGCTTGAAAAACCAGCACCGAGTCGCATGGAAATTGAAACAGTTTTTTCCTTCCATCCCGCTATGTAGAATAGTTTGTAGTTGGAAGTTGAATTGCATCCCTAGCGTTTTACTTCCTCCCTTTTTTAAATGAGTAAATAGATGCAGGTCCCGGGGGTGAAATCCTTTTTGGATATCGCCCCTTGCGAGGAAAATATATCCCATTGATAATTTAAAATAAAATATTTATGGTAATTCCTAATTTAATGCCACCGCATCCATTTTACATCCCTTTGATATATATTATTTTTATACTCCGATAAAAACTATAAAGCGAAATCGGAGGGCAAATATAAAAATCTTCTGCGCGAGACAGTGGATAAATCACGGGAATTTCTATACAAGCACAAGAATGGGAACTTGTTCTTAACGGTGTGTCATATTTTTTCATACCCCATCGCGGAAGAGTTTACTCGGCGGGCGGAGTATAATTTTCTGGAAAAGTTTTAAATTAAGTTCGGACCGCACTTTGTGCACTGCAAGTTAATCATTTCAGTCCGGGAAGTGCGATATTACAGAATCAGTGCAGGTAAAATGCGGTTATTATCAATTTCTTTATTATTGATGATTTATGATAAATCAAACGCTGAGAATGTTACTACCGTTAGCCTATAAAACTATAATTTCAATTACTGAGCTTTCGTTTATGGATTTTATCAAACATAAATAAAGCACTCTTTGACGCATTTTAAACACCAGCGTGAAGGGATCTTAAAGGATCTAAACAAAAACATTTTGGGTAAAAATGTTTATAACTTATTTATGTTTGTTTTCTTTTTCCACCTGAACTACCGTCATATAATTGAAAGATTTCAAAGTCTAATAAATCAGTGCTTGACGCATTTTTAATTTAATTTTTTAACACCAGCGTGCAGATAAGAGTCACTTAAGTGATTTAAATAATAGATTTTTGGGTAAAACATGTATATTTGCTGAACGCATCGTTCGATTTTGATGACTTTGACGTCAAAATATGCTAAATTTATTGCAATTTAAAAGTTGATAAAGAAATATTTTCGTAAAATCATCGCAAAACGTCAAAATTTCACGTTTTTAAAGTTCGAATATTTTAAATTGCAATTTTCATTTTTTGCCAAATGCGTTTTCCGATTTTGATGATTCAAATGTCAAAATATGTCAAATTTGGTGTAATTAAACGGATTACAGAATGTTCTTGCTAAATTAACACAAAATGCAAAAATTGCAGTACGAAGATGTTAAGATCGCGATTTTGATCTTTTAAATTCCAGAACATCTAAACGCGTTTTCTGATTTTTACGATTTTGATTTTTTAAATTAAGAAACTGCCGAACGCGTTGTCCGATTTTGATGATTCAAACATCAAAGTATGGCCGATTTAGAGTAGTTTTAAATGGGTTTACGAAATTTTCTCATAAAATTTATACAAAATGTAAAAATAAAAAATATTTAAAAATAAATAATTAAAATATGTAGAATTTAATGTAATTTTAAAACGAATATTCGTGATGTTGTTTTCATTTAATTTTTAAGTTTATTTATAATAATAATAATTTAAAAATTACAAATACAATAAAGTTAACACATGTCAAAAAGTTCATGGAATATACACGATATAAACGCAATACCATACAGGAACCCCTTTTACAAAAAACTATAATACAAAATATGCGTCATTCTTAAACTGATAATTAACAATAATATAAAAAAAATAAATAGTAGTAATTACAATTACAAAACTCAAAATGTAATAACTTATAGGTTAATTAAAATAAACCTCTTAAAAAGAATGTAAAATTTTCCAAATTCGAATTAAATAAATCAAACCAAGGTTGGTTATTAATTGTATTTTCCGATCTCATCTCATTGTTGTCGCTCACGTCTAAAATCGGAATATTCGCCGGCGATCATTATTTATTTTATTTATTTATTTAACGCTACTGAATTTACATGGTAAACTACATAAATATATACACAAATACACTGTAGGCTATAAATATGAAACATTGAAACATTACAAAAATACAAAACTCTTTACATGTGCATACATATTAGAAGAAAGAAAATCCAGATGTAGTAGAAGATCTGCACACTCCATAGGTACATTAATTAGTTTATGCAGTAAACATAAATCATCGATTTGACGGCGATCCGCTAAACTTTTCAAATTTAATTCTTCCATTATACCAAAGTAGGAAATGTATGTGATTCCTTCCCAACTTATATTTGACGGAACGCAGGAACTTCTTCTGTATCATCACCAATTTATTAACTTGATTTAAATAGAAGGGCGGCCAAATTGCAGTAGCATATTTCATATACGAACGAACTAAAGCACTAAAGACATTTTAAACAATCACAACTTGCAAGTTCTTCAGATAAAATCCCATATTTTCAAAGCCTAACTAAAAGGGATAACTGATCATCGAACGATTTAAATGTACACCGAGCGTTTAGCAAGATAAAAAATGGCAAATTATACTTCAAATTCTAATCATCTTTACCGTCAGTTTACTCGAAAACTAAAGAGGTTTCGAAAAAAAATATTATTATTCCTTGTAAGTTGTTCATTTATTGTTGTTAATACAAATTTGATGTAGGTATTATCGTTTCATAATTATAAACAAAAAATGACAAACATTTTCAATAATTTTATTTTTTCGAAAGACAATAATTTTATGAAAAATATTTTCATTTTTTTGTTGTCATTAATATTTGCTTAAATGTTTTTGTAATATTTTTCATATAACTAGTTAAGTGCGTTCGACGTGTATACCTATACATGTTATATACACAACTAGAAGATTAAGTTATTACAATAACCTTTTCAGAAATGAAGTATTTTTTTATCAAATAAAAATATAATCCTTTCTCGTTTTTCGTAAAATTTATAATAGGATAATTTGCCCCGCGTTTGTCGTGTTTACTCGTCATTGCCTGATTTTAATTCCGCACTCTATGAGGAGTTTTTTAAATTAAATTCCGCAGTTAAGGAGGTTCTCTCAGTGCATGTATTCATGGCTTTGCACAATTTATCTTTATTTATCATTAGATGAAGTTCATATTTTACAGATATCTCAATGATAGTTATGCCAACAACTTGACCGTTTTTTTTTAAGTTAGGTCTTAGTTTTTAATTAAAAAAATAAAAGGTTCTCAAAAAGAATATTTTTAATAAATTATCAAAATTTGGGCGCTGTCAATCGCTAGATGATATTTTTTCCAACAACATTTGTCTTTGCAGTTTTTCGATACGTTAAGAAATAAAAAAAAAATTGCATTTTTGCGATTTAATATATTTCTCAAAGTGCAGCGCTCCTTCTCTTTCCCTTTCCACAGTTGGTGTTAAGTCGCGGGTAAACTATTCGTTCGGCACTTAGGGCCGCAATCAGCCCAAATATTATATTTGTAAGTTTATTCACTCGTTTTCCTAAAGGTTGTTTAAAATCTATTTTTTTGGGCGGAAAGACTTTGGTCGATATATATTAAACAAACCTCTATAGATATAAGAACTTTAATGTACATATACAGGGTGTCTCGGACATGACTCCTCAGGCCTATAACTTTCTTATTTTTAAAGATAAATATAGAAAACCATATATATTTTTCAATGGGAGCAAATTCTCTTTAAAATTATAAGAATAAAATTTTCAAAAATTTCTGCTCATATTTCGACAGTGATGTTCAACTTTTTTTTCAAATGGCACTGAACTTATTTTTTCTATATTATAATAGTATTTTTTATTCTCTTTACAATCATGTAAACCAAAATGGTTATTACATTAGAAAAAAATTGAGAAAAATGAGATTAAAGGTTGATTTTTAAATTGTTTTTTTTTTAGTTGGCTTTGAAATATTTGATTTACAGAGTGACATATGTGACAATTGTTCTTTTCAAAACTTGTTGCACCTTGTCTAAAGTTATAAGAAAAATGAATTATAGAAACTCTCATAAACTTGACATGATCCTTGGCCAAGATGAACACCCACTTTCGGTGTATGAAATTTTACCAAAAGTTTTTTAGTTTTCTGGATGGTCAAGGCTTATTTTAAAAGTTTTATGTCAATTCTTGTAGTGGTTTTCGAGACACAACGCTTACAGAAACACACAGGCACAATTTTTTTTTCAGAAATCTATGAAATATCTTTTAAGGACGTCAACGCGTATATTTTCGTTGAAACATTTTTCACAATCGCAATATTTTCTCGTACTTTATAAAGGTATTAAAATTTTTCTACCAATGAAGATTTGTTTCGCTGATAATTTATCTCATAATTATAGGTGCGATAACAGAAAATCGATCATTAGTGGAGTAGTTTGACATTACAATAATGTTTTGCATTATCATAAAGTTAAGTACGATAACAGAAAAAGGATAATTAGGCGAGTAGCTTTTAAAAATTATAATAACATGTTGGTTACGACTAGAGAGAGGATTTTATGCACAATGCATATTTTTGAATATTTTGCATATATACCCATATAATGCATATTTCTTGTTGTAATGCATATTATAACATATAATGGCAATATTTAACATTTTGTCGCATGGTACATTGCAACACGTGCAATTTTCGATTTTGGGCATGAACGAACATCTAGTCATTCAAGGAAATACCGGCTAAATGTTATCAAATTAATTGTCAATTCATCCTGCGATAAACAGTTTATGCGTTCACATGTTTTTGTCGGTTTATTTTGAAATATGTGAAATGTACGCATAAAAAGAAATTTGAGGAATAAAAGAAAACTACATTTTTGAAAAATATGATTTGCGATTTTTGTATAATTCAATATTCGTTGTGGCATTAGCTAGGAAAGGAGTTGTTTCAAAAAGTACATTCTTAATTTTGTTAATTTGTATGGCATTTTTCGTTCCTTATTATTAACATTAATAAATGTACGCGCCTTTTTTTTGTTAAAAATGTATACAATAGTTATTTAAGCAACAACGAACGTAAGGACGTATTAACATTTGAGGTAGGCGAAGAGTCATCGCCTGCCGAAAATGTTAATTGTCTTTACGTTCCGAGTTGCTTATTATTTTTTTCCGCTAACGGATATAAAGTGGTGAGCCATCGCAAGGAATCTTTTTAAAATCTTAATAAAACACAAACGGCTAGATGGAATTTCATGATGTTGCATTTATTTTGTAGCCAAGAGTATCCGGTTATACATGGAATATGACATCAGTCAAATGGCTGCCACGGCTGGCCTTACAATAGTCCATTCTCTCGACCCAATTTTTCAGAACTTTTACCAACATCTGTGGCTCTATCTCAGCAATGGCATTTTGGATATTGACTTTAAGATCGTCAATCGTTGCTGGATCGTTGGCATAACAACTTTCTTTAACAGCACCCCAGAGATAAAAGTCCATGGGCGTCAAATCGCAGCTCCTTGCTGGCCAATTTACATCTCCACGACGGCTGATTACACGATTTTCGAACTTTGACCGCAATAAGTCGATAGTTTCGTTGCTAGTATGGCATGTCGCCCCATCTTGTTGGAACCAGATGTTGCCCACATCCAAACTAGCAATTTGCTCCCAAAAAAAAAATTTGCTATCATGGTCCTATAGCGGTTTCCGTTGTCCGTTTCGCCAGATTCAAAGAAAAATGGGCCGATGGTGCCGCCGGCCCATAATCCGCACCATACAGTCACTCGTTCGGGATACATTGGCTGTTAAACGATCATTTGTGGGTTTTCCGATGACCAAATCCTGGAGTTTTGCTTGTTTACATAGCCCCCGAGGTAAAAATGCGCTTCCTCGCAAAAGGTAATTTTTCGCCAAAATTCACCATCGGCTTCCAGGTGCTCTAAGGCCCAATTAACGAAATTGTATCGAAGTGGATGGTCAACTTTCTTCAATTGCTGTGTTATTTGGACCTTATAGGCGAATAGATCGATGTCTTTATGCAAAATACGCCTCATGGTATTGCGACTAATGTTCAATTGCTGAGAGCGATGACGAGTCGATGTTCTCGAGTTGGCTTGCACACTACGGGCAAGGGCACCAATATTCTCGGGTGTACGAGCCGGACGAGCGTGTGGAGCTTTAGTACGGTCCACCGGCATACCAGTTTCACGAACTTTGTGCACACAGTTCTTCAGAACACTTGCATTTGGTGCATATGCGCGACCGAATTTTTGTTCGCAATTTTCGCACTGATTCTGCAATACAGGAATTACATTCAAAGTAAATTTTTAACATTTGTTGAATTTGGTTCTCGTTTATCACGTGGTGAAACATTTTTAATATTACTGGTTGTTGAAATTAGGCACTTGGTAGGTTTCACAAATTTTATACTTTTTATTCCGACTAGTTTCGATTGTTACATCATTATCTAGGAATGAATACAGGGGAAAAATAGTTTCGCTTATATATTAAAATTGTCCATTCAGGTAATTAGGGCGGTCATTATTGGAGAACTCCAGATGTCATCATTTTCATTTACGACGTGTTTTCCCCGCTTTAGCGCTTTGTTGATCTCTAATCCTTCTCGGAGATTTAAATTTCGGCCCTTATTACCTGTATGTAATATTTTAAAATTATTTTCTTCGAAGAAGTGGTTATTTGTGATGCAATGTTTGGTAAAACCGGTGGTGCCTTTATTGTCTAGTATGGCTTTTCTATGTTCTTTTAGTCTTATACTAAATGTTCTTCCGGTTTGGCCAATATACGTTGCATCACAATCCCCACATTCGATTTCGTATATGCCGCATTTTTTGGATTTTTCTATGGTTGGTTTATTATTTATCAAAAGTTTGCCGATATTGGTGGAGTTTGTACATATAATGTTAAATTCGTTCCCAGTTACACAATTTTTTATTTTATTTGACAGATCATTTACATATTCTAATTTGACCCAATTTTTGGTTTTTTGTTCTTGTTGCGGTGGATAAAAATATTTTAATAGTTGTGTCTGTTTTTTCTTTTTTAGTAATTTATCTATTATTTTTGTGTTGTAGCCGTTATTCTTAGCTATTGTTTTTATGACTGATAGTTCTTTGAAATGATTTTCTTTATTTTGAGGGATATTAATTAGTCTATGGAGGTATGAATGAAAAGTACTAAGTTTAACATAAAGTTGCTAAATTAATAACACAACATAAATCTAAACATAAAATAAAAAATAGAAGACAGTCAGAATTAAAAACAATCAAAAACATCAAACAAAAACTTAAAAACAACAATTTAATCCTAACAAAAGCAGACAAAGGCAATACTGTCACAATTTTACCTAGAACAGAGTATATTACAAAAACCGAAGCTCAACTACAATCAGACAGATTCAAAATTATACCAAGAGATCCTACCAACAAATTCCAATTAGAACTTAAAAAATCAATTAAATCATGCACAAATATTATTAATGAATCACAAAAATTTAAACTTGTAAAAATGAACCCTAAAGCACCAATCTTATATGGACAACCAAAGCTCCATAAAGACGATTTCCCAATAAGAACAGTAAATTCATATATACACGCCCCAGCATATAACCTATGTAAATTTATTAATGAAATACTCCCAACTTTCATTGACTTTAAATCATCATACGCAATTAAAAATTCCATAGAACTAGTCAATAAATTAGAAACTCTTGTCATCCCTCCAAATGCAAAATTAATATCTTTCGACGTTAAAAGCCTGTTCACATCAATACCAGTAAAAGAACTAAAAATTATCCTAAAAAAACATATCAACAAGTCAGATAACCCAGAAGCAAATAAAAAAGAAATCACAGAACTAATTCACCTTTGCCTTAAACAAAATTATTTCGAATTTAATGATATTATTTACACGCAAACTGACGGTCTACCAATGGGCTCCCCACTTTCACCATTACTTTCAGAAATCTTCATGTCAGAATTTGAAAATAATCTATTAAATAAAACTGAGTCTAAACATATCCACTACTGGGCAAGATATGTAGACGATATATTCTGCATTTGGACAGGAACAACTAGACAATTAAATATATTCGAAACTTTCTTAAATTCAATCGATAATAACATCCAATTTACGTCAGAAATAGAAGACAACAATTCAATCAACTTCCTAGATTTAACCATAACCAAATTAAATAACAAATTACAGTTTAAGATATATAGAAAAGAAACTTTCACTGATACCATCATTCCCGAAGATTCAAATCACCCCAATCAGATCAAACTTAGTACTTTTCATTCATACCTCCATAGACTAATTAATATCCCTCAAAATAAAGAAAATTATTTCAAAGAACTATCAGTCATAAAAACAATAGCTAAGAATAACGGCTACAACACAAAAATAATAGATAAATTACTAAAAAAGAAAAAACAGACACAACTATTAAAATATTTTTATCCACCGCAACAAGAACAAAAAACCAAAAATTGGGTCAAATTAGAATATGTAAATGATCTGTCAAATAAAATAAAAAATTGTGTAACTGGGAACGAATTTAACATTATATGTACAAACTCCACCAATATCGGCAAACTTTTGATAAATAATAAACCAACCATAGAAAAATCCAAAAAATGCGGCATATACGAAATCGAATGTGGGGATTGTGATGCAACGTATATTGGCCAAACCGGAAGAACATTTAGTATAAGACTAAAAGAACATAGAAAAGCCATACTAGACAATAAAGGCACCACCGGTTTTACCAAACATTGCATCACAAATAACCACTTCTTCGAAGAAAATAATTTTAAAATATTACATACAGGTAATAAGGGCCGAAATTTAAATCTCCGAGAAGGATTAGAGATCAACAAAGCGCTAAAGCGGGGAAAACACGTCGTAAATGAAAATGATGACATCTGGAGTTCTCCAATAATGACCGCCCTAATTACCTGAATGGACAATTTTAATATATAAGCGAAACTATTTTTCCCCTGTATTCATTCCTAGATAATGATGTAACAATCGAAACTAGTCGGAATAAAAAGTATAAAATTTGTGAAACCTACCAAGTGCCTAATTTCAACAACCAGTAATAAATTTTTAACATTTCCCAATATTCATCAAGCGTATAGCGTGCTATTTCGTTAACCGGATGTTGTATACTGAAGAACTGTCATACATCACATGTCAAATATCATGAAAGTAAAAATAAAGTGGTAGTTCAAAAAGATTCTTAGAGATGGCCCACCCTTTATAATACTTAAAAACGATCAGAAAATATTCTAAAATACGGCTTGTAACATTTGGGATCAAAATTTTTATGGTCACCTATGCATCCTGTGGTAACCTAACAACCGAGAAAACAATGTCCAATTTTGTTTGTGTCAATCTACTGAAACTTTCTGCGGGCATGGATATTAACGAAGCTGCGAATATTGCGTGCTGAACCTGTTGCCGACAAAATCGAAAAAGAGGTATGAGCCGTGTCGTGTTATGACGCTTTTAAGCAGTGGTTATGTAAAAAGGATGCCGATGCTATAGACGAAAAAGTGATGCTCGCCTATATGTTGGAACGTTACGTTTCTATTATTTTATTATTTTCCTAGGTCCGTAAGTGAAAAATTAAGTTCCGTCGTCAAGGACAACAAACACCACAAATGTTATCAGCCACTCACGGTACCAGTAACCATGTGGGTAAAGCTAAGTTATGTTGTCGGTAGCGGAAAAATAAACTTATGTATTTTTTTTGGCATATTTCAATTTATTACTTGCATATTTCAATATAATAATGGGATTTGTTAGATATTTTCGAAGTTTTTCAGCATTTTATATTGCATAAAATCATCTCTCTGGTCATGACATTATGACACTGATATTAAATTTTAATTTTTACAATTACTCTTGTAACATACCAAACCATTCAACTTGTAATAAACCATAACTTTTCCTGTTATTTGAGTTGGTAAGTTATCTATCCAAATATACCGCGAGCTTGGTTGAATTATCAAAAAATATTTTTTTCGCACCTGTTAATTTTTAGAAATTCATCTCGATATAACATTTATTGTCAACTGGTTATTAACCGAGAGCAATAACAAATGTTGTCTCGTTAAATTACTAGGTAACAAGGTAATCAAAAAACTATTTTTTGATAATTAACCTCGTTCTTACCACCGAACATTAAAAAATAACCAGCCGCAATAACTAGAAATCGCTTTGCAACTTCATGTCTTCATCAGCCGTCTTCGCGTTAACATCCGCAATGAGAGTAAAACTGTGTAACTTTAAACGTTTAAACACAAACGATCAGATAGCAGTCGTGCAGGATGCTAGTCACAATGCCGTTAAGGCGAAAGCGATATCGTGAGAGGATGGTTAAGTAGAAATTCAATTTAATTTAAGTAGAATTAAGTATGACGTTTAAGTCGGTCCTAAAGAGCGGCGGCAATTCGCCAGGATATCGAAGTGCATTCCCTGTTTTTAATGACCGTTACTTGAATATTTATGCCATCCGAATTGAAACCGGGCCCCAATTCAGGAACTGAAATTGGAGGGAATTCGATGCCGCAGTTAATGGAATATATATACACAGTTTACGGTCGAATTATTGTGCGCCCGCTGAAAGATCCATCATTGCATTCGTTATGAATGTTTAATTTAAATGATGTGTTATATTTTAAGCTCAGCGAAGTCATAACCTGAAGTTTTAATTATTAATTAATCATCACCAATTTATGTTACCAATGGGATTTAATAAGTATTTCAATATTGGTTATTGCTCAATGAGGATAATTAGTTAATTACTCACCAGTGCACAAAATCACACTGCTGCAGAATATCTGGATCAATAGCGTTTATATAATACATTTGTCATGTATTATCCTCTAGCGTACTATTGCAAAAAAATATAGTATAATTAATTAATTTCTTACAATTTTAATTTAAACTCACATCTAGACATAAAAAAAGAAAAACTGAAAATAATTTCACCCTCGGAAATAAATGTACCGCTCGCCATAACTGGATTTTGTTATTACTTCGTTTTCGCGGTGTGGAAAAAAAAAGTTATTCCGAGGAAGGAAAGAAAGAAACCGTGGGGGAAATGGCGTCCCAAGAGGACAAAAACGTAACTTTCGTCGGGGCATAAAACTTTTTAACATATATTAGAGTGAAAAGTCGGGACAGTTGCGGCTCGTATCCATTGCAAGTGGCGCACTTCCGTTTCCCAACATTAATTAATCCCCTAATTTCCGGGATGTCATAATGCGGTAATCGGACGCGTTCGGTTTTATCTTCGAAGATAGGGCAAGCTCCTGTCTCCTCCCTCTAATTGCTACCTTTTAACGTTTCAACTCGTAATTTTACACTGTCGCGAAGTTCACCCGACCGGGGAATCCATTTTATTACCCTTTAGAGTTTACAATAAATGTAATAGTGGATGGAAACGTGTTTAGATTCAAATTTTATTTACCTGTTACATTTGTAAGGAGTAATTATATACAGGGTGTTAAAAATTTGATGCATTAGCATTGCTATAGTTTGATCAATGGATCTTCGCGTGTGCGTCATTACCGAAGACTGAATTTTCTCGCCTTGGAGGACGTTCATACACATGAATGAATGAATACATGATTGCGTCTAATTTAACTTATTGTAGAGAGAGTGAACGCATAAAAATGTTGTCGGAGCTAGTTTTTTTTTTTTACTTAGGTATTACCCATTCAGTCATGAAATTTTTGCATGTCGGAGCTAGGTTCAGCTATATATGACGCGCACGCAAAGATCCATCGATCAAAGTATATCTTGGTAACTATAAGAAATAGAGAGTCGGTTAAATGGAGGCAAACAAATTGTAGTCATTATTTTTTTTCTTAATAACACATATCGAATAAATATCTACAACATGCTAATAATAAAATTTATAATTCGCTTTTCTAGGAGCCGCTAAAAATGTCCAGAGCAGGCGGCATGGCCCTTGGGTTAATTGCGGTCGGTAATAATCACCAGGCGGTCGTAAAAATGTCAAACTTGCGGGCACGTGCCCACCGGATCGAATTTTAAATTTTTGGCCCAAGCAGGTAGTGAGCCCTTTTTTGGGATGTATTATAATAAGCCGTGCATTCATGTCTAACTGGTTGATCGCCCCAAGATGAAGATGAAATATTTAAGAAATAGAATACTTTTCCTTTTAATGATCGGTAATATTTGACGCATTAGGGATATTATAGATGAAAATTAAATTGTCCTTATTTTAAGCCAATAAAGGTATGGTTGTAGAGAAAGTATAGTACATAACTCGAGTTATAAAGTAATTACGCACTAGTGAAACTGTTAATTATTAATAAATTTACAGGGTGCTGTAAAAATTCGTTTCATATTCATTTTCATTTTTTGCTCTCGAGGGCTCGTCATTCATAAAAATACATTTTCAAAAATTCGTAACTCGTCTGAAAATTGCTGCAGATTCAAAAGCCAAAATTATTTTGAAAGATCGACGTCTTGTGAAGTGAATTGCATTTTTGTAGTATTTCTTATGTAGTTATTTTTCATATTAATGTTGCATTCGAAATTGCGACATTGAAAAAAAATACATTTTCAAAAATTCATAACTCGACTAAAAATTGCTGCATATTCAAAAACCAACATTATTTTGAAAGGTCAAAGTCGTGTAGAGTGATTTGAATTTTTGTAGAATTTTTTCCCGCGATTCATATTAATTTTTAATTTTTGCGCTCGAGAGTTCGACATTGAAAAAAATACATTTTCAGAAATTCATCATAACTCGACTGAAAATTGCTGCACATTAAAAAACCAAAATTATGTTAAAAGATCGACGGCTTGTGAAGTAATCTGAATTTTTGTTGGATTTTATCCTTCTGTTTTATATTAATTTTTAATTTTTTGCACTCGAGTGTTCGTTATTGAAAAAAATACATTTTCAAAAAGATTGAGATTACTTTATTTCTTAGAAATGTATATTTCAGTTATTTTGTATTTTTTAAGGGCGATGTCCCGCTAATAAATGTATTAATATTATTATTAATTCGAGTAAGAAAAATTTGCATGTTGGGATTAGAATAATTCTACAAGCTTTATTACTCGTGGAATTATCTTCAAAATTTCCAAAACTGCTTAAGAATAATTCATTTTTTACATACTAGATAATTATTTTGATATTTTTAAGCTATAAACAATATGGCGACAGTCGAAACTTGAATATGCGGAAGCGAAATTTACATCTTCAAATAAAGAAAATTCTAAAAATATAATAAAAACACTTTTACTTTGTTGGTATAACACGGATTTTTATTGTTGACTATAGTTTCGGCAACTCAACTTGCCATTATCAAAACATAAAGTAAAAGTGTTTTTATTATATTTACAACATGTAAAACAAAGTAGACGCCTCCACCATAAACAATAAATGCTAACAAAATTATCGCTTTTGGAATTATTTTCAAAATTTCCAAAACTACTTAGTAATGATACATTTTTAATACATTAGGAAACAATTGATAAAATTTTTAGCTAGAAATAAAACGGCGACTTTTGAAGCTTGAATTCGAGAAAGCGAAATTTACATCTGGGGATTATAAATATAGTAAAAACATTATCAATCGTGGAATTTTCTTAAAAATATCTAAAACTAATTAAAAAATAATGCATTTTTGACATTCTAGAAAACAATTCATATTTTTAAGTTAGAAACAAAATGGAGACATTCGAAACTTGAATTCGAGAAAGCGAAATTTGCATCTAAGGATTTTAAAATTTCTAAAAACATTATCACTCATACAATTGACTTCAAATTGACCACTTAGATATAGTAGACATACTAGAAAACAATTGACATTTCTAAGCTAGAAACAGACTGCGGACATTCTCAACTGGGTCAATCCAAGTGAATAAAAATTAAGTTCGTTGCGTGAGCATTTTTAAATATTTTGATTTTTTTATATGCGATTACCCTATAATTGAGTTTAAAAGTTAAAAAAAAATACCTTGCACCGTTACTATATTTGTAAGCGCATGACGTGTTTTCAAGTTAATTCATTTTCATTAGCGTTAATTTGAATATCTCTGCACTATGTTAAGTTACAACATTGCAATTGACATGATTGTTTTCAGAAAAGTCTCCTTTACAACAATGTTTATTACCCAAAAGATCCAAAATTTAAAAATAACCAGTAAAATGGAAGTTTGGTATTGAATATTTGGAAAATCCACTTTAGACCCAAAAATAACAACCAAAATTTATCACAGTGTATTTTTTTCTCTAGCTAGATATCATAAACTACTAGCTTTATATAGAGCAATAACCCTGACAAATTTATAATTGTTTGAAATTTGAAAATCTTTATTTTTTGTAAAGTTCGGGGCTAGTTAGTGTTCTTGCTCTATATAAGGCTAGTAGTTTATATCTAACTGGAGAAAAAAAATTCACAAAAATACTGAAATGAACATAAATGTAATTTCATTGATCCATGTTTCACTTAAAAGTAAAAATTAATAATTGCCGTTTAGATTGAAAAAGTACCTGTAATGTATTAAATATGAGTTAGTTTTATTCAGGGTACGTTAGTTTGGAACGGATATTGAGTTGTGTTGCATTCATTTAAACGAATTCCTTTTAAAATTTAAAGGGAAGGTCGAACGCAGGTACTAGGGGTGAAGAATGGGAACATCTGGCATATCTTTTTGGAAGCTTGTCCAGACCTCGTCTCTAGCAGGTAGAAAAGGTTCGAATATGGTCATAAATTACAATTTCTACACGATTACGTAGAGAATAGAATCCCTAATCGTCGGTAGTAAACAACCCGCAAATTGTACCCCTTGATCCCGCCGCTCTGGCCAAATTACTATGGTCGCAATTTTTTTTATAACATTTCAGTAGACCCCCTTGGAGATGTCTTGATTCCTGATTAGAAAGTGAAAGTGAGGCAAAATGGCCCTCCTTCAAGCGGTTGATCCGGCACTTGTATACTCGTTATAATCGATCAATCAATGGTTTTAATGTTGTCAAGTCTTCCTCTGCGCCCTCCTTCGCCTCTTGAAAACACGTGTCTTTCTGCATTCACTGTCGACCGGCTTTCCCTCGCTATTGACTTAAAAAAAAGATAGGAGCTTCTGTTTCTTGCTACAGGAATAAAAAGTGCAATTAGAGTCTGAAATCGCTATCAAGATGGCTATAGTTGCATACATTTTTTAATGGAAGTGGCAGAATTTTTCAGCGGCGGATTTAATTGAAATTTTAATGAGTGCATTCAGGGGAATGGTGAAAAAAAATACATGGTTTTATTATATGAAAGTCATGTGGCGATCATGTTAATTTCTCCGATTTAATGCTATAATAGCAATCTATTTATACTTTCATGGTTAATTTTCAATTTAAATAACATTTTAAATGCACATCGAGTGTTTTGTAGGAACGGATGATAAACGGATTTGAAACTTATACTTCAAATTCTGTCAATGTACTTAAAATTTTATGAGATTTTGAAAAAAAAATGTGTCCATTTCGGTATTCTCTATAATTTATATTAACATAAATTTGATCATTTCATAAATATAAACCATAAACGATCCTCGGAAGTTTTTTTACATCATTGATTTATCTTAATAATCCGTAACGAAGACTTTTATATCATCACTGATATTAGCAATTTGCAGGGTACATATTACGGCATGTACAGTAATTACAGTGAAGTCTGATTGTACAGTAGTTCAAATTACACAGAAATCTGGCGAATGTTTACCGTGAGTAACTCGATGGTATGAGACACCCGGAAGTTAGTTGATCTCAGTTTAGCACGGATGTCTCATCCGCACAGAGGGATGCAATTTGATTAGAAGCGTTCCTCCGCGAAATCGTCTATTAGTTCGGATTCGATTAGCGGTGCGTGTTTTTGAATACAGCAATCATGTTGACGTCAATCGGTGATTACGGCCTTCTGCGGAGGGCTTGATTGGAGCGGCGCTGCGATAATTTGTTTTGGTCGTTGGGCGTTAAGGGCGAAAAAATATTAATTCTCCAAGGAAAAGTCATTATGCGGAGTGACGGATTTTTTCTGCGTCCGCGCGGGGATGGAAAAAGAAAATACCTTTATTAGAAAATCAGTCGGTTCCGGCACTTTAAAATGCTTCGGGCATATGCATTACCCATAATGAAATTTCCCCACATCAGCGAATATCGATTACTGCCGCTACTTTCTAATTAAGTCCTCGATAGACTCCCGTGATATTGAAAGAAAATGCATTAATTAAATTTGCACTCGATTAAATAGGCAATAAGTACGTAAATTTAATTAAATTTCAACCTAAGATAATTTCGAAATTTTACATATATTTACCCAGGTATAGTATTTGGGCGCCCGGAGCATTCAGCAAACCACTTCTCTACAATTTGTCTCGATGAAGCAGAGAACGAATAATGCTTGTCTATAGTACAATCGTCATGAGGTGACACTGACTCATCGCTCCATGTTGCTAGAATTAATGTATGTCCATAAAATAATTCGATTCAGTCAAGGCGGGAAATTAAAAAATTCTCGAGCGTGCCAATATTTTCCCGATGAAACTTTGCGAGTGCATTTTTCGGCAATCGGTAAAGACAACCGGTAATTTGTCATTAAATTGAACCTGGAATGGATACAATCAATTCTGCTCTTAACTAAATCGAAATCGGAGACGGTCAAAACATGAATTTTAAGGTTAGAATATATAGAATGAGAAAAGACATACGTTGCACTTAGCCCTTGAATTTACATATCGACATACGTTTCGTATTTCATTTCGTTTTTCTTAAGCATGCGAACGAGTATAGATATTTATCCAGACGCGATTATTAGATCGAAAAAGCACGAGTCACTGTCACCTCTGCGCCATTGTACAATAGCCGTTGATTTCCTTGAACGGTATTTTTTCCCACTAAAAACCAATGCTTTATCAACACACGAAATTCGTTGTTTTGAAAATTACAAAAGTAGCGTGTTTAACTTGCTAACAAAATGCCATTGCTCTGAAATTTTGACATGTATCATTTGCAGGTTATTAGTACTTTCTAAACATCATAGGGATTTGTGTGTAGTAGCGGCATCTATATGTCATTCTGCGAACTTATTGAGTGATGTGTTAAGTAGCGGTGGTTCTGATCTACATTACGCCAAAGACGATTTCTGAAAGCTCCCATTACTCTTCGAGTCATATCCGGAGGAACAGCTGCGATTTTATTTTAAATGCTAACCCTTAGTACCTCAAGGGTTTTAGGCCGATTGAGATAAACTTTTGGTTTGATTTAGCTCCATAAAAATATCGCACGGTAGCAAATCTGGTGACCGTGCTGGCCACCCAACAACTCCAAAGTTTTTCGTGCGGTATGAGCCGTCGCCCCTTTTTGTAGAAACCACGAATTTCTCGTGCCTAAATTATCCACTACAGAAAAAATGAATAACGTTCGGAATTCACGGCAATTGTAACTCCTTTCTCGAAAAAGAAATGCTCAAAGTGTAGAAACTAATAACCGTGGACCACACTGTTAGTCCGTAAAATCATTACGCAGTTCACGTGGATTCTATTCAGAGCAGTACCTAAAATTTTATTGAAGAGTTTTGTTGGCTACAGTCTATTCATTCTACAGATAAAGTTGTTTGTGAAAACACCCACAATCGCCAATGCGTCATTCTTACCGGCTGATTCGAAAAATTGCGGGAAATCTGCACGTCCAAATCACGCAGTACAAATGCAGATAGTTGCCGCGATGGTCAGCTGATTGCCTCATTCTAGTGTATCAGCTGTTTCCTTTCTGCTTGTTTGATTGAAATTCACTTCACAAGTCGTTGATCTTTCAAAATAATTTTGGTTTATAAATGTGCAGCAATTTTCAACCGAGTTATGAATTTTTGAAAATCCCTTTTTTTTCAATGCAGACACATGAGTGCAAAAAAAATATGAAACGCAAGAATAAAATCCCACAAAAACTCAGTTCACCTTACAAGACGTCGACTTTTCAAAATAATTTTCGCTTTTGAATCTGCATCAATTTTCAGTCGAGTTATGAATTTTTGAAAATGTATTTTCTTTAATGTCGAACTCTCGATCGCAAAAAATTCAAAATTAATATGAATCGCGAAAAAAAAAATTCAAATCACTTCATAAGAGGTCGATCTTTCAAAATCATTTAGGTTTTTGAATCTGCAACAATTTTCAGTTAAGTTATGAATTTTTGAAAATGTATTTTTTTCGTGATGAACTCTCAAGCGCAAAAAATTCAAAATCAATATGAAAAGCGGGAAAACAATTCTACAACAATTCAAAAACCTCGATCTTTCTAAATTATTCAGGTTTTTGAATGAACATCAATTTTTAGTTGAATTATGAATTTTTGAAAATGTATTTGTTTCATTAAGTACAAAAAATTAAAAATTAATATGAAACGTAGGAAAATAATTCTTCAAAAATTTAAATCACTTCACCAGACGTCGATCTTTCAAAATAATATTGGTTTTTGAACATGCAACAATTTTCAGTCGAGTTGAATTTTTGAAAATGTATTTTTTTCAATGACGGACACTCGAGTGCAAAAAATTAAAAATTTATATGAAACGTAGGAAAATAATTCTACAAAAATTCAGTTTACTTCACAAGAGGTCGATCTTTCAAAATAATTTTGGTTTTTGAATATGCAGCAATTTTTAGTCGAGTTACGATTTTTTTTAAATGTATTTTTTTCCGTGATGAACTTTCAGGCGCAAAAAATTAAAAATCAATATGAAACGTGGGAAAACAATTCTAAAACAATTCAAAAATCTCGATCTTTCAAAATTATTCTGGTTTTTGAATGAACATCAATTTTTAGTTGAGTTATGAATTTTTGAAAATGTATTTTTTTCAATAAGTACAAAAAATTAAAAGTTAATATGAAACATAGGAAAATAATTCTACAAAAATTTAAATCACTTCACCAGACGTCGATCTTTCGAAATAATATTGGTTTTTGAACATGCAACAATTTTCAGTCGAGTTATGAATTTTTGAAAATGTATTTTTTTCAATGACGGACACTCGAGTGCAAAAAATTTAAAATTAATATGAAACGCAGAGATAAAATCCCACAAAAATTCGGTTCACTTCACAAGACGTCGATCTTTCAAAATAATTTTGGTTTTTGAATATGCAGCAATTTTCAGTCGAGTTACGATTTTTTGAATATGTATTTTGTTTCGTGAAGAACACTCGAGTGCAAAAAATTAAAAATCAGTATGAAACGCAGAAAAACAATTCTACAACAATTCAAAAACCTCGATCTTTCAAAATTATTAGGGTTTTTTAATGTACATATATTTTCAGTTGAGTTATGAATTTTTGAAAATGAATTTTTTTCAATGAGTACAAAAAATTAAAAATTAATATGAAATGTAGGAAAATAATTCTACAAAAATTCAAATCACTTCACAAGATGTCGATATTTCAAAATAATTTTGGTTTTTGAATGTGCAGCAATTTTCAATTGAGTTATGAATTTTTGAAAATGAATTTTTTTCTATGACGGACACTCGAGTGCAAAAAATTTAAAAAATTAATATGAAACGCCGGGATAAAATCCCATAAAAATTCAGTTCACTGCACAAGACGTCGATCTTTCAAAATAATTTTGGGTTTTGAATGTGCAGCAATTTTCAATTGAGTTATGAATTTTTAAAAATGTATTTTTTTCAATGACGCACACTCGAATGCAAAAAAAATGAAAATTAATATGAAACGCGCGGATAAAATTCTACAAAAATTCAAATCACTTCACAAAACGTCGATCTTTCAAAATAATTTTACCTTTTAAATCTGCAGCAATTTTCAGTCGAGTTATGAATTTTTGAAAATGTATTTTTTTCAATGACGGACACTCGTGTGCAAAAAATTAAAAATCAATATGAAACGCGGGAAAACAATTCTAAAACAATTCAAAAACCTCGATCTTTCAAAATTATTCTGGTTTTTGAATGTACATCAAGTTTCAGTTGAGTTATGAATTTTTGAAAATGTATTTTTTTCAATGTGAACCGAAAATTAAAAATTAATATGAAACGTAGGAAAATAATTCTACAAAAATTCAAATCACTTCACAAGACGTCAATATTTAAAAATAATTTTGGTTTTTCAATATTCAGCAATTTTCAGTCGAGTTATGAATTTTTTAAAATGCATTTTTTTCAATGACGCACACTCGAGTGTAAAAAATAAAAATAAATAATATAAAACGCAGGGATAAAATCCCACAAAAATTCAGATTACTTAACAAGACGTCGTTCTCTCAAAATAATTTTGGTTTTTGAATATGCAGCAATTTTCAGTCGAGTTACGAATTTTTGAAAATGTATTTTTTTCAGTGATGAATTTTCAAGCGCAAAAAATTCAAAATCAATATGAAACGGTGGAAAATAATTCTACAACAATTCAAAAACCTCGATTTCAGAATTATTCTGGTTTTTGAATGTACATCAAATTTTAGTTAAGTTATGAATTTTTCAAAATGTATTTTTTTCAATGACGGACACTCCAATGTAAACAATTAAAAATTAATATGAAACGCTGGGATAAAATTCTGCAAAAATTCACTTCACAAGACGTCGATATTTCAAAATAATTTTGTTTTTTTAATATTCAGCAATTTTCAGCCGAGTTATGAATTTTTGAAAATGTATTTTTGTTTCAATGACGCACACTCCAGTGCAAAAATTAAAAATTCAATATGAAACGCGGGAAAACAATTCTACAACAATTCAAAAACCTCGATCTTTTAAAATTATCCTGGTGTTTGAATGTACATCAATGTTCAGTTAAGTTATGAATTTTTGAAAATGTATTTTTTCCCTTGAGTGGAAAAAAAATAAAAATTAATATGAAACGCAAGGATAAAATTCTACAAAAATTCAGGTCACTTCACAAGGCGTCGATCTTTCGAAATAATTTTGGTTTTTGAATATGCAACAGTTTTCAGTCGAGTTATGAATTTTTGAATATGTATTTTTTTTCAATGACGAACACTTGAGAGCAAAAAATTACAAATTAATATCTCCACCAAAACGACGTTATGCGAGGCATTTTTTAGAGTCCGTCAAGGAATCGATTGTTATTATTTTTAAGGTGTGTCAGGAAAATAATAATAAATATTGTGTAAATCAGACTTTTGCGCAGAACATACGGCGATTGTTGGCGGTTTTACAACTCTATCTGTAGAATAAATAGAATCTATCTTCCAGTACGTTTTAAAAATTTGTTAACATAAAATTCGACTACTTTGCCAATCCCGTTGAATGGACTATTGCACAGCAACCATTTTGTAGAGATGAAATAGCATGATAGCAGGCCGTTTGACCGGAAAACGTCTTGGAAATTGCAGGACAGATGTTGTACAACTTCCATGTTTTCAACTGCTCTAAGATCGTTATTGATTATGCCGATCTAGTAGCTCCAAAATCCACAAAATGGTTCTTTAATCGGGCAGATTCTAATTATGAGGGATATTAAAGTACAAGCGAAACGATCGGTGTGTCATACGTCTTGGGGATTGCAAGATAGACCTTCTACACCTTCCACGTTTTCAGCTGTTCTGATTCTTCAAGGTCGTTCTTGATTCTGCCGATGAATTAGCTCCGAAATCTACAAAATGGTTCTTTGATCGGGCAGATTCTAATTATGAGGAATATTAAACCACAAATGAAACGACCGTTGTATCATACGTCTTGGGGATTACAAGACAGACCTTCTACAACTTTCAGCTGTTCTGTTACTCCAAGGTCGTTCTTGATTCTGCCGATGAATTAGCTCCAAAATCCTCAAAATGGTTGATCGATCGGGCAGATTCTGATTATGAGGACCATTAACGCTTTCAGCTCTGGATTTTTAAATTTGAAAAAAAATTTTTTTTGTTAATTATTATTGATGGGGAGTTTCTTAAGATCATAGATACCAAATTTGAACTGATTTGATTAATTAGTATAGGAATTAATTAGTGAGGCTTTGTTGAAGTGACATCTAGTGATAAACAGCAGTGGTTAAACCACAAACGAAAGGCTCGTTGAAGGAATAAACGTTTCAAAAATGCTCTTTCAGCCAAGGCGTGTTGACTACCGAAACGGGGTCAACGGACCTTTCGAACGCGTCTTCTCCCACCCTTCTAATCCTATGCCTAGCGGCAGTAGAGTTGTACCAAGCACTCGAGACATGTTGCGCAGTGACCATCTTAAATTTAATTGACTGAGATTTGTTGTCGCATTCTCTCGCTTTCTCACTCTGCGTAAACTTTACCCCCAAATGTCTCGAATGCTCTGTAGTACTGTAATGTGATATCTGACCATGCTTTCTGGGTCACCCTTTGCTAAAATACGATAATTTCAAGGGACAACGAGTATAACGTGCCATATTTACAGAAGGTCGCAGGGATTATTATTATTCCAGACTAATCTCAAAGAAAAGTTAGGAAATTTTTTAACTCGTATAATCCCTAAAATAAATTGTACTAATCCAATTAGGATGGCCGAAGGTAGTTGGACAGTTCGCCGTCATGCAAAAAAGTCTTTTCCTATTTTCGTGTGTCGGCTTCGTCCTTAACGGGGTTGAACTATTCCCCGGGCGATTTTTCCCTATTAATGACTCCGAATTCAATAGTAATGACATTGATAATTATTATTCGGCACTAATTAGAACTATTTATGGCTTGTATTGTAATTAATAATTTCTCCGATAAATACGCTTTTGCGGCAGCGCATGGTAATTAATTTACGGCTAATGATATGTTTTCTAGTTTCAATTCGTTAATTAGATATTACTTATTGCGCAAATGCATTTCATACGTTATAGTCAAAGTTGAGAAAAAGTTATTTTTGATAATGGTTAATAAAATTGGTGTGTATGCAACATACAACTAGACATAAAATCATTTAAATATGGAATAAACATTAATTAAACAAAGTAGTGTTTCTACGAGAATTAGATATATTTTAAGTTGAAGCATCTGGCTCGTTGGTCTAGGGGTATGATTTTCGCTTAGGGTGCGAGAGGTCCCGGGTTCAAATCCCGGACGAGCCCACTTCTTTTAATGCCACATATATTTTCATAATATTGTATTAACAATTGGATGAATATAATTCGGACAGGTTGAGGATAATAGCTTCAGTATATGAATAACTGAAGCAATTATCTGTCTTTACTAAATTTATGTAATGCATTCGCTGCAAGTGAGAATTTTTTTAATAATTATAATCATCCGTAATAAATGTAATGTATATTAACCCGTAACTGCTGTTCTCTGGTCAATTTGACCGTTGCACTATTTGGAATTTAAATAACGCGGTTAATTTTTTAGTTCCGTATTCATTCATCCGCCAATGTATTTTCTTACATACTGAATGTCAGTCGGCTGATATACGCGCAGTTGTGGGTCTTGTTATTTGTCAAGATATTAATCAATTTCGTTTCCTACCGGTCAAATTGACAGGACAACAGCAGTTATGGGTTAAGGATAAGAACCCATTGACCCGTTGACATTGACGTTTGTAATAGACAATGCAATGTCCGCATTTTGTCGATGTGTAATTCAATCATTTATAATCATAGACAGTGCTTCTACTGAGATTTTAATTTCGCTAGGATTAGTGAAGGGACAAGGAATATAGAAATCTACTTTTCCGCCTACCTGTTCTTGACGTTAATTTATCATGTCTAAATTGCGGGATGAAAATCCCGTTTAGAATCCCAAGTGATGATATAGCGTTAGATAAATGTTCCGATAGATGGCGACATACTTGTCGAACTAATGTCAGTGCGCGATACATTCAAATCATCTGTGTTCTGCAATCGTTTGTAAATAAATCTACAATTATGAATGTTAGCAGCAACGATGATAGCAGTGATGTGCTCACACCACCAGAACTAAAAGAAATTGCCGCTGTGTGCTTCACAATTTATTTATTTTACCATATTATCGGTAGGCGGAAAAATAGCGTGTGTCTCGCAGGCAGAAATGCTTTAGCAGCTCTTAGTTCCTGGCGTCCTCGCTCAGGGCCGATCCTACCGGGGGGCTAGAGCGTGCATGGTACGCGGGCAGCTGTTAAGGGGGAGCAGCGAAATCGGCGAAGCCCACGGACCACCACTAGAGGGTCCGCGGCGTCCGAAATCTGTAAAATTTAGTCGCCGAAATAGCGGCCGGTCGCCTGGACCCCTGCCTGAAGTGTATCCGACTTCTAACCGGGTAATGATTTTGCCAAAGAAGCGGAAGAAATGTGGCAAAGCATCTGAAGTTCGTATAAGAAAAAACCGCGGATGTCCAATTATGAGTTACGCGATGAAAGTGTTAAGGATCCTAGGGAAAAATTTAGAATTGACTTTTATTTTGAAATTTTGGACATCGCTAATAATTTGATATCCGAACGTTCCAAACCGTTCCAAAATTGCTGCTCCTTGTTTAAGTATTTGCTAGTATTTCATTCTGCAGAGTCCGAATTTCTAAGAAAATGTTGTATGGATATTAAATTACAGGTAACCGAAAACAGAAAATGAACAAAATATTTACATGGAATGGAACTCTTAAAAGAATTGTTATCTTTTAGAGAACTATTTTCTGATCATTCCCAATTAAAATAAATTTTAAATCATTTCATTAGCCAAGATTTACAAGGAAACTAACCCAAGTGTTCCCCTCCGATTTGAATGAAATTTGGTAGATTTGTGGAGGGGGGCAAAATATTTTATACGTGTTTTTTTGTTTCAACTAAAAGACATGTGTAGGGGGTGAACAATATTTTTGTTTGTTCTAGACAAATCATGATAACGTAATTTTGTAAATGTAGAACATTTTAAAGCCTAGCCTTTGGTGTAATAAAAAATTGACAAAAAAATAAAAGTAGTTACAAAACTCAATTTTCGTATTTTCCTTTAGTGAGCATAAAACCTTTTTTTAGCGGAAAGGTTTTATTTAAAAGAAATGTATGGATATATATACTACTGTGGACAAAAAAAATGACACCGCTAATTTGTCATGTGTCTATTATTTCTTATTTTTTAGTGTTGGGAATTTGACTTATGTAACCTTAATATTTGACAGTGACAGTTATAATTAGCAATACAGTAAATCTAAAAAGGTATTGCCTCCCAACATGCTTTGATTTTGTGCCAGAGCTTAGATTGACATTTGCCGGTTTGTCAAATGAAAAGTCATAATTACATTAGTAAAATTAGGGGTGTCATTTTTTTTGTCCACGGTAGTACTATTTGGATTTCATGTTCATGTCTTTATATATTTTTTTAACGATTATTTTTTTTTAGGGTCCCAAAGTAGTCAATACACACATTTCTTTTACACCAGTGGATAGAATTTGAAATGTCGTACATTTACGAAATTATGCTATCAAAATTTGTTCAGAAGTTATAGCCAAAAAACAAAAATATAGCTGATTTTTGAGGCGCGAGTTCACCTCTACAAATCCACCAAATTTTATTCAAAGCGGAGAGGAACACTTGGGTAGTTCCCTTGTTAGTTCATTGTTTTCCAATTTTCAGTATTAGTCTAAGAATATTTTTAACAATACCGATAACTCTGACTTCCGGCGAAAGGAGTTTTTCTAAATTGAAATTAATTAAAAATTATTTACGGTCAACTATATCAAAAAAGCGATTTGCTAATTTAGCCATAATTCCTATTGAAAATGAGATTGGTGAAACAGATATTTCAAATGTAATTGATGAATTTGCATCACAAAAATTGCGAAAAGTATTGTTTTAGAATTTAGATCAAAACTGAGTAGCGTTCGAATAGTCGATGTTCCTGCCACTGAACTGAAAGTTTGATAATAATCTACTTCCTTTCTTTACGAAAGATCTTTGATCACCAATCTGGCCTTGAATTTGCCGATGGATCCAGCGGCGTTTGTTTTTACTTTGTGGTTGTTCCTCGAAGGTCGTCATGTGGGCATCACACAATCCTAGAATTTCTGTGGAGCTGTAAGATCCACTCGGTTGCGTAGTTTTCGCGTAGTTTAGTCAGCATTCTCTTCTCCATTGGCTTCCGGCATTTCTGAAATTGTCCAATCACTGTCACTGTCACTGCTATCTGTTACCTACAATTCTATTTCCTCGTCTTCTTCAATCGTTCAGATCAGTAGGATTCATCTTCGTTGCTTCCTGGGAGTATAATAACCCCCTTTTTCGCCAAGTGTTCTTTGAAGATGACGTCCTTGGATCTGTAGAGCTTATCCTCTTCACTGTAGATCAAGTCCGTCGTCGTTATCGTACTGATGAGGATTCCTTTGATGGCCTTCGGATCCATGTTCGTCCTTTGCTCCTTCGATATGAATATACATGAATGCAGCATTTGAACCTGGTTTCCTTCCATATCACAACCCGTTAGGTGATGTTCCTGTGATGTGGGTAGGCCCTGTCCTGTTAAAAATGTAGGAGCGTGTTCCATAATCGAACACCCTTGTAGTTTCCTGTAGTTCCCCGAGATCATCTAGTAATGATCTGAATTTGTGTCTTTTCAAACTGCTTCCACTAATAGAATTCACTATTTTGGATGAGACATTCATCACATCATCTGAATTTAATATGTTTGAGCACAATACCTGCCGATGGATAATGCAGTGGTAGTTGGTAAAACTTCATCACTTTTACAAAGAGCTATGAATCTAATATGTTTCCCAACCATAGAATGACCTCCAACAGTCGTTATTGCTAAATATATCTTGACCTCTCGTTTGTCTCTTCATCGGTAAAATTGTTAGCAGTTCTTCTCTGACAGACATATCTTGGAAACACATTCGAATAAATATACATAGCTATGCGCCATCTGTGACATCCGTTGATTCATCGAATTGTAAGGAGAGGAATCTGCTTTCATTAATATTATATGATACTAATGAATGGACTGAAGTAAACGGAACAACTTCAGACCAATGTTTGCTACGTTGCCGAATTTCTTGTCACACTATAACTAACGTAATTTTAGGTAATATAAATATGTAAATGTAAAATTGAATTAAATTTAAAAAAAATATCAAGGGTACAGAGCACGAGAAATGTACTGTAAATTTTTGTTAGTGGTGGCAATGATTGGTGCTTATGCTTGGGTTAGAGTGAGGTTAACTTTACCCCCACCTCCCCTATTATGCTCCAGCAGTTTCCACCACCGTACGATCTTCCCTCTCACTGGACCCGTTTTGTCTCGAAGTGTAGGCTATTATAAGACATTGAACAATACCTTCCTTGTGTACACTGGTCCTGATTTGTTTGTGACCGAAATCCCTGTCATTATCACTCGGCAGCTCCCTCATCTAGGAACTGGCTCAGTTTTTCACCAACTTCGGATTTTTGCCGCAGA
This sequence comes from Ocypus olens, assembly GCA_910593695.2. Lineage (NCBI taxonomy): Eukaryota > Metazoa > Arthropoda > Insecta > Coleoptera > Staphylinidae > Ocypus > Ocypus olens. Next base: position 4,272,709 of record OU343053.1, on the reverse strand, counting down.
AAATAAACTGTCCTGAATTTTGTGTAATCGTCCTTGAAAATCACAAAATATCGATATCCAGACCTCGATTCTTGAAATGGACCGCAGACATCCATGTGAATTCGGTCTCCCGGACCTCGTGCCGAACGGTAGCCGATAAGCTTTATCATAAATGCAACCTTGACACAGTTCACTATGCATTTCTACGTTCATGTCAAGCTCCTTGCTCAATAGCGATTTCACATGGTGATTGATCTGCTGTCTGAATCGTTCATGGTACAACCCTTACCCACTGCATTCAGCTCATTTGATAGGGTTCAAATATCTCACGACCAACTTGAATAGTCCTCCACCAATTGTTCACTAGGAACTTTAGCTGATGAATCGTTTATGGCACAACTTCAACAGGTTTCCATTAATAGGATTCAAACTTCTCACGGCCAACTTGAACAGTCCTCCATGAAAAGCTCTCTCCAATTGTTTACGAAGAAATTGCAGACTTCAGCTGATGAGATGAACTGGCTGTCCGAGTACTTATCCTGGACTGCAAGCACGGAGACCAGATTCCTCTTGATTCGGGGTACACCAAATATCAGCCAAGGTAATTTTGTATTATTTTCCTTGGATTTCTGTCCCACCTTCTTCTTCGCGTGTTCCGATGGCTTTGATTTTCTCACCATTTTCTGTGATCACTGAAAAAGACACGAACGTTCTAAAGCAAATCTAAACACTTAAAATATGGCTTGTCGCGCCATTGTCATTCAGGCATCTCGACGACTCAGTATGTTTCATAGTTGACCTAACAGTGACGAGTATCATATTTGTGTCGAACTCCGGTCTACTAGGCTTAGGAGGACGGCCATCGGCAATTAATTTCCTGCGCACTTTAACCATATGATTGCTTCCTGCAGTAGTTTTTTCTTTTTCTTCGAATCGACTGAACTTCCTTGCTTCGATGATTGCAGGTGAGAGCTTCCTTGCTTGGTGGATTCAGCTCCCTTGGTCCGTAAGGCCCTTTTATACGGACGTAGTTGATTGATCAACAGTTCTATCATGTTTTGTCCTCAGCATTCATCTGAATTTAAAAGATAAACACTCCTCTGGCAATGTATTCGGAATTGTACGATGCAAAAATACATCTGCTGGTCCAGGATGATTTGCAGATTCTTTAGTAATTTCTTCTTTCAATTCAGACCAAATATATTTCAAATTTGAAATATGTGTATATGATCTGACATGAAATTTTATAAAAATATTATTTATCTTAATTTAATTTTTGTTAATTAGTATCTTAAATAATGTAACATTTCCCTGTAATTGGATATATGTCTTTTGGGAAATAAATAGTTATTATAGTTATTATTATTATTATTACGAAGGATTTTTAAATTTTTCGAATGAAATGTTTTACTGCACGTGTGGGGGCGGGTAACATATAATTCGCACGCGGGCGGCTAAGAGTCTAGGATCGTCCCTGTCCTCGCTCGCTACACCGCGGGCTGCTAAAGCATATTTTCTGCCCTTGATGCACAATATACTATATTATCATGATTTCGTAACTGACATGTAATGAATATGACTGGCCCTAAAGCATCATCTTATTGGCGAAACAAAGTTTCGTAGACCATCAAGCCCCATCCGATTGGCGCATTAATTTATAATCCTAGTCACTAATAAAGCCTGGTCCGTAAAAGTAATATTTCAAGGCCTACCAGAAATCACCAAAATCTTGGTGAATGGGATAACGATCTTTTAGCGCTTGAATTTAAGGATTTAGAAGATTTAAACTTTGATCTTAAACTCACTGGCTTTGAGTTAGATAAAGTACAAAAACGAAAAACAAGATTATACTTACAAAATGAACAATATTAAATGAATTGATTGCTTACATCGAACCTAATTATTTATTATTGTAAATGAAATAACATTTACAACAATTACAAGTGAGTCACTTTGTTTTCTTTCTGTTTGTACTGGGTGCATATTTAATACTATTAATTTATGCAGGCAAGCGCAACATATTACCCTGATGTATCCATCATCATTAAAGCCGATAACGTTGATCTATTATCCATTTGTTTTTCGGCTGGCGTGACTACTATTTATTTAAACGCGGTTAGCGTAGCGGGGGGGTGATATTTATTTTTTTTATCACCAGACAAAAGCGATATTTATGTCGTCGATATTTCCCCATTTGTGACCGTTCGCAGCCAGTGTTTTCAATATTTGAACCGAAAAACGGCCCCATTTTTATTTATCGCCGTGCCGCGCCGCAGCCCCGGAACCCCTTCTTTTTTTCTATGTAGATTTCTGGGGTGTGTGCGGGGGGATTATATGCCAGCCCCGTCTTGCTGAGACAGTGATGGAAGGTAATGCGGCCCTCGGATACATTATCCCAAGTGCTAAATTATGCCAATGACGGTTACTTCCGCTAAGGACACCATCATCTAGCTTTGATGACTCGACAAGCCGGAAGGAAATCAATTATTTGGACGTGTTTATTTTCGGAGCAGGTATTTATGTATCGGGGACGTGGTAATAAATGCGTTGCTAGTGGTTTTGTTGTGATTATAAATATAAAGATTTTCCGCTATTACCTTAAATATTTGTTGGGTGTAATAACTTATTCGGTATTATCATATTACGTACACCTTTTAACCATTGTATTTTCTCTATTAGTGTTTGTTAATGTATAATGATCAATAAATGATTGATTATTATGAATGATATTATCAGAGGCGGCTCGTAATGTAGAACCAAGGAGCTATGGCACCACCTCTAGTTTCGATCTTAGCAAGAATTTTTAATCAAATAGTATTTTACACGCAACGTGCATTTGAAGCCAAATAAATTCTGTTTCATCTCGTGATTGCGACGATGACGACACTGATAAGTAAAATTAGTTCATTAAGGAATAAGCATTTTTGCTCATGTACTGTCGAGCAGCGGCGGCTCGTAGATTTCCGTCGGGAGGGCAAAGACAAAGATATCACTCGTTCTGCACTACTTACTCTAATAGAGGAAGCAAATATTTCGTTGCTTTTTCGGTCAAATTCTCTTCCGTTACCCCGCCGAATATCCGGCGAGCCGCCACTGCCATCGAGTACTGCTATCGAGTATTTTGTAATTGCACAACAGCCAATCGCGTTGTCGGATTTTGATATTTCTAACGTCAAAATATGGCAAATTTAGTTTAAATTAAAAATTTCTTGTGAAAGTAACCCAAAATGACAAAATTGCACGTTTTTAAAATCTAAATATAGAAAATTGTGATTTTGATTTTTTTAAATTGCAACATCTAAATATGGAAAATTTAGTGTAGTTTAAAAATTTATTAAAACATTTTTCGAGAAATTAACGTAAAATGACAAAATTGCATGTTATCAAGGTCCAAATATTAAAAATTGCGATTTTGATTTTTTTCTAATTGCACAACTACCAATGGCGTTGTCTGATTTTAATGTTTTTAACGTCAAAATATGGCAAATTTAGTTTAATTTAAAACTTGGTTAAAACTATTTCATTAAATTAATGCAAAATGACAAAATTGCACGTTTTCAAAAAGTACATAATAATCGAGTACATAAATGAAATAATTAGATAGGCCTCTGTATGATTTGATTACCATAAAAAATACTGTGGGATTGGTCGAGCATTTTCCAGAATGTCAAAAATACAATATTTCTGGATGCATTTAAGAAATTTGTAGCTAATTCTGGCAGTCACTATTTTTCTGGAATTTTTTAAATCACAAGATGCAAATTCAATTTTTTCTAAAAATCAAGTTTCAAGTGCTGACATTTTGTTTCCAGTCGGAGTATATCGATTATTTCCCAGTATGTTAAAAGTACTATATTTTTTGGGTGGATTTGAGAAGTTTTGAAGCTCATTATGCCAGTCAGATACCTCCATCGATCATTTTCCAGTATGTTAAATTATATTTAGTTATTATATTTATCGTTAGTCAAGATGGCGGATGTTGATTTATTCTCTCCTGAAAAGAAAGACAATTTCTATAAGTGTTGTTGTGATAAAATAACCAAAAGTGTCACGTGCATTAAGTGTGGAAGTGTCTTTCACCGAGGATGTATAAAAAAATACAACAAACTACGGATACTCGACGAAACCAGAGTAATATGCTGTAACCAACACCAGGTCGACAATTCCGACATGTCAACCGCAGAAGAAAACATCTTTCTAAAGAGGGAAATTCAATTGCTGAAAAGGATCATTGAAGATAAAGAAGTCATAAACAATTTACAAAAGGTAAATATTCAATTATTAACAGAGAAAATCAATGTAAATCAAAGCAATAAATTCACATCCACATCCATAACAACTGGAACAATAAGCGACATCTCTAAAGGCGAAGCAAAAGCTAGCTGCAAATACAAACTCAGATCACTATCTGTGAATGATGTCGAGAACCAAACCACTACTGAGGAAAAACAACGAAGTAAACAAATTGCCAACCTTGCAAAAGATTCCATCATCCCAACAGTGACCATCTGTGATCAAAATACTCATCCAAATCGAGACTCGCCGCAAAAACTATCCCAGCCAGGAAAAACATCAATCAAAACAAACACAAATGTAAAAAACACAAACAAACACACGATTCTCGGAAATGCGGATAGGAGTGAATTGGAGTTAATTCGGCGAGCAGAATTCCACGTCTGTAAACTAAATCCGAATGCTACTGCAGAAATGCTAAAGACTTTTTTGGAGGAGAATGGAATAGACGGCATAATATGCACAAAGATTAAATCAAAGGTCCCTGATTATTCCAGCTTTAGGGTCACTGCACCTATTGTGTTTCTGGAATCCCTTAGAGATCCGAAGATATGGCCAAAAGGAGCAAGAGTCAACAGATTTTTTCACCGATTTCTGAAGGAAAACGCATCGACGTAACCAGCAAAAAGGCTAAAACAAGTGAATTAACCTCACTAATTCACTTGAACATAAGATCCATTTACAACAAGCATCTTAAATTGGAGGAAATGCTCTTCTGTCATACATCCTGTAAAATTTTAGCCATTACAGAGCATTGGCAAAACGAAACCAATCTAACAAAAATTAGTCTTAAAAATTTCACTTTGGCATCCTATTTCTGTAGGCCGCCTCGAGACAACCGAGACACGGCTTATGGGGGAGCGTCACTTTATGCACACAAAAACACACCAGTATTCGCGAGAAGGGATATCAACAAACTGGCTGAATGTGAAAATTTCGAATGCGCAGCAGTTGAAGTAAAGAACAAAAAGTGCGTGTATGTGGTAATTTATAGAGCGCCGAACTCACAAATCACTAACTTTTTCATCAAGTTTGATGCATTGTTAAAAATTCTCACAGAAGAAAAATGTACTTACTTTATAAGCGGCGACTTCAACATTGATATTAATGAATCAACCCAAGATTCGCAAGAATTTATAAATATTCTTAATACCTTTAATGCTACTGCTTCAATCACAATTCCCACGCGAATTTCAAGTGTAAAGCGTTCAATAATTGATAACATACTAACTAATTTAGATCAAGATTACAAAACAGATGTATTTGAAACTCATTTGTCAGATCATTTCGCACAAAAAATATCGTTTTCACAAACAAATGAAATGAAATCTTCACCAAGGTTCACCACTAAAAGAATTTTTAGTGAAACTAATATTAAGAATTTTGTCGAACTTTTGAATAATGTTAACATTACGGATGAAGTGTGTGATTGCAATGATATAAACTATAGTTGGAATAAATTCATGCGCATAATTTCTAATGCTCTGGATAAAAGTTGTCCTAAAGTAAAATGTATTTATAAACTAAAACAGAATGCAAGTTATTACAGATCAAAGGATATAACGGCTTGCAAACAATTATTAGATAGTTTGCAAGTTATAAAACATTTCGATCATAATGCAAGATGTGAATATAATAAGGTAAATAAAAAGTACAGTGTATTACTACAAAAAGCTGAGCGTGACAGAATTGAACATACTCTGTCACAGAGCGATAATAAAATGAAGACTACATGGTCAATAGTTAATAACATCTTAGGTAAATCAAAACAAAGTGCTGATTGTCCATTTAGTAATAATATTGAGGAATTAAATCAACACTTTGCAAATATTCACATTAAGCTTACAAGTCACATGACGAATCATCCTCAGATAGAATTTCCAAGAAACATAAACACTTTATTTTTGAAGCCGGTTACACCATCTGAAATATTTAATATAATCCATTGCATGAAAAACAAGAATAGTTCAGGATTCGACGAAATTAACTCGAAATTGTTAAAAATGGTTTGTAATCATTTACTACTTCCTTTAACTTACTTGATAAATAAATGTTTTGAAACAGGTACCTTCCCCGATGTTTTGAAACTAGCACTTATAATTCCAATTCATAAGAAAGACGATCCCTCAGATCTGAACAACTACAGACCCATCGCATTACTTAGTGTCTTCTCTAAGATCATAGAAAAAGCAATAGCAATTCGAGTGTTAGATTTCTTCAAAACATATAAATTATTTAATAAAGCACAACATGGATTCTTAAGGGGTAAATCAACCCAAACTGCAATTTTCGAATACCTAGATAGTGTCGTGAATGCTTTAGAAAGGTCCGAAATTCCATTAGGAATGTTCTTAGACCTTTCTAAAGCATTCGATATAATAGATCATAATGTATTACTTACAAAACTTGAATTATATGGTATACGAGGAATAACTCTGAACCTCATCGAAAGTTTTCTAGTAAATCGTTACCAAAAAGTAATAATCAAAGATAAATTATCATCCACAAAAATAACTAATATTGGGGTACCACAGGGAAGTATCCTGGGCCCTTTGTTATTTCTTATTTATATTAATGACTTTCCAGACCTAATTTGTGATCACGATGGTAAAGTTCAGATGTATGCAGATGATGTGAATTTATTAAATATAAGTGCATATGTTGAAGAGGTGATAACTAAATCTAAAAATATATATTCGCTCACTCACAATTGGATGTTTGAAAATAAGCTAGTCTTGAACGATAATAAAACAAAAGCAATCGAATTCTATACTAAAGCACCTAAACTTGAAATAGATCGAATACAACTCAGAAAAAGCAGCGTTGAACTGGTACCCCATTGCAAAGTTCTTGGTATAACTATTGATGGTAATTTAAACTGGAAACATCATTGCGAACAATTAAATAATAAATTAAATTCTATATGTTTTGCACTAAGGATTTTGAAACCATTGACCAACCTTAAATCACTCATTATGGTATATAAAGCAAATTTAGAATCGTTACTACGATATGGAATAATTTTTTATGGTAATAGTGTAATGATAAAACGACTCTTTATCTCACAAAAGAGAGCATTAAGAATCATACTAAATTTAAAATATAACGAGTCCTGCAAAGGTCACTTTAAAAATTCAAATATATTGACAATTTATAGTTTATACGTGTTTGAAATATTAGTTTATAACTTCAAACACAAGCAACATTTTATAAGATACGCGCATGATCACAACTATCGTACACGTCATTATAATCAGTACGCTTATCCAGTTCATCGACTGTCACTGTTAGAAAAGTCACCCACTTACAATGCTCTAAAACTATTCAACCAATTACCACAAGATATTCGGGAAATAACAAACCTAAAGTTATTCAAAAGTAATCTCTTCTCGTATTTGAACGAAAGAGAACTTTATAGCTTATCTGAATTTGGTTAGGTATAATTTGTTAAATATGTAAATTTGTATAGATATATGTGTGTATATGTGTATATGTGTATATATATATATATATATATATATAGCATCGCTTTTATTAGCATTATTTTTCTTTGTTTGACGTTATTCTTTATAATGTAATATGAAACAGTTTTCCATGTACATTATTTTGTGAATAAAGATTATTATTATTATTATTATTATATTTGAAGCAAATTCTGTTTTTTCTAAAAATCAAATTTCGATGGCTGACATTTTGCTTCCAGCAGGGTTATGTCGATCATTTTCTAGTTTGTCAAAAATATAATATTTCTGGATGAATTTGAGAAGTTTGAGGCTAATTCTGACAATCACTATTTTTTTAGATTTTTTTAAATCACAAGATGCAAATTTCGTTTTTTTTAAATTAAGTTTCAAGTGCTAACATTTTGTTTCCAGCGGAGGTATGTCGATCATTTTCTAGTTTGTCAAAAATACAATATTTCGGGATGAATTTGAGAAGTTTAATATTAATTCTGGCAATCACTATCCTTTTTAGAATTTTTTGAATCACAAAATGCAAATTATATTTTTCTAAACATCAAATTTCGAGTGCTGACATTTTGTTTCCAGTCGGGGTATATCGATTATTTTCCAGTATGTTAAAAACACTATTGGTGTTATTCTGAACAACTGTTTAACAGCGATGTTATTAACATCGATGTTATTACCATTGCAATGTTATGTGAAATTGAACAGCGCTGTTAAAAACTGTATTCTGAACAGCTCGATGTACACAAATTGGCAACAGTGAAACGTCTACAGAGCGACCAACTTCATGTATATTATAATAGATGATAAATAATACGTTTTTGAGGATATTTTTAGAAAGAAAATGAGTGCTTCATAAAGCATGCACATAAATATTGGAATAAAATTCCAAATTTGAGTTTTTTGTTGACGAAAAACACAAACTACGTAATAACCTCAAAATATCTCGTAATGTCGACCGTTTTGACAAGTGTTGTTTAACATCGAAAATGTTAATTTACATCGATGTTAGTTGACAGACAGTGTACAGAATAGTATATTCATAACATCTGTCGATGTTAGCAAATAACACCGCTGTTAACGCTAACATTTTTGTTCAGAATAACACCCTAAATTTCTGGATGGATTTGAGAAATTTTGAAGCTAATTATGGCAGTCATTATTTTTTTGGAATTTTTTAAATCACAAGATGCAAATTCTGTTTTTTTCTCAAAATCAAGTTTCGATGGCTGACATTTTGTTATTTTCCAGTTTGTCAAAAATACAATATTTCTAATGGATTTGAGAAGTTTGAAGCTAATTCTGGCAATCACTATTTTTTTGGAATTTTTTAAATCAAAAGATGCAAATTCTGTTTTTCTAAAACTCAAGTTTCGAGTGCTGACATTTTGTTTCCAGCGGGGGATGTCGATAATTTTCCAGTATGTTAGAAATACCATATTTCTGGATGGATTGAGAAGTTTGAAGCTAATTCTGGTAGTAACTATTTTTACTTTCTCCGTAACGAAGTACGAGAAAGTATTGTGATCGTGATTTTTTTTTCAAAATTTTTTTTTTACGGAAATATCCGTTTTGGGGTCCCTAGATGCCATTTCAACAATTTCTGGAAATTTTTTTTTGTGTCTGTGTGTGTGTGTGTGTGTGTGTGTGATGGTGTGTGTGTGTGTGTGTGTGTCTCTGTCTGTGTGCGCTGTATCTCAAAAACTAATGGACCAATTGAAATGAAACTTTGAACATAAGTTTTATTTGATAACCCGAAGAACTGAAAAGCTTTTGGTAAAATTTCGAACACCGGAAGTGGGTGTTTACCTTGACTGTTTTTTGTTTTTTACTAATATTTTCTTAAATATGAAAAATATCACAAAAACATTTGAACAAATATTGAAGACAATAAAGAAATGCAAACATTTTTCATAAAATCATTGTTATTCGAGAAAAAAATGTATTAATTTTTTTTTCATTTTTGGTATACAATTATGAAACGCTAATAGTTATAGCAAATTTATGTTAATAATAATTGTAGAGAATGGCAATATGAACAATTTATAAAGAATAAGTTTTTTCGGAATTTGTGTAGTTTTTGAGTAAACTGAGTTTTTGAATTTGAAGTACATTTTTTCATCTTTCATAATTTTGACGTTTTAAACGTCAGTTTTATCCGAGTCTACGAAACGTTCGATGCACAATTAAAATATGTTTTAAATTAAAAATAAACCATGAAATCGTAAATATAAATAATACCATCAAGTCGGAGAAAGTAACATGATGGCCACATCACCATTTTTTTAAATTTTTTTTTACCACAAGATGTAAACTCTGTTTTTTTTTCTAAAAATCAAGTTCGAATGGCTAACATTTTATTTCTAGGGGAGGTATGCCGATCATTTTCCAGTTTGTCAAAAATACAATATTTCTGGATGGATTTGAGAAGTTTAAAGCTAATTCTAGCAGTCACTATTTTTTTAGATTTTTTTTTAAATCACAAGATGCAAATTTCGTTTTTCTAAAAATCAAGTTTCGAGTGTTCATATTTTGTTTCCGGTGGGGGTACGTCGATCATTTTCCAGTATGTAAAAAATACAATAATTCTGGATGCATTTGGAAAATTTGAAGCTAATTCTGGCAGTATGAGGTATCGCACAATAGGGGGTGCCATTTGAAATTATAAAGATGGGGCGGCTGGGGGTGAGGGGGTGAAAGATAAAATTTAAAAAATAGTGTTTTTTAAGTTCCCTCTCGAAAACAACATTGATGTAATTTTTCTTAAAACCGTAACAACTTCAGACTCAAAGTTATTCAGGATGGCTCCTTTTGATATGAAGACCCTGTATAATATTATAAAGTGATTTAGAAGTTTTAAAAGTAATACCGCAATTGATAGGTTTTTTAGAATGTCAGCAATTCCGAAGTGCAAATTTCGTTTCCTTTCACATCAAGTTTATCGTGTCGCCATTTTCTTTTCAGCCAGGGTATGTTAATAGTTTTGTAGTAAATGTCAAAACTATATTATTTCTCCGTGGATTTAGAAGTTTTGAATGCACCATTGCAAGTAATTATTTTTCTAAACTTTCAAAAAACGCGAGATGCAAAATTACCTTAAATTACTTTTTCTTGCGGGCCTAATTACGTACATTTCACATTCGTATAATAAATAACTATTATTCTAAAATCAACAGATTTAAATAGATGGATACATGGATAATTCCATGAACAAATTGTAAATAAAAATAAAAAAAAAAATTAATTGATTTTGGTCGACAAGACTCGAACCGTCGACCTCAGGATTACGAATCGGAGGATCTTTCTAACGCGCCACGGAGTCGATATCGTTTTATTAACGTAAAAGATACATAAACACAGCGGATATAAAAAAAAACATTTTTTCTCGAAAACGGCTAAATAGTGCGCTCTATTACTTGCACTTGTTACACTCCCAGTCATGATCTACACGTGTGTCAAAGATGGATCAAATCGGTGAGTCACACATCTGATCCTCCCCTTGTTAGTTAATATCACACTGTTTATTATTAGTGCGTGCAGTTTTATTTTATATGTATTGATTCTGAAATCCTTTTTTTGTTTCAGGTACGTGTGCAGGAATTACCTCATCATCATCATCAAGACAGAATCACAATCTGCCTTAAGGATACTGCTTTGTAACTGGTAAAGTAAATAAAAGCATGCCATTGCCTTTGGTTGTGAATTCATTTTCTCGAGAAGGGTATAATGTTTTTTTTGTAGTTTGGCAACGTAATTCAAAAAGGTGTAAACTTAAAATCTGCCAAAAATAATGCTGAAATTTACGATAGGAAAACCATTAACAGACATAAATATTTTAACCTAGGCTGAAACACCTTTGGTCGCTCGCCAGTTAATATAAATGATATGCCAAAATTGTTTTGTATGTATCTTAAACATTTGCAAACTACTATAAATAAAGATATTTGTATATATATATATATATTTTAACCTGTAGTGTATTCATAAGAAAACTTACTATACAGGATGTCCCATTTTAATTTGCCACCCCAAATATCTCGAAACCTGAGCAATATGGCAAAAAATGTTTTAGATGAAAGTTGTAGGGTTCGGAGGGGGACATATGCTGGTGACCTTGAAAATGCTTTTATGATCCTTTTCAAGGTCAAACGAAGGTCAACTATGATTTTTTAAAAGGAACTCTCTATTTTTTATTACTGGATCGTATACAACGAGAAAAAATACAACCTTTTTGTAGGAAACGTTTTTTTAATGCTTTTCTAAGAGTTTTTTTTTACGAATTTTGTCCGTCATGTTTGGAATCTCAGATAAATCCAGGCTGTGATTCATGCATTACCCTCGGCATTAGCGTCACCAGATATGCACCACGTGGAGGTCGCCGATGGGATTTACACATCATTGGCCTTGAAAAGAGCCGATGGTTTCAGTGGCTGGAGGTTCGATCTCTTTCTTGGATCAAATGCTCGATCAAGTGACCTTCCTCGTCAATGCACTTCTGCACCCGCTGGCGAAAGTTTACTTGAACATTTTGGAGGGTTTCGATGGAAATTGCTCGTAATGCAACCCTAATCCTTACCTTATACTGCACTGTTGTCGTATTAATTAATTGAAAAGTTTGAATATTGATGAAACTTAATGCCATCAGACGTTGCGCGGAACACCTGACGGTTCGTCGCGTTGCTCTGCTCCCGCACCTTTGATGATAATGCCGACGGTAATGCCCGCCTGGATTCATCTGAGATTTCAAACAACATAACGGACCAAATTCGTGAAGAAAGTCTTAAAAAAAACATTAAAAAAAAAACTTTTCCTATAAAAAGTTTGTATTTTTTTTCGTAGAATACTATCTCTCAATAAAAATACGGGGTTTTATTTGAAATATCAAAGTTGACCTTCTTTTGACCATGAAAATTAACGCCAAGGTATTTTTAAAGGTCACCAGTATATGCCCCCCTCCGAACCCTACAACTTTCATCTGAAACATTTTTTGCCATGTTGCTCAGGTTTCGAGATATTTGGGCTGGAAATTTAAAATAGGACACACTGTATAGTAAATTTAGTAAATCCGTAAAATGTTAAAATAATAATGTATTTTAGAAGCAGGTATTTATTACGCCAGATCGTAATATTCAATTCGCTCTGGGTATTTTTATGACGTTAATAAATTTTGCATTTCCAGACAGATCTTTAAATATTTGACGGAATTACCCATCAAATCGTCGGCTCTTTTTTTTCCTTCGTATGGGAATACCGCAACTACATAAACTTTGCACGGTGCACCTTGGTTATTTACGACCCGAAAGTTGCGGCTCCCTGTTCCGCCAGCTCATCTATTTTTCTTTGATTCCCACCTAATACATAACTTTATCGCTCGGAGTTTCCTCAATTCTTGAACTATGGAATCTCCTTTTTCTATGTTGTTTGCACGAAGAAAATGCATTAAAGCGTAAACTGTTGCGCAAGCAATTTTCTCTACTTCATACCGGTCTATTTAAAATACATAAGGAATTAGAATTGTGAACTACATACAGCTTTACTGATTGTTTGTTTATTGATTCTATTGTGGTATTTCATTTCAAAGTAATATAATACCTAGGCGTACCTAATTATTAAGTGATTTGTTCCGGAGGAAACAATGATGAGCTTGTTGGAAATTTCAATCCTGTTTACAAGGTATATTTAGTGGCAGACTTACAATTTTATCATTTGTTGGTTAATATATTTTAAACATTTATGTAAAACCAGTATGAGTTTAAGTAAAGAAATTTAAATGCGACCAGTAAGAAAGACACTATTTTCTACATTTAGTTTAAGCATGAATTTTTTCTACTTCGTTTCAAAATAAAACACTTAAAACTTCGTTTTACCATTGTATTATTGTTTTATTTTAAAATAATTATAAGATGCACCACCAAGCAAACGTCGCCAATATTCAAGAATTTTCTACTTTGGTTTATTCTTGGAATTTTTATTTTGGTGTAATAATGCATTTATTGTTAGATTAAAAAATGTTTGACAATGAGCGTCATTGTTTTTTACTCTTTGCACCATTGGCATCAGCGGCGGCTACATATACATATACAATATGCCCCTTCCCCTCTTTTTTTGAAGAACGATTTATCTTCCTAGTCGTAACTGGGGAAAAAGTGTTTTAAAAATTAATTAAAAGTTCTTGCTAAACTTGAAACTACTACAGGTAGTGCCATGGATCCTTGGCTCTATATATAACGAGCCCCTGCTTTCAAAAGCTATATACTACTTTTGACAGCTGCAAAATACAATTTTTGACAATTAAAAAATGTTGAATAAAACTATTTATAAGCTGAAAAATACTGTTTTTGACAGCTGAAACATATCATTGTTGACACACGAAAAATACTATTTTTCACAAAAAAATGCTATTTTTGACAGTTGGAAAATACTAATTTTCAACAATCGAGGAATACGATTTTTGTCAGCTGAACATACCCTTCCTGACACACGAAAAACACTCTTTTTGACTAAAAAATACTATTTTTGACAGTAAAAAATACTACTTTTAACAACGAAATATACCACTTTTGACAGCTGAAAAATACAATTTTTGACAATTCAAAAATGTCGAAAAAATCTATTTTTATTAGCTGAAAAATACTGTTTTTATCAGCTGAAATATAGCTGAAAAATACCATTTTCTACAACTATAAAACATAACTCGAGGCAGCTGAAAAATACCATTGTCAACAGCTGGGGATTACCATTTTTGACAGCCGAAAAATACCATTCCCGACAGCTAAAACATACCGTTATTGGCAACTAAAAGATACAATTTTTAACAACAACAAAAAAAAAACAATTTTTGACAAACAAAATGTACAGGTTTTGATAGCTGAAACATGCCATTTTTTAAAGTTAAAAAGTGTCAAAAATATGCTGCTATTGATAGCTAAAAAATACCATTTATATAGGTGGGAAATACCATTTTTGGCAGCTAAACAATATAATTTTTGGAAGCTGAAAAATATCATTTTTGACAGCTGAAACATTATATTTTGAGAGTTGAATAATACAATTCTTATTAGCTGAAAAATACCATTCTTGATAATAGCAACACACTATTATTGACAACTGTATCATATCATTATTGCCAGCTAAGAAATACAATTTTTGAAAACAAAAAATACAATTTTTGAAAGCTGAAAAATGCCATTTTTGACAATTAAAAAAATATAGAAAAATGCTGCTTTTGATAACTGAAAAATACCATTTTTATAGGTGGGAAATACCCCATTGTTGACAGCAGAAAAATATAATTTTTGACAGCTGAAAAATATAATTTTTGACAGCTGAAAAATATCATTTTTGACAGTTGAATAATATTTTAACAGCTAAAACAATAAACCATGATTGACAACTGTAACATACCATTATTGTCATCTAAAAAATACAATTTTTGAAAACAAAAAATACAATTTTTGAAAGCTGAAAAATGCCATTTTTGACAATTGAAAAATATCGAAAAATGCTGCTTTTGATAGGTGAAAAATACCATTTTTATAGGTTATTTCCCCATTGTTGACAGTAGAAAAATATCATTTGTGACAGCTGAAAAATACCATTTTTATTGGTGGGAAATACCCCATTGTTGACGGCAGAAAAATATCATTTTTGACAGCTGAAAAATATAATTTTTGACAGCTGAATAATATCATTTTTGACAGTTGAATAATATTTTAACAGCTTAAAGATACTATTCTTGACAACTACAACAAACTATTATTGACAACTGTAACATACCATTATTGTCAGCTAGAAAATACAATTTTTGACAACAAAAAGTACAAGTTTTGAGAGCTGAAAAATGCCATTTTGACAATTAAAAAAATATCGAAAAATGCTGCTTTTGATAGCTGAAAAATACCATTTTTATAGGTGGAAAATACCCCATTGTTGACAGCAGAAAAATATCATTCTTGACAGCTGAAAAATACAATTTTTATAGGTGGGAAATACCTCATTGTTGACAGCAGCAAAATATAATTTTTGACAGCTGAAAAATATAATTTTTGGCCGCTGAAAAATATAATTTTTGACAGTTGAATAATATTTCAACAACTAAAACATACCATTCTTGACAAACTATTATTGACAACTGTAACATACCATTATTTTCAGATAGAAAATACAATTTTTGACAATAAAAAGTACAAGTTTTGAGAGCTGAAAAATTCCATTTTGACAATAAAAAAATGACCAAAAATGCTGCCGTTGATAGCTGAAAGAACGATTTTTATAGATGAGAAATACCTTTTTTGACAGCTGGAAAATATCATTTTCGACAGTTAAATAAATACATTTTTTAACAGCTGAAAACTACCATTTTTAACAGCTGAAAATACAATTATTGACAACTGCAACAAACCTTTATTGACAACTGTAACATACCATTATTGTTAGCAAATACAATTAAAAGCCGTAAAATGCCATTTTTGATAATTAAAAAAAGTCAAAAAATGCTGCTTTTAATAGCTGAAAAATACCATTTTATAGGTAAGATTCTTGATAGCCGCGAAAATACCATTCCCGATAGCTGAAACATACCGTTACTGGCAGCTAAAAGATACAATTTTTAACAACAAAAAAATTAATTTTTGACAAACAAAATGTACAGGTTTTGACAGCTGAAACATGCCATTTTTTACAGTTAAAAAATGTCAAAAATGCTGTTTTTGATAGCTGAAAAATACCATTTTATAGGTAAGATACCTTTTTGACAGCTGAAAAGTACCATTTTTGACAACTGATAAATATAATTCTTGACAACTGCAACAAAACATTATTGACAACTGTAACATACCATTATTGCCTGCTAAAAAATACAATTTTTGACAACACAAAAAATACAAGTTTTGACAGCTGAAAATGTTATTTTTGACAGTTAAAAAATCTCGAAAATTTTGCTTTTGATTGTTAAAAAAATAACATTTTTATAGGTTGGAAATCGCATTTTTGACAATTGAAAAATATCATTTTTGACAGTTGAATAATACACTTCTTAACAGCTGAAAACTACTATTTTCAACAGCTGAAAAATACCATTGTTGACAACTGCAACAAACCATTATTGACAACTGTAACATACCATTATTGCCTGCTGAATAATACAATTTTTGACTACAAAAAGTGAATTTTTGGCAGCTGAAAAATGCCATTTTTGACAATTAAAAAAATGTCGCAAAAAGCTGTTTTTGATAGCTGAAAAATAACATTTTAATAGGTGAGAAATACATTTTTCGATATAAAAAAAAACATTTTTGATAACTGAAGAATATTATTTTTGACAGCTCTTAACAGCGGAAAAATACGATTTTTGACAATTGCAATTGCAACAAAACATTATTGACAACTGTAACATTTTAACAAACCATTACTGTTAGCTAAAAAATACAATTTTTGACAGCTGAAAAATGCCATTTTTAACAAATAAAAAATGTTGAAAAATACTTTTTTTGGTAGCTGAAAAATACCATTTTAATAAATGACAAATACCTTTTTTGACATAAATTTTTTTTTTTGACAACTGAAAAATATCATTTTTGATAGTTTAATAATACTGACATTTTTAACAGCTGAAAAATACAATTATTGACAACTGCAACAAACCTTTATTATCAAATGTAACATACCATTATTGTTAACAAATACAATTGTTGAAAGCTGTAAAATGCCTTTTTTGACAATTAAAAACTGTCAAAAATGCTGCTTTTAATAGCTGAAAAATACCATTTTATAGGTAATATACCTTTTTGACAGCTAAAAAGTACCATTTTTGACAACTGAAAAATACCATTGTTGCAAACTGCAGCAAACCATTATTGACAACTGTAACATACCATTATTGCCTGCTAAATAATACAATTTTTGACTACAAAAAGTAAATTTTTTACAGCTGAAAAATGCCATTTTTGACAATTAAAAAAAAGTCGCAAAAAGCTGTTTTTGATAGCTGAAAAATAACATTTTAATAGTTGAGAAATACATTTTTCGATATAAAAAAACATTTTTGATAACTGAAGAATATCATTTTTGACAGCTCTTAACAGCTGAAAAATGCCATTTTTAACAGCTGAAAAATACGATTTTTGCAATTGTAACAAAACATTATTGACAATTGCAACAAAACATTATTGACAACTGTAACAAACCATTATTGTCAGCTAAACAATACATTTTTTGACAACGAAAAATACAATTTTTGACAGCTGAAAAATGCCATTTTTGACAATTAAGGAAAATGTTGAAAAATACTTTTTTTGATAGCTGATAAAAAAAAAATATTTTTGACAACATACCATTATTGCCTGCTAAATAATACCATTTTTGACTGCAAAAAGTAAATTTTTGACAGCTGAAAAATGCCATTTTTGACAATTAAAAAAAGTCGCAAAAAGCTGTTTTTAACATTTTAATAGGTGAGGAATACATTTTTCGATATTAAAAAAAAAACATTTTTGATAACTGATACCATTATTGCCTGCTAAATAATACAATTTTAACTACAAAAAGTAAATTTTTGACATTTGAAAAATGCCATTTTTAACAGCTGAAAAATACGATTTTTGACAATTGCAATTGCAACAAAACATTATTGACAACTGTAGCAAATGATTATTGTCAGCTAAAAAATATAATTTTTGACAACAAAAAATACAATTTTTGACAGCTGAAAAATGCCATTTTTAACAAATAAAAAATGTTGAAAAATACTTTTTTTGATAGCTGAAAAATACCATTTTAATAAATGAGAAATACCTTTTTTGACATCAAAAAACATTTTTGACAACTGAAAAATATAATTTTCGACAGTTTAATAATACATTTCTCAGCAGCTGAAAACTACCATTTTTAACAGCTGAAACATATTTTTTTTTTGATAACTGCAACGAACCATTATTAACAAATGCAACACACCATTATTGTCAGCTAATAAATACAATTTTAGACAATACAAGAAAGAAAGAACGATTTATCTTCCGATAACAAGGTAACTGGCAAAAAAGTGTTTTAAGAATTAATTAGAAATTCTTACGAGTTGGAAACTACTACATGTAGTGCCATGGCTCCTTGGCTCTATTTAGCGAGCCGCCCCTGGTTGGTAGTACTTAGAACAAGCTAGGCGTTGACATCAAAATGTAAAATTGCCGTTAACGATAATTCATGGGGCAATTGGAACGCTCCAGTGTGTACTGTTGAATGTTGGTTAACTCGTAATCGCATAATACCACAATATTGTCCATTTAGCACACGGACAATCGTTCAACGACTAAACTATTTAGTTGAGTTGGATACATGTTACGATTCTCCACCAACTAAACTATTTAGTCGACGAGGAATCGTGTGGCGTGCGCACACAGTACGACGCCGGCACAACTCAATTTATGCGGTTTAGTAGAGAATTACTTATTATTATTATTAATTTATGTAATGAAAATGTTGCTTAAATATTATTAAACATGCTCAAATAAGCTAAAATATGATTACATATGCTCATTGTAACTAAAATATGCACGAGAGGGCTTAGATATGCAAAATATGAAAAATATAATCATCACTATTTATTTGAATTTTACTAGATACGAATAGATCGAAAGGGATATTATCTGCATATCAATATTTAAGAATATGCATCTATATATCTTATCGCGGGCTTTTTACGATTGATGACCAACTAAACTATCGATCGTGTGCGCATTCCCATTGGAACTGTGGAACTATGCCAGTTGTACGATAGTAGAACGATTATTTAATCATAAGGGCTCACCAACTGCGTTTGACTAAAAAATCGGGCTGGACGATGGTTGGTGTGTGTGCGCACTTGCATTTACGGTAATACCATTATAGACCTCGACTAAACTATCGCTCAACTTATAATTGGCCGTGTGCGGGCCCGCTTAACAATATTAAAGATAGTAATGATAGTCTACTCAATTTAAAACACTCCGTATAATGAAATATTTTAATGAATACTCAACGCAGCAAAAGTACGAACAGATCTTCAATTGCTTTTTTTGTTGTTGTTGTTATTCGTTGCTGGAATTGGAACTGCAATATAGTGAAGAGGATACGCTATCGAAAGCTCCGTGATGATTATGCAGTGGGATTATCACGGGACGGCAAAACCGCCGCCGCCGAGGGGCGGATGCTGCACATCTGGTACACATATACAACCCCTTCAACAGCACTTGTTCACCATCACATACACACTATATCAGTCTATAGCTCACGCACACGCCCATCAAACATTATACATGACACGTACGTGTTTGGATAATATTGATATATGTTATCATTCCGTTTTATTGCCGCAAAAATGGATCATTCCGCGGTGCGCCGTTTTAACAGCCCCCTAACAAATATAAAAAGGGCGAGATTAAAGCAACACGAATTTCGCGCGGCGGACGCTTTTTTTCTATTAAATTATACACCCTGCACCCTATATGTTTTCATTAAATTTCACTTTGCGCGGAAATAGGAGTGATTTCGTTCGCGTGGGGTCGCGCGGTTTTTTTTTATTTCTTGCAATGTTCAGTTGATCCATGCATCAGTTTTCCACGAATTACACATGTTTCTTCCCTGAACGGAATTACTGTTTAAATCAGGGGTAGTCAAAATTCTTATACCTATCGTTGCAGAAGTGTCATGAGAACAGAAAAAACGCAGTGCATTTATTTGAGAAGATAACTCTTGAACAAAATACCAGATTTGAAAAATCTTGAAAACCAGAGATGGGGTATTTTGAGTTAAGATTAATGTATTTTGAGTAAATTTAGAAAGTTTCAAGTGTGTTGCAGCTGTTTTTATATGTTTTTTTTTACTCGGAAAAAGTTAAACTTAAAAACAAATAAACGCTGTTATCGGTCGTTTATTTTGAAAACCTGTGAAGGGGTTTTTTTACTTTTTTGGAGGTTTATTAAGATTAATATATTTTAAGTAAATTTGAAAAGTTTCAAGTGTATTGTATTTGTTTTTATATATATTTTTTTTCACTCGAAACAGTGAAACTTAAAAAAAATAAACGCTGTTATCGGTCGGATATTTTGAAAACCAGCGAAGGGTTTTTTTTTATTTTTGTTGAAGTTTATTAAGATTAATGCATTTTGAGTAAATTTAAAAAGTTTCAAATGTATTGTATTTGTTTTTATATATTTTTTTCACTCGGACAAGAGTGAAACTTAAAAAAAAATAAACGCTGTTATCGGTCGGATATTTTGAAAACCAGCGAAGGGGTTTTTTGATTTTTGTTGAAGTTTATTAAGAATCATGTATTTACAGTAAATTTGAAAAGTTTTAAGTGTATTGTATTTGTTTTTATATTTTTTTTCACTCGGAAAAGAGTGAAACTTAAAAAAAAATAAACGCTGTTATCGGTCGGTTATTTTGAAAACCAGCGAAGGGTTTTTTGATTTTTGTTGAAGTTTATTAAGAATCATGTATTTACAGTAAATTTGAAAAGTTTCAAGTGTATTGTATTTGTTTTTATATATTTTTTCACTCGGAAAAAAGTGAAACTTAAAAAAAAAATAAACGCTGTTATCGGTCGGATATTTTGAAAACCAGCGAAGGGGTTTTTTGATTTTTGTTGAAGTTTATTAAGAATCATGTATTTACAGTAAATTTGAAAAGTTTTAAGTGTATTGTATTTGTTTTTATATTTTTTTTCACTCGGAAAAGAGTGAAACTTAAAAAAAAATAAACGCTGTTATCGGTCGGTTATTTTGAAAACCAGCGAAGGGGTTTTTTAATTTTTGTTGAAGTTTATTAAGATTAATGCATTTTGAGTAAATTTGAAAAGTTTCAAATGTATTGTATTTGTTTTTATATATTTTTTTTTCACTCGGAAAAAAGTGAAACTTGAAAAAAAAATAAACGCTGTTGTCGGATATTTTGAAAACCAGCGAAAGGGTTTTTTGATTTTTGTTGAAGTATATTAAGATTAATGTATTTTGAGTAAATTTGAAAAGTTTCAAGAGTATTGTATTTGTTTTTATATATTTTTTTCACTTGGAAGAAGTGAAACTTAAAAAAAAATAAACGCTGTTATCGGTCGGATATTTTGAAAACCAGCGAAGGGGTTTTTTGATTTTGTTGAAGTTTATTAAGAATAATGTATTTTGAGTAAATTTGAAAAGTTTCAAGTGTATTGTATTTGTTTTTATATATTTTTTCATTCGGAAAAGAGTGAAACTTGAAAAGAAATTAACGCTGTTATCGGTCGTTTATTTTGAAAACCAGCGACGGGGTTTTTTGATTTTCGTTGAAGTTTATTAAGATTAATGTATTTTGAGTAAATTTTAAAAGTTTCAAGTGTATTGTATTTGTTTTTATATATTTCTTTCACTCTGAAAATAGTGAAACTTAAAAAAAAATAAACGCTGTAATCGGTCGGTTATTTTGAAAACCATTGATAGGGTATTTTGGGTTTTTGGAGGATTATTAAGATTATTGTATCTTGAGTAAATTTAGAAAGTTTCAAGTATTTTACAGCTGTTTTAATATTTTTTTCGCATCAATAAAAAATGATTATAATTTTTCATAAATTTACATGAAAAATCGCAAAAGCAATCGATCGAATGTTTTGGAATTTTCTACCAAATCACTATTGAATTAATATTGAGTGATTTTGTAAAGTTTTAAGTAGATAGCAATTGTTTTTAATTTTTTTTCGCATCAACAAAAAATATTATAATTTTTCATAAATTTATTGGAAAAATCGCAAAAACAATTCATGGAATATATTGTAATTTTCTTCCAAATCTCTTGAGTCAATGTTGAGTGATTTTGTGAAGTTTCAAGTGGGTAGCACTTGTTTTTATATTTTTTTCGCGTCAACAAAAAAATATTATAATTTTTCATAAATTTACAGGAAAAATCGCAAAAACCATTCATGGAATATATTGGAATTTTCTACCAAATCACTCTTGAATTAATACTGAGTGATTTTGTAAAGTTTCAAGTGGATAGCAATTGTTTTTATATTTTTTTGCGTCAATAAAAAAATATTATAATTTTTCATAAATTTACAGGAAATATCGCAAAAACAATTCATAGAATATATGGAAATTTTCTACCAAATCACTCTTCAATTAATATTGAGTGATTTTGTGAAGTTTCAAGTGGGTAGCAATTGTATTTTTTCGCATCAACAAAAAATGATTATAATTTTTCATAAATTTACAGGAAAAATCGCAAAAACAATTCATGGAATACATTGTAATTTTCTACCAAATCACTCTTGAATTAGTATTTAGTGATTTTGTGAAGTTTCGAATGGGTAGCAATTGTTTTTATATTTTTTTCGCGTCAACAAAAAATGATTACAATTTTTCATAAATTTACATGAAAAATCGTAAAAGCAATCGAGCGAATGTATTGGAATTTCATAACAAATCACTCTTGAATTAATATTGAGTGATTTTGTAAAGTTTGAAGTGGATAGCAATTGTTTTTATATTTTTTTCGCATCAACAAAATAATATTATAATTTTTAATAATTTACAGGAAAAATCGCAAAAGCAATTCATGAAATATATTGTAATTTTCTACCAAATCACTCTTAAATTAATATTGAGTGATTTTGTGTGGATGGCAATTGTTTTTATATTTTTTCGAGTTAATAAACTACTCACCGGATAAATGTAAATAGGACCAAAAAAATAATTTGTCTTTAATTGCTTTTTTGTTGTTTGAAGATAACTCTTGAACGGATAACTTAACGAATTATTACCCTAGCTGGTATTTATCCATTTAAAGCAGCCATATATGCACATACTAACGCATATTTAAATTAATTAATATTTTATGTTTTTTACACAATTTCATTTTTGTTCGCAAATGCATTGCTGTTTTTGTTAACATTTCTGTGAAATAAAGTTGCGGTATTATTATTATATCACCATTATCAGGCGCGCAAGGCATGACACATAAAAAAAATTAGCAGCTTATTCCGGAATAATTTACAACAAAATTCCTGATGCACAAAAACTAATTATGTTCTCAAATCGTTAAATGAGTTAAATTGATCAATTATTAATTTTTATAGAGAATCGTTAGTTATCGGTAAGTTCTCAGTTGGGACAGGAGAAAAACATTTCGGCAGATCCAAGTATAGCCGTCCCAAAATATCGTGACACCTTGCGCAGTAACTATCTTTAATTTCAAGAGAGGGGATGCCGGATACTCATAATTATTCAGCGAGCGCCGCCGAACATATTTAATGTATCTTTAGATGCAGAATCTGTCGCGAAGTGATGATTCATCTTCAATACGGCCACTCGTAGATTTGCTATCGCGTTCTCTCCAAATACTTTCTCACTCTGCGCAAACTTTACCGCCAGGTGCCACGACATTTTGAGACGGCTCTATTCTTCAATGGACTATATGAGCAATTTCGTTATTATTTAAACCACTTTTTTAAGTACGAGTTTATGTATTTATTATGTATAAATTTACCAGTTGACAAAAGGATCACACATTTCACAAGAGTTAACCATAATTAATTTTAAATCTCAACTTTATAATAAATGATAGAAATATACTCACGAACGTGGTCTGACGTGGTGATTAACGAGAATACAAACAAGGGTAGAAGACCACGGATGGAAGCAATTAGTGTAAATATGGGGTAAAAATAATATTAAAATATGTTAATCACGTATGTTTTTAATATATTGAATACTTGTTGTGCTACTTTCTTGATGGAACCATATTTTCAAGTTGGGTAAAGTAAAACGCTTGTTTTGTTCCATAATTTTAACGCACAAAATTAGCGTTTTACTTTACCCAACTATGTTAATCACGCATAAATTTAAAGGTTAAAACCTTAAATATCGCAATGAATTGTTTACCTTACAGTTGTGTAATAACTGACGCAGTACTCATTAATTTACAGTAGAGATGAGCGAAATGGCTCTTTTTGTGAGTCGACTCGTCGTGAAAAGTCCACTCAGGAGACCAATAGTGTCGATTCTTGAAGTTTTTGGAAAAATTGAAAAGTATATCTGGAAAAATGTCTGATGAGCAATAATGAATAAATTGGGAAATATTCACGAAATATGGCAATTTAATACGGACGAACTCGTAGCACAATGTATAGTGTAATAAAGGGTTTTTTAATAAGAACTTGATAACTTTTTTTTTTAATATCTCGCAAACCATTTGTGATATATCAAAACTTTTATTATTGGCTTAACGTACAATCAATGCAATTATGAATGGAACTCTATTTCGGTCATGTGTCCATCAAGGACACGATTGCAGCGGTCGATTCGTTGAAGCCAATTTTCGATGACTCGGCCACACAATTCGACGGAAATGGCTGCTATTTCTCGTTCGATGTTGGCTCTTAGGTCCTCTAACGCCGCTGGCTTGTTGGCATAGACCTTCGATTTAACGTAGCCCTGCAGAAAAAAGTCTAGAGGTGTTAAATCACAAGATCTCGGCGGCCAATCGACAGGACCTCTTCTCGATATAACACATTCACCGAACTTGTACTTCAATAAGTCGATTGTTTCTCCAGCTGTGCTGGATGTGGCACCGTCTTGCTGAAACCACATATCACTGATGTGCACCCCATGCAATTTATTGAAGAAATAACGCTGCAACATGTCTCTGTAGCGTTCACCATTGACTGTAACGTAACGGTCATTTTCATCAACGAAGAAAAATGGCCCAATGACGCCACCGGTATGGAAACCGCACCGTACAGTCAGATTTTGTGGATGAAGTGATGTTTCATGAAGCACAAGAGGGTTTTCAGCACTCCAATAACGCATGTTTTGTTTGTTGACGAAGCCATTCAACCAAAAATGCGCTTCATCACTGAAGATGATTTTGCGATGAAAGTCGTCGTTTTCGGCTAACATCTCTAGAGCCCATTCTGAGAACGTGCGTCGCTTCATATGATCAAGTGGCTTTAGTTCTTGAGTTAACTTGATCTTGTAAGGGTGCAGGCCAAGATTCTTTCGCAAAATACGCCTGTATTTTTTGGATTTGGATCGTTTGCGATGGACGCTTCAACGGCAGCAATATTCTCAGCGCTACGACCGCTGCGTTGTCTCACTGGCACGCGAACATTCAACAGTGAATATGTTGACTCAAATTTTCTCACCAAATTGTGAACTGCTTGTCTACTCGGGAGAGAATGACGACCCAAAATTGGCGTAAGCGCTCTTAAAGTTGCAATCACTGACCCGGAATTTCCGTAGTAATTTTTAATTACTTGTAAACGTTCCTCATTCGTAAGTCTTTATATAATGAAAATGTTTGAGTTACTGAGTATTTTGACAGTGACAGCGCACTAATTTGTTTAAGGGTGCGTTCACAATAAGAAAACAAAAGTGTCAAGTTGCTATTGAAAAACCCGTTAGTAATCTATATTTCTATTTATTTGAAATATAATGTTTTTCTATTATATCAAAATAATTATATCCGTAAAAATAAGGATTGCTGCGAAAACAGTAGGAGGTGCAGAAGTACACAATTATTTATAATAAATCCCCCAGAGTCCTCCGAACCATTTACCGCCGTAGATGGCCCTCGACCACAAACAAGGACAGCCGTGACATCCATCAGGCCCTCCTAAATCGATAAAACAAGACGCCCTCATCCTTGAAGTCCAGACGATTCCTGTTCATTATATCCAGCATAAAGGGTCCCTACTTCTCTTCTACTTCCAGCCGGAGATTAAGAGAGCCGGGCGCTTTCTTATTTTAATAAACGCCGCGTGTTTTCTCTATTACATTAGGGCAAAGTTGGGTCTGCGATCCCTGTAAGGGATTGAGAAATTTCATTTTTACGGATTATCCGGCAGTTCTTTGTTTATTCCTTATGGATATTAGGTTTAAATGAAGCGGCAAAGGGCCTCTCCCTCTAGTCCCTCGACTGTGACGAAGAAAAAAATCCATAATGGATGCGGAGTTCCTTGACTCTCTCGTACTTCCGGATCTAGGTCATTATTGCGAACCTGTCTCGTCATAAAAAATAAATTTTGCTTGAAATATAACCTTTTTTTTTTCTTTAATAAACTTCATCTTTGATCGTTTACCAGATTTCAACAATGCGCTTGTTTCCAAACTAAAATTACGACGTAATAGCGTGTATTTAAAGGATAATAAATCGACGGGAACTATTGAAAAATTTAATAACAAGGCCGGGGACGGTACAAAACCTCCCCTCCTGAATGGATATTTGTTTCACCCCCCCGGCGAAATATTGCGAATTAATCTGCATTTTCTACACGCTTTAACTTGCTCCCGGCGGCGTTCGCGTTCTGAAAAAATGGCATTAATATATCGTCATATTTGTCAGTTTCGGTAGACCATACTTTTGTTTTTGCATAAATGGGCTGGAAATTATAAATTTCGGTCGGCGGCTCTGGCGAATTAATAAATTGGGCGGAGATAATTCGGGGCTGATACAAAAGGATAAACACAAAAAAAGCTAAGCGCGGGGTCACATTAAATTTAATGTTACGTAACAGACATGACATTAATAACGCTTGGCGAAAAAAAAAATGATTGCTTCAGTGTTTACAAAGTGTAATTCATATTTGTCATTTAAATTGGTCTGCAAGTGAGAGTCATGGAGGACAGTTTTTATACTAGGAAAAATATCCAACATTATTATTAGTGTTTGGTCCAAACCGTGAACTTGGATAACAAAAATATTGTTAAAAGATCTTTGTTCGGTAATGATCTTAGGCACAAGTTACAAAAACATGAACATTGAATTTTACAGTTTTATCAGCATCGAAATAGTATTTTTCTAAAAAAGCGTCTACTTTTCATATACCTGATGTAGCCACTGTGTGGTGAAACAATTGTTGTAGAACAATAAAATTAATATGGAACCATACACTGTGTTAGTGTTTTATTAAATGATACCATGGAGTTTCAACAAGTAAACGATGAGTTCAGTTCATTAGTTTTAATATTTTTCCAGTTTACATTTATCAGACGACTGGCCAGTTCCTCTAGAGTGTTTTGGTTAAACCTTCTGTGACGTAGTTTTTTATTTTATTTCTGGTGCATCAGTGGTTTCCGGTTTTATATCGATATGTATTATTTGGGCAAGATGATCGGACAGATTTAGATTCATGTTCCTACTTTTAGAGACTGGTAGATTTGAGACGATTTAGTCTATTTGTGACTCAGATCTTCCCCTCTCAGTTATCTGGATTCTTGTTGGTTCATTCAAGTTATTCGACTTGAATAAATCGGTGAGCATTTTTTTTGTCGTTTGTATTTTCCATACAAGTTTATATTGAGATCTCCATATAATATCATGTCGTCTCATCGATCCAATACTTTTTAGTAAAGTATAAATTTCGTTATAACACCCAGCGTTGTTAACCAGAAGTAAATACATAAGTTACGCTAAAATAGAATAATATACAACCACTAAAATGTTTTAAAACATGCCTTCGGTATCCAAGGGTCGCAAACTTTCGTCCTTGCAGAGGCTTAATATTGTAACAAATAGCAATTGTTAGCAAGCTAGGCCTCTAAACCGCAACGGGTTATCGCTGTATAGTGTTTCTATGAACAGTTAATTTGGCACTTGAAGGATCAATTCGAGTGCCGATGAGTGCCGATGGATTTTGATTAGAAATATGTGTTATTTGGAATCAGTGTTCTGCCATGCACCTCAGTAGATTAATTGGTAAAGCATTCGAGCACAAAGCCAAATAATGTCGGTTTGAATTCAGCCCGCGTGCATTAATCTACACGATGTACACAAATAAAAATTGATGTCGCTGGAATATCGGGTCAATGGGTCAAACCAAGAACGATTTACCGATACCGACGGGGGATTTGAATTCGTGGGATTGCTGAGTATTTACAGAATAACTAATTATTTTATTTATCCTGATTATATTTAGGTAGGTTTTTTCTGTTATATAAGGAAGAATTGTTATTAGAATTTTGGGTCGGATTAAGAAAGGGGTGGATAATAGGAAACTGACTGAGCTATGTCGTATTTATAAAATTAACGCTTGGACTGCAATTGAACCCGGACCAATGGCCAATTGGATAAAAGATTTTCAACGTTTTTTCTACTTCAACCCTGTTGCCCTCTAAATTTTTACTAGTATTGTAATTATGAAATAATAATAATTTAACGAAAATATTCGTTTTTGGGCCCCTGGATGAAATTATACTGTAAGTTTGGATCTAGTTCTTATTTATACGTAAGAATTAGATTTTTAAAACTTAAACATGGTTTTCGTCGCACTATATTGTTATGTAGTTCATAACATGTCACTTTTGACAAACGTTAAGCTAATCATATTTCCCTGGCAACGAAAACGCGGGCTGTTAAGAGCTTTTAACAGCCCGCTTTTTATTAACAGCCCGCTCTCAGTCAACAAATTATTAAAACAATATTATCAATTTGAAAACAGACTTTTATGAAATTAAATAAATTTTGTTAACTACAGGAAATTGAACGAAATAACAATACAAATTATAAAAAGTCTACTGAAAGTTATAATAATTTGTTATTGTGCAATTGTGAAAGCTCACATTTCCTCGGGTAGAAGTTGGTGTGGCTTCTCGAGACAAATTTCTATTTTCAACGTGTACATTTGTTGAAAAATTTTCATTTAGATCGGAATTGAGAGCATTCTTTTCTCTCTGCAATCAAATCAAAAATTGTTACAATTTGCTACATGGGATGAAAATTAACATACCAGTTCATCAATATAGGCCATTATTACGTTTATTACGTTTTCGCACACACTTTCAATATGATTTTCTTGCTGCCATCTTTTAAATAAATTTCCTTCGTTTTGGTACCTATCCCTTGATTTTTCTGGTACTTATTTACCATTCGCTTGCTTAGCTCGGGCTAATATTTTCGCTGGAAGTAACGCCTCTTTCTCCATTTTCTGCACTTTGACAAATAAAATGCTATTTGTTATTGGTTGTTAAGGAAACAACGACATGTGCGATTTTTATGTTGACGGTAACCAAAATTAAATCGACGTCATCGGCGATTTTAGTATTTTCAATTAGACACATTCAAGTGTCATTTCTTATAAAATTAGCAGTACGACGAAAAACGTTGTACGTACCACGTGCAGTTAGGGCCGTAACAACCGCGGTCGCTTTAGGGCCCTCCTTCGTCGGGCCCCAAACGGCTCCCTTGGTTGTTACGGCTATCCTAACAGCCCTTAATACGTAAATAACTATAATGGATGGATTAGCCCATACAATATTACCTACATGTACATGGTCTAGATAGTCATTTGGAACATCTGAGCCCAAATGTGGTTTGTTTAGTGTAAAATGTTTTGGTTATTCATTTATGTATTCAGAATAGCTGTAATAGCATTAATCAGCAAGAAAGGTCTTAAGGTGTTTCTTAAACATATTTAAATTTGTAGAGTTTTTAATGATTGCTGACAACTTATTGTAAAGGGTGGGCCATCTCTTGGAATCTTTTTGAACTACCACTTTATTTTAATTTCATGATATTTGACATCTGATGTATGACAGTTCTTCAGTATACAACACCCGGTTAACGAAATGGCACGCTATACGCTTGATGAACGTTGGGAAATGTAAAAAATTTGCTATGAATGTAATTCGTCCATTGCAGAATCAGTGCGAAAATTGCGTACAAAATTCAGTCGCGAATATGCACCAAATGCAAGTGTTCTGAAGAAATTTGTGCATAAAGTTCGTGAAACTGGTATGCTGGTGGACCGTACTAATGCTCTACACGCTCGTCCGGTTCGTAGACCCGAGAATATTGCTGCTGTAGCCCGTATTGTGCAAGCCAACCCGAGAATATCGACTCATCATCGCTCTCAGCAATTGAACATTAGTCGCACTACCGTGAGGCGTATTTTGCATAAAGACATCGGTTTATTCGTCTATAAGGTCCAAATAACACAGCAGTTGAAGAGAGTTGACCATCCACTTCGATACAACTTCACTAATTGGGCCTTAGAGCAGCTGGAAGCCGATGGTGAATTTTAGCGAAAAATTATCTTTTCCGATGAACCGCATTTTCACCTCGGGGGCTATGTAAACAAGCAAAACTGCAGGATTTGGGCATCGGAAAACCCACACGTGATCGTTGAGCAGCCAATGCATCCCGAACGAGTGACTGTAAGGTGCGGATTATGGGCCGGCGGCATCATCGGCCCATTTTTTTTAATCTGGCGAAACGGTCAACGGAAACCGCTATAAGACCACTTCTTTTGTCAGCAAATTGCTGGTTTGGATGTGGGCAACATCTGGTTTCAACAAGATGGTGCGACATGCCACACTAGCAACGAAACTATCGACTTATTGCGGTCAAAGTTCGAAAATCGTGTAATTAGCCGTCGTGAAGATGTGAATTGGCTAGCAAGGAGCTGCGATTTGACGCCCATGGACTTTTATCTCTGGAGTGCTATTAAAGAACGTTGTTATATCAACGATCTAGCAGATTTTAAAGTCAATATCCAAAATGCCATTGCTTAGATAGAGCCGCAGACGTTGGAAAAAGTTCTGAAAAATTGGGTCGAGAGAATGGACTATTGTAAGGCCAGCCGTGGCAGCCATTTGACTGATGTCATATTCCATGTATAACCGGATACTCTTGGCTACAAAATAAATGCAAGATCATGAAATTCCATCTAGCTGTTTGTGTTTTATTACGATTTTAAAAAGATTCCTTGCGATGGCCCACTCTTTATATTAGCGCACATGAGTAACTAGGAGATTTCTCGAACATGGTTGTTTTATGAAGAGTTAAGCTTAGATCCCTTCTGTGCTTTGTTTCATACCCATGGGTGTCTCCATTTAGGGGGAAGCTGGTTTTGTGCTCCCAAACGTACATTTACACAACATTTATATATGTAAACAGAGACCACAATAAGAATTCTATTATTTTTGAAAGCGTTACGACATGTTTCTCCGTTTTTACTTTCTCCGTTACGAAGTACGAGAAAGTATTGTGATCGTGATTTTTTTTCAAATTTTTTTTACGGAAATATCCGTTTTGGGGTCCCTAGGTGCTATTTCAACAATTTCCGGAAAAAAAAATTGTGTCTGTGTGACTGTGTGTGTGTGTGTGTGTGTGTGTGTGTGTGTGTGTGTGTGTGTGTGTGTGTGTGTGTGTGTGTGTGTGTGTCTCTGTGCGCTGTATCTCAAAAACGAATAGAGCAATTGATATAAAACTTTGAACATACGTCTTATTTGATAATCTGAAGAACTGAAAAGCTTTTGGTAAAATTTCGTACACCGGAAGTGGGTGTTTACCTTAACTGTTTTTTGGTTTTTGCCAATATTTTCTTAAATATGAAAAATATCACAAAAATATTTAAACAAACATTGAAGACAACAAAGAAATGAACATCTTTTGCTTGAAAATATTTTTCATAAAATCATTGCTATTCGAGAAAAACAATTATTATTTTTTTTTTAATTATTGGTTTATAATTATGAAACGTTAATAGTTACAGCAAATTTATATGAATATTGATTGTAGAGAATGCCGAAATGAACAACTTCTAAAGAATAAGTTTTTTTCGAAATCTCGTTAGTTTTTGAGTAAACTGAGTTTTTTCATTTGAAGTGTAATTTTTCCATCTTTAAAAATTTTGATGTTTTAAACGTCAGTTTCACCAGAGTTTACGCAACGCTCGATTTACATTTAAAATATGATTTCAATTGAAAATAAACCATGAAAACGTAAATATAAATGGCTATGATACCATCAAATCGGAGAAAGTAACATGATGGCCACATCACCATTTTTTTATATTGAATATTAAACGAATAATTATCTTTTGTGAAACTAGTAGTCTATTTAAGTCTGTTCTCCCTCATACCAGTATATTATATTCCAGATGGGGATAGACCAGGGCATAGTAGATGTTTATTAAAGTGGTTCTTGAGAACTTATAAACTAATTTGGACATAGCAAAATATGCACTGTTTAGTTTGCCCGAAACGTAATCGATTTGGTGGCTCCACGACAGGTCATCATCCAGATAGCTTCCTAAGAATTTGTTGCTTGGTGACATGTTATTCATAGGAATTTGAGGAGCATTTCTGTTGGAAAACAGAATCAGTTTGTTGCCATGACACCAATTTGTTAATTCTGCATTTGCTCTTTCAATGTTCTGTACCAACTCGGTTTGTGTAGCTGCTGAAATAATGATTTCCGTCTTGCATCCTTTTTTGAATATTGGCAGTACTTTTTGAGATTTTGAGTATACTCGGAAACTTTTCTGTACCAAATGCCAGGTTAATTAAATATGTTAGAGGGTCCGCTATCATCAGGACCACTCTTTTCAGAACCCTTATAGGAATGTCATCCACTACGGAGCTTGTTGTGTTTTTCATTTCATTTATTACTTGCATAACTTCACTGGGCGTTGTTGGATCCAGGAACATTGAGTGTTGAAAATTTTTCGTGGTGGTACATTTGTCGGATGTATTTTCATTGAAATGGTTTTTAACTTTTAAGTGAGTTATCTTAGAATAGTAGATAGACTTGGTCGGTTAAAACTAGTTCCTCTGAATTTATAATCGTGATATGTTCCCTGGATTTAGTGGTGCCTAGTTCCTCCTTAACAAGTTCCCAGATTTTTTTTTCGCGAGTTTTGAGCGTTTGAGATTTCACCGTCATAAAAGTTGCGTTTCGTCTGTTTTATTAGTTTACGATGCTTTATCTTTGACGAGATATATTTATCCCTGGCTTTCTCGGTCATTGTATGCTTCATGTCGCGAAAGGTTTGTTTAAGGTTTTTACTGGATTGCCGGATTTCGTTGTTTCTCAGATCTTCGCCTCTCAGTTATCTGGATTCTTGTTGGTTCAATCAAGTTGTGGACCAAGTTAAACGATTTGAATAAATCGGAGAGCATTTTTTTGTCGTTTGTGTTTTCCATGAAGTTTATATTGAGATCTCCACATAATATCACGCTGTCGTATTTTTTGTACATATTTGTGAGAAGAGAGCTTAGATTTTTTAGGAAAATATGCGTGTGTCCACCTGGTAGTCGATAGACGACAACAATGCCAGTTTTTTTGGCATTGATGACTGTTGAGCATGCTGAAAATTCGAAATGTGACTCAACGCACAATTGGATAAATTGATTTTCTTCTTTGCAGATATATGTATTATCTGATAGAATTATAACTCCTCCATGGTCTTTGGTTTTCCTGGAGAAGTGGGCTATAGTTTTTATGTGCTTGACGCTGTTTTCGGTGCTCCATGTCTCCGTTAGACATATGAGTTTTTTCCTCCTGTATTGCACATTCCACTTCATCTGTTTTCCGGAGAAGGCTTCTTATGTTTTGGTGCAATATTCGTATTTCTTGTTGCCTTTTTTATAATTCACTTGGCTCTGTGAGTCACTTGACGGGTTTTCCCTGGATGTCGTTTCGTGGCTTCGTTCCTGGCTTTCCGAAAAAACTTGTACGGGCTAATCCTGATTCCTACTGGCCATATGTCTGGGTTGTTTATTGTTATTTTTCGGTTACGCCGATTTTGAAGCATTTATATTTTTGTTTGGATCAGTGGTCCTCTCGTTCAATTGTTTCAATTGTAAAATTTCCGTTTGTTAGCTTGGTTGTTAAGTGCTTCTTAAGTTCTTCCTCTGTGTATTCATCCTTATAATTTCCAACATGATACCATGCTTTTTTTATTTGGTTGTATACTACTTGGGAAGTTTCGCAATTTTTACCCACAATAGCCGTTTTGGTCTTATGAATGTTTGCGTTGGTTAAAATATTATTTTTAGGTGGGTTTATTGAACTGTTTAAAATTATGCGTTCTTGTGCAGCGTTTTTGTTTTTGAGTCTGGTGTCTGCTTCGCCCAGTTTCTTATTCACTTTTTCCCGCTGTTGTTTTTGCACGGTGTCTAGTCTGAGTATTTTGTCGATGTTTGTAGCATTCATTGTCTTGGATGATTCATTCGAATGGAATTTGTTGGACACTAGTCCAACAGGTGTCACAGTTGGTTTGAACTTTATTTCGGTATCTTGAACGTCGTTGGTAGAGGGCGCATTTGTTAAATGTATTAGTTTGTATAACAATATAATTTGTTCTTTAAGGTATGTTATGTTATCGCTTTGGTTGACTATTATTATGTCTTTCTGTCTAATTAATTCTTTTAAATATTTAACTTTAATACGTGAGTTTTCTTATACATGTACGACCGTATGTGCTCTGTTGAAAGAGTCGTCTTGGCCTTGGGCTTCCATTTCCGTGATGTCGTTGTCACTATCATAGCATTTATTGATGTTTCGTCTATTGTCACGGCAGTTTGAAGGTATTTGACGCATCCCGGGTGATGAATGATCCACATTTAAAATATTTTAAGACATTTGCGGGCATTCTTTTACAATTCCGGCAAGGCTTTGTTTGGAGTTCACGAATTTCGTCGATTTTATTCGCAGCCATCTTAGCTTATTTTTCATTATATGCCATTATTAGCATATTTTTGAAAAATCGTATCTAGGAACTAATAAATAAGGCAAATCCATAAAGTCTAATATTGTACGCGTTATATCTGTGCTCCTACTTCGCTCGTGCTTTCAAACTTTTCTCTCGTAATGTAAAAACCTTCATTACGTTACAATAGATATTAAGTCTACTAAATAAAGCTTCTAATATATTTAAAATTCCCGGACAGTAATGCCTTTTTATATATTCAGACTTTATACTATCACTAAATTAGGTTGTATATCTATTTTAAATCACTTTAACTTCATTGTTATAATATCGGGTAAAAACAAAAAAAAACGCCTACTAGATATGTCCGTTGAAATTTCAAATTCGAAAGATAGCACGAAAAGAGTACTTTCCCGTACGGAGAAAGCAAAAGCATTATTACTTTTATATATTTAGAATGTTTGTTTTGGGTTCAATTTTAATAGATCATGTTTTAGATTTTTAAATCTTGATCAATCATTCACATTAAACTTTACCACATTAATTTATTGTATATTGCTACAAGAATAAAGAATAATAATTATCAGTATTACATTAAGATAACTGACCCAAAATGAAAAACAAGACGCAATTTAACCTAACAAAAATCAATCGCGATGTTACTTCATCAAGATTTTATTTTCCGTACCTTTAAAACAATATCCGAGTTGGTGTATTGATTGAATCAACGAATCTTAAATGTAGTAAAAATATTGATCACCGAGAATGTCAATATCAATATTATTGCAAACGTACAACTGAAATGTTCCCGGGCGAAGGAATTCGCTTTCGAGATTCGGGGACGTTCAGGATTCAGCCATCCGCCTCTCGGAATCGCCATAATTCCTTATTTATTTGTGAATGCATTTTGGGGGGCCGATGGAGAAATCTCTTTTTTCTCGAAGAGATACCCCGAGTTAAATATTCCGTTTAAAGCTGGATATGGGATTCTTTGATACATTCCGGGGAGTATCAGAATTCTTTGGGAGAGAGGTATGCGTGTGCCGCTGCTCCAACACTTAGGGATTAGAGCCCTCCTCTCAGATATATCAGGTATTAACCTTTTAGTGGGGCGGCTTTCGTATAATCCTTTGCGGGGTGCAATACACCTGATATTTGCAACAATATATTACGTATTCGTTTCGTTATGTTAGTTTTCGATAATTATATCGGTGTTTGTGCCTTTTAAGAAATGAATATTTTCTTTACCTCTATTAATTTCAATAGGAAAGAATAATAATACTTATAAAAAATGGTGATGTGGCCATCATGTTACTTTCTCCGACTTGATAGTATCATAGCCATTTATATTTACGTTTTGACGGTTTATTTTCTATTGCAATCATATTTTAAATGTACATCGAGCGTTGTTTAAACTCGGATGAAACTGACGTTTAAAACGTCATAATTATGAAAGATTATACTTCAAATTTAAAAACACAATTTACTCAAAAACTAAAGGGATTTCGAAAAAAACTTATTCTTTATAAGTTGTTCATTTTAGCATTCTCTACAATTATTATTAACAAAAATTTGCTGTAACTATTATTGTTTTATAATTATTAACCAAAAATTAAAAAAATTATAATAATTTTTTTCTCGAATAAAACTGATTTTATGAAAAATGTTTTCAAGTAAAAGATGTTCATTTCTTTGTTGTCTTCAATGTTTGTTAAAATGTTTTTGTGATATTTTTGATATTTAAGAAAATATTGGCAAAAAACAAAAAACATTTAAGGTAAACGCCCACTTCCGGTGTACGAAATTTTACCAAAAGCTTTTCAGTTCTTCAGATTATCAAATAAGATGTATGTTCAAAATTTCATATTAATTGCTGTATTAGTTTTTGAGATACAGCGCGCACAGACAGACACACACACACACACACACACACACAGACACACACACACACACACACACACACACACACACACACACACACACAAATTTTTTTTTTCCAGAAATTGTTGAAATGGCATCTAGGGACCCCAAAACGGATATTTCCGTAAAAAAAAATTTTGAAAAAAAAATCACGATCACAATACTTTCTCGTACTTCGTAACGGAGAAAGTAAAAAACCTTGGTGGCTGTCTAAGCCAATGTCCCATATCATCCATAATTCCCCAACCCAAAATTTCCGTTATTCATCCTTCTTGTTAAAACAATAAAAACACTATGTATTTATTATATCTTACTTTTATAATCTTGTAAATATTAACATTAAATAAGTAAGCAAACATAAAATTTTGTAAACAATTTGAAGCAGTTCTATACATTAAATAAAATATTTATTTATCTACCATGTCTGGAAAGTGCTACTTTCCCACACGACGGTGTATACAATTTTACACAAAATAGGCTATTTTTTAAGTTTAAAAAAATCCAAATTTAAAATGTTGGTCGAATAATTTTACCACTATAAATATTATCAACTATTGCCTTGAGAAACATTAGTCTAATTGTCATGTCAGTTTGAATTAATAGTAATTTACGTTCTGAAAGTGATATTTTACGGGATGAGTAGGAAGTTTGGGAATCCTGCGAATCCCGTAAAATCACTTTTGAAACGAGTTACGTACAATATTTTTTCTGCAGCCGTTTTATATGTTAAAAAAGCAAAAACATACACGAATGTTATGTGACAAGCGCTGTCATAATTAAATACGAAGTTTATGTTTTTATCAAGGCCGCCTACATATATATACAAAATCGTCCCGTAAGTAAGAAAAAGCGTCCCGAAAGTAAAGAAATCGTTCCGAAAGTGAAAAAAAAAATCGTCCCAAAAACAACAAGTTTCGGTACGATTTATGTACGGTGGTACTTTCGATTTAATAAATCATACCGAAAGTTTTATTTTCGGGACGGCTTCAGAAAAATTCATTTGCTAGTCGTTATTCACGAATAAGCAGCAAATTAACGGAACGAGCAAAGACTTAACGAAAATGTCTCTGGTAACATTTAAATAATAAATGTTCATTTCATGTTATTAAAATTTTCTCTATTTTCCTTTTATTATTCCCAGTGCCCCCTTGAAAACCATCTGAACCCGTCCCTGCGTGAAATAGATTGCAAAAATTGTAGTTTTTTTCAATTCGAAAATTTTAAAATCGTGATTTTGATATTTTTTATATTGCACAACTGACAAACACATTGATGATTTTGATTATTGCACCAAATGTGCAAAATTTAGTGCAATTAAAAAAAAACTGGTTAGTAAAAATTTTCGTGAAATCAAGGCAAGACGTCGGAAGATATAAAAATGCGATTTTGAATTAACACAAAATGTAAAAATTACACATTCTAAAGTCCGAAGAACCTGCAATCGATTTTGATTTTTAGAAATGTCAGAAAATGGAAAATTTACTATGCAAAAATTGTACTTTTTCAAAAATTTGTCGATTTTAAAATCGCAATTTTTTAAATTGCACAACATTCCGAACACGTGTGATTTTGTTGATTCAAACGTCTACATATGGCGAATTTAATGTTATTTTAAAGCTGGTTGCAAAATTTGTTTGAGAAATTAACACAAAATGCAAAAATTTTATTTTTTTAATTTCAAAGTTGAGATTTTGACTTTTGAAATTGCTTAGTTTCTGAAAGCATTGCTAGATTTTGATGATCGAGACGTCAAAATATAGATAATTCAATGTTTTCTTTTCGTGAAATTGACAAAAAATTAGAAAAATTGCACTTTTTTAAAGATTGAAGATTTTGCAATCGCGATTTTAATTTTTGAAACTGCACAACTGCCGAAAGCATTATCCAATTTTGATTAAACGTCGAACTATGTAGAATTGTGTATTATTTTAAAATTGATTGTAAAAGTTCTTGTGCAATTGACCATAAATGCAAAAATTGTTTTAAATTTAAAGTTGGAAGATATTAAAATCACATTTTTGATATTTGAAATTTCACGCAACTGCCGAATTGTTCGAATTTAATGATTCTAATGTCAAAATGTAGTAAATTTGGTGTTTTTCGAAACAGATTTTTTTTTAAATTTGATATGCCAAAATGGTACTTTTTTAAGTTCTAAAATTTTAAAATCACTATTTTAATTTTTGAAATTCCCCATCTTCCGAACGCGTGGTACTATTTTAATGATTCAAAATGTGGTGGATTATGTTTTATATTAGGACGGACTACAAAATTTTCCCACTAACTTGACTCAAAATGCCAAAACTGCACTGTTTTAAATTTCGAAGTTCAAAGACATAAAAATCGAGATTTTGATATTTGAAATTGAACAAATGCCGAAAGCAGAATTCGATTTTAATAATACAAATGTCAAAATAAAGCAAATGTGCTGATAATTTTTTTTAATTCATACAATATGCAAAAATTGCATTTTTTTCAGTTCTAAAATTTTAAAATTACAATTTTAATTTTTGAAATTCCCAACATCCGAACGCGTTGTTCGATTTTGATGGTTCGAATGTCGATATGTGGAGAATTTTGTTTCATATTAAAACGGATTACAAAATTTTCTCGTAAAATTAACAAAAAATACAAAAATTGCTTGAAAAGTTCGAATCGCGATTTTGATATTTGAAATTGCATAACCGCCGAACGCAGAGTCAAATTTTAATGATTTAAAGCTAAAAATATAGAGAATTTAGTGTTTATTTGCTCCGCTTTGAGATTTGATTTTTATGTCGGTTCACCTCAATTTTACGAAAGTTTTAATTTAAAAAATCAATGTTTATTTTGTGTTATTAAACTTTTTATTAAATTCTTTTGAATATATGTCTCAAGCATCCTGCACAATAGTTATAATTTTAAACTTAAAAAAATTGTGATGTGGCCATCATGTTACTTTCTCCGACTTTATATTTACGTTTTCATGGGTATATTTTCAATTGAAATCATACTTTAAATGTACATCGAGCGTTGCGTAAACTTGATGAAACTGACGTTTAAAACGTCAAAATCATGAAAGATGGAAAAATACTTCAAAAACTAGCGAGATTTTGAAAAAAAACTTATTCTTTAGAAGTTGTTTATTTTGGCATTCTCTACAATTATTATTCATATAAATTTGCTATAACTATTATCGTTTCATAATTATAAACCAAAAATAAAAAAAAATAATAAATTTTTTTCTCGAATAGTAATGATTTTATGAAAAATATTTTCAGGCAAAAGATGTTCATTTCTTTGTTGTCTTCGATGTTTGTTTAAATGGTTTGTGATATTTTTTATATTTAAGAAAATATTGGCAAAAACAAAAAACAGTTAAGATAAACACCCACTTCCG
Source organism: Ocypus olens (assembly GCA_910593695.2). NCBI lineage: Eukaryota > Metazoa > Arthropoda > Insecta > Coleoptera > Staphylinidae > Ocypus > Ocypus olens. The sequence goes on along the minus strand of OU343053.1, from coordinate 4,232,238 downwards.
GTGCACGAAATTTCACCAAAAGCTTTTCAGTTCTTGAGATTATCAAATAAGAGGTATGTTCATAGTTTCAAATCAGTTGCTTTATTAGTTTTTGAGATACAACAGCGCATTCATACAGACACACACACACAAAGCCACACACACACACACACACACACACACACACACACACACACAGAGAGACACAATTTTTTTTTTCAGAAATTGTTGAAATGGCATCTAGGAACCCCAAAACGGATATTTCCGTAAAAAACATTTTTGAAAAAAAATCACGATCACAATACTTTCTCGTACTTCGTAACGGAGAAAGTAAAAAGGGGGTCGGATCGAAAAACTTTATTTGGATTTTCTGCTTTGTTTGAGAAGCGGTTGCTGTGAAATCAGATATCAGAACGATCAACAAAAAAAAATCCCCGTTGCTCAATTACGATTCGGCTTATCGTGTAATTGTTTTATCTTATGAGTGCAAGGATAATATTTTTATCAAATATTATATTTCTCCGTTACGAAGTACGAGAAAGTATTGTGATCGTGATTTTTTTTTCAAAAATTTTTTTTACGGAAATATCCGTTTTGGGGTCCCTAGATGCCATTTCAACAATTTCTGGAAAAGAAATTGTGTCTATGTGTGTGTGTGTGTGCGCGCGCTGTATCTCAAAAACTAATAGAGCAATTGATATGAAACTTTGAACATTTTGATAATCTGAAGAACTGAAAAGCTTTTGGTAAAATTTTGTACACCGGAAGTGGGCGTTTACCTTAACTGTTTTTTGTTTTTTGCCAATATTTTCTTAAATATGAAAAATATCACAAAAACATTTTAACAAACTTTAAAGACAACACAGAAATAAACATATTTTGCTTGAAAACATTTTTCATAAAATCATTTTTATTCGAGAAAAAAAATTATTATATTTTTTTAAATTTTTGGTTTATAATTATAAAACGATAATAGTTACAGTTAGAATTTGAAGTAAAATTTTTCCATCTTTCATAATTTTGACGTTTTAAACGTCAGTTTCATTCGAGTCTATAAAACGCTCGATGTACATTTCAAATATGATTTAATTGAAAATAAACCATGAAAGCGTAAATATAAATGATACCGTCAAGTCGGAGAAAGTAACATGATGGCCACATCACCATTTTTTTATGTGGATGTTATTTATTTATTTATTTATACACCTTTTTTACAGAAAATAATACAACACTTATATGATAAGTACAACTATACACTCGAAAAAGGAAAACAAAAAATACAAAAAAAACATTATTACAACCCTTATTTAAAAAAAATAATAATTTTACTATAACCAAATTAGGTTATAATAATATACTTAATAAATATAAATATAATATAAATGTGATAGTCCTGATTTATTAGCGTGCGTGAATATTTACACACCTAGAAATAATTACAAAAATGCGCCATTATTTCGTAATTATATCTGCAAGACAAATGCGCACCATAATTTACCATTGATCTCCATGAAACGGCTCTACAATTCTATCCATTATTCCGTTGATATCTTTGGAAATAGTTTAAGCAAATTTTCTGCATTATTACAAAAATTACTGTAACTTCTGTGTTTCTTCTTCTTTATAAAAAAAAGATTATTAAATTGTCACGGTTTAGTTAATTATTGTAGTTATCTTTAGATTAATTATTTATGTTATACTTTAGCTTTATTTTGTATTTTCCCTGTAACTAGGTTTCTAATCTGTTGGGAAATAAATTATTATTATTATTATTATTATTATTATTATTAATATGGCCAATCTCACATTTCTAATATTATCGGAATATAACAGTGGCAACAACGCGAACAAATTATTTGTGAAGTCATTTATAAAAAAAATAAATTGGCGGCTTGGTGGTGTAATGGGCAAGAGCGCGAGCATCTGCCTGCTGCATCACGAGTCGAGTGGGTTCGATTCCACGACCGGATTTCATTACTGGCTGAATGGTCAATTATTATTATTATGCCAGAAAAAAATGTATTACTGCTAATAGTTTTTCATAAGCACTTCTCGAAAAATTAGTAGACGCAATGAGAACAATTTACATACCTCATACCTTCACCATCACTGCAGATTGTAGTAATAAATATGGAAACACTATGATTTATAAAATGTATCTCCCACAAATAATAATCCGTACGTAATCCGCTGACAAAATTGTATATTTAATCGGATAGACAGCGCGGAATTTCCATCTTTATATAATTCATCCGGTTGTTGCAAAGCCCAAAATGAATTTAATTGTGAGGGTACAATACCCTACAACTAGTGGCGCTGTGTAATGGGAATGAATGCATGGCCTCGTGTGTGATGTGAAAGCACACATTTCGTTATCCCCATTAGATTATGGCACAGTTTCATATACTCTATTCATTCGGATGGCTCGGCAAAAACTTGATAACAATTGTTTCCGGACACTGATGGCGTTGCAGATGATAGATTTTAGTAATTTATGGTTGACGGATGAGTGCTGGGTTTTAATGGAATTCACTGGCGATGCGTTTGTAAATATTAAGTGCTACTTTGCAAAATGCTGTGATTTAACATTAACATGTCATTATTTACTCCCGCTATAAAATTATTATAAGCGTAGTCTCACACAAATAATAATAATAATAATAGATTTATTAACGGAAAATCTTCTTTTACAAAATTACTTAAAACAAAAATAAAAATATATTGTAAATGTAGCGAGAATTTTTTTTTACAGAAATAAGGTAATTTACATATAAAAATAAATCGCACTAAAAATCACATAAATAGCAATGATGAACAGAACATGTTAAAATAAATATAAACAAAATAAAATAAAACGGGTAAAAATTGCACAGCTAAAATAATATACAAATAAATACACAGACAGACAAGTTTGTCGACTTTCGGATGGAGTGACTTCATTGAACTTTCAAGGCTAAAACGACATTAGTCTTGAATTTAAACTGCTACGAACTGCTTTTAGTTATTTCGAATTTGAAGACTCCCGGTGTAATGGTCAACAAATGCTTGCCGTTAAACGGAGAAAAATATATTAACTCTAATGTTTTATAGCTTAGAGTATTAAAAAATCACTGAATAAAACACTTACTATGTTTTTTACCACAATTTATTTGATGTATGTACAAATATTTCATATGTATACATACATATCACGACTTAAGTTTCGACGTTTTACTGTCATTATCAAGTGAAACAATTAATGGAAGACGTTACATTTATATCGGTACGAAAATAGGGTGAGGGTAACAAAATGGTTTACAGTGAACAGGTGCAAAAACATAATTAAGAGATTAAAGAATTTTGAAAAGTGGTGAGTACATTAGATCGGTCTGCTCGTTCAACAGATTAACGAGGGGATTATTGCTAAGTCTGAAAATTTCGGCGGATTCAAGGAAGTTAAGCTTTGTACCTTTTGTACAGTTGTGTAAAATTTTCATGTTTTGGATTTCGGGGAATGAATGTTTACATTCTAAAGAATGGTTAGAGAATGAACTGGAATTTTGATTTAATCTAAGTGATTCAGTGATTTTATAATGAATTACCACGTAGTAACGGTCACAACCATCACCATGCTTAGAGTATTATGTGATTCATAATAATCGAGGACGTTTTTAGGTGATGAGGCGCGCTGTATATTAGAACAAGTAAAGTAGAGACAGCTGCAAACATCCATTCAATTTCCCAATAATTACATTACAGTATTGCTTTTGTCACTACCCAGTATTCATATTGACTAAATCAACATAATGCTTCATTCCCATTTAATATTAAATTACCGTTCAATCTCATAATAATGAATAATTGAAACAAAATCCATAACTATTATTTATGTTCGGTGAAATATTTGACTAATATCCATCAGTATAAATAAATTAAACGCCCCATACGAATACATTCCGATGAATTTTTGAAGACATTGCGTGTTGTACTGGAAGAAGAGCAGTCAGTCCCACGATAATAGGGCTCGCGGCCCTTTTAGGAATAGGATGTTATCTTTTAGATTTATGTGGTGTATTTATCGTCCGCCGGCAATACATCCCCTTGCGATACGTGCAATAAGTTACTTATTGTCTTAATATTTCAAAATAGTAAGAGCTTTAAAAATTGATCGAGGGTCTGTGGCACAAAGATAAGTGAATGTGATAAAGAATCGTTCAGATAAATAAGATATCTACAAGATTTTAAATAATCGATTCATGAGGACCATAAATGCATCGTTTAAGTCATTTCATCAATAACTATGACTGGAAAAAGCTGCCAAAAGTAAAAAAAAACTTTTTAACTCTTAAAATTTAATGAAGAAGTTTCTGTACAATAATTAATATATTCAATCGCGGTGATAATTTTCTAAACAATTTTATTAAAATTATTTATTTAGATTGTTTTTAATAAAAGATAATAATAATTACATTTTATTTTTGAAAAAAATCACAACCATACTAAACCATAAATTATCCCATTGTGTGTTGACTAGTATTGGGAAATGAATAAATCGAATCATAACGAAAGATCGGACCAGAATCGTGCACACATCCCGTTAAACCCGCAGCGTACAAGATTAATTATTATCGGGGCTAATTGGTTGTGATTTATGGACTTCCTAGATATTCTAAACCGGATTTATATTAAATAAAACAAGGCCGTGGCATCGTGTGTGGATAGATTCATCCCTCGTAATAATTAACATGCATTTGTATCAACGTCCGCTTCAATCCAATATTAAAACGAATTGTATGTTTACATGCATACGAGCAAACACAATTCGTCGAATAATGGAATTTTAGATAATTAACAGTTAATATCAATTAATATACGTAAAGTGTATTATAAATATGGGGATATAAATGAACAACACATTATCCTGAGTAAATAGTGTAATTTCTTAATGAAGATTACGCGGTAATTAAACTGAATAGAAAAATTCAATTTGTTTCGATTTCTATAACTATGTAATATGTTATACTAGGTATTTTTTTTAAGTTCCACCCCCCACATCTGGGAAACCGCGGCACGGATCGAAAATTGGTAAAATACGGGTTCGATGAATTTTAGGGGGAAGAAAAACCATGCAATTAGTTTTTGACCCCAAGTGGGCATGTTGCCCATATTGGGGTCAACTTGTTTTTTTTTTTTAAATGGGAACCCCATTTTTTTAATTCGGCATCGTCTTTTACACGAAAAAAAAAACTTTTGTAGAAAACGTTTTTTTCCTAGACGCCAATATTTCGAGATATGGAAAGTGGAAAAATTTGAATTTTGAATTTTTCGCGCATACTTTCCAAGAGACGTCAGAGTGTTTTTGGCGTCTTAAGCAGTATTAAGTGGAACCTTCAAAACCGCGCAAGTTTCATAATGGTTTATTCGATAGAAGGACCTCTCTTCTATCCACCTGTATGGAGTTCAAAATGGGTCATTAATTTTTAATGACAGGCACCCTGAAAAACGTGTTTCACGTACGTACAGTCAGAGAAAATACAAATGCGAAACCCGCTCGGCGAGGGAATGCTGCCGCATGTCGGTGCTTAGTTCGGTCCAAACCCGTCCCCACTTAAAATACAATTATGAGGTAATAAAAGGGTATCCCGAGATAAGATGGTCAAAATGCCACCCGACACAGATTTTTAAATAAATATGAAAATATCATTAGTTGTGACCTTAACCAAAGTAGTCGTAAGCCGTATATCAAAAAAAAAAAACCCGACATGACCCGGGAAGCCCGAAAATAAGATTTTTCAAGGTCATTTTATATTTTTATAAATTTATCAACAATTGAAATAAATTTAGGATAGATTGAAATATATAGGGTTATTCACGCTATACGGCACGGAATAGTGTGGCCAAAATACGTGGCTTTCAAAAAGTTTGACTTTTAGGATATATAGGGGTCTATTATAATTACTCTTTAAAATTAATTTCATATTACACAGGGTGTTCCAAACGCCCAAAAATATCAAAGTTGTGTTTTTTTTAAATGGAACACCCTGTATTTTAATAAAACCTTTAATAAAATTATCGGATTAAAATCAAAATCTTGGATTTTATTGCAAAAATTGTGTTTAAGATCCAAAACCATGAATTCTATGGTCCAAATTTGAGATTTTAAATGACATTCCTAGATTATAATCCAAATTTTTGATTTTAGGACTCAAATTCTGCGTTTAAGAGTCAAAAACTTGGATTTTATGTTCCAAATGCTAGATTTTAAATTGAATCCAAATATTGTATTTTGGGTCTCAAGTTCTGCGTTTAGGGACCAGAAACTTGGATTTAAAATTTCAAATTAGAAATTTTACATATAATTATCAAATTAAAATCCAAACTTTGGATTTTTAAACACAAAGTTTGCGTTTAAAAACCATGGATTCTATGATCCAAATTCGAGATGTTTATTGAAATATTTGTATTATAATCAAAATTTTTAATTTTATGTCTCAAATTCTGCGTTTAGGGGCCAAAAACTTAGATTGAATATTTCAAATTTCGGATTTTACATATAATTACCAAATTAAAATCCAAATTTTTAATTTTAGGTCATAAATTATGCGTTTAAGATCTAAAACCGTGGTTCAAACAGTATTTATTTTGGCCTAAATTTAATTGGTAAAATTTTCCACTGTTTGGTCCGCATTTTTTATTTTTCCAGACGAATTTTTAATTTTTAAATTTTTGACCTGTATTTTCGATATTTTTGGTCAAAATATTTTATCTTTGTATTTTTTATTTTTTTTTAAATATTCTAAATATTCTTTATTTTGACCTAAATTTTCGATTTAATTGTTCACATGTTTGATTCTTTGGTCCGCATTTTTAATTTTTCGGGCCGAAATTTTAATTCTAGTTGCAAATTTTTGATTTGATTTTGATTAAAATATCTATAACCTGAATTATTGATTTATATGCGACATTTTTTAAATTTTTTCCGGTATTTTCGAGTTTTGTTTGTTGAAATTTTCGATTTTTTAGCCTGCATTTGTTTTCTTTAAGGCTGAATTTTCTATGCAATGTCTAAATTTTCGACTTTCTGGCCTACATTACAAAATTGTATTATTATTTTTCTAATCTTTTGACCTAAATTTTTCTTTACTAACTTCTTAATTTTCGATTTTTTGGTCCGCATTTTTGATTTTTCGTTTAAACTGCGTTTATTATCTTTAGGTCCGAGTTTTCGATGTTTTGTCTAAATTTTCGACTTTTTGGCCAACATTGTAGATTTTTATTTTCTTTTATCTTTTACCGTAAAATTTTCTTTATTTGCCTGTTAAATTTTTTCTTTCCTTGGTCCACCATTTTTATTTTTATGCCAGAATTTTAGATATTTGGTGTAAATTTTTATCGAATATTTTAGATTTAAAGTCTGTTTTTTATCCAATATTTTAGATTTTTTAACTTGGATTATTGATTTCATTCCGTGATTTTTTTTTTTATTTTTTGGCTATTATTTTCGAATTTCTGATCAGAAACTTATTTTTGGCAAATTATTTTGCTTCTACCTAAATTTCTAATTTTTTGTTTGCGTTTTTTATTTTCAGATCAGGATTCTTGATTCTTTTTCCCATATTTTACATTTTTGTATTTTCGATTTTTTTGTTCCAATTCTTTTTAATCTTCATTATTTTGACCAAAATATTCGACTGGTTTGTAGAAATTTTCGATTTTTTGTCTGCATACGCCCGAGTTTTCGATGTTTTGTCTAAATTTTCACCTTTTTAGGCCCTACTTTTTTGGCCTATATTTTGTATTTTCGATTGTTTTGGTTTCAATTTTAGTCGACTTAAATTTTCGATTCGTTTGTTAAAAATCTTGATTTTTTGGTCTACCACTTTGATTTTTGGGTACGAATTTTAGATTTTAGGTCTTAATTTTTTATTTTTTTGTCCCATATTTTAGATTTTCTTAACTTGAATTATTGATTTTATTGTGCCCTTTTTTTTAATTTTAATTTTTGCTATTATTTTCGAATTTCTCTTTGGAACTTATTTTAAGCTAAAAAGAGTTATATTTAAGGCTGAAAATGGCAAATGATTTTTCTTTTGCTTGTATTTTCAATTTTTTGGTCTGCATTTTTATTTTTAAACCAGGATTTTTTATTTTTTCGGCCGATATTCTAGATCTTTTTTGTTCAACATTTTTGATTTTTTGGCCAAAACATTCGATTGGTCTAAGAAGATAAATGGTTCTTTGTTTCTTAAAAAATAAGGGGGGGTATTATATAAGTGGCTCTACCATCAACATGTTCCACGAGCCGCCATTGGTAAAGATATAAGGTATTTGAAATAAAAAAAAAGAATCTAAACTCAACATAAACATACTGTCACTCTATTATTAATTTGATAAAATTTTGCTGCTCAATTGTTGATAAATATATACAAAATATCGTAAAAAGATTAGTTATTCAAATTTTTCAAGATGACGCACCAAACATTGAAAGAACATTGACTAAATAAAATTTTCCGTCATTTGATCGGTTCGGGGCGAAAAAAAAATGGTTAAACCTTATAAAAACATGAATACCCTAAATAACCTTTTATTTGGGTAAAAAATTTATGGGAATTTTTCAGATTATTATAATAATTTTTAGTGGTTAAAAAAATAAAATCTTATTTTTCGAGGGTTTCAAGGTCATATCTTGGCAAAAATGGGATTATTTACACGAAACTGAAATAAAGTTATTAATACCAAAATATTACCAATAATTTTAAATAAAATTACTCTTTAATTGATAAATATATAAAAAATATCAGTATAACCGAATCCATAATTCACTACAGTTGAATGATTTCTTTATTCACTACAGCTTTGTATCTAACGCAGGGGCGGCTCGTTTTGTAAAAGTTTTATAATCATTAATTTTTATATATATATATACATTATCTTTAATGACAGAGTATTACATTTATACATCATCTATATTTACAATTTAGAATTATTCTGTCTCATGGGCTATCGACATATAATGTCTTTCGGCCCGTCTTTCACAGTCTATATAAAGTGGGTTAATCGCTAGATGATGAAGGATGAAATGAAGAAATGTATTGGTGTAATGTTTGGGTAGGGAACTTACGTTTAGGGGGGATATTAAGGTTGCGGGAAGTACAGAATTGGTTGAGGATAATTTTTATATTATCGAGGAAAACGTGCAAATTAAACAATTAGGTTTTTTTACTGTACAAAAAAGAGTGTGGCAACAGCTTTCATTTCGAATAATCATAAATACAACGAGACAGTTTAATCCAGATATACCGGGTGTAACTGAATTCTGGTAGATCCCAAATATCATTTGCATTTTTACTTACCGTTTGTCTCACGAAAAAGGCCTTAAGCTCTAGCGACTTTATTTTTGACTTTAATTTAAAAAAATATATATTAAATCGCATCTCGATTGCTATAATCTGCTTGTAACAGATTCTTTTAGAGAGCGGTCATCTTGCCGTCATGACGTCATCGGCCATTTTTTTAATGGCACCAAAAAAAATTATAGATACTTTTTTATTGAGAATTTTCTGTGCCTTTGAAATTATTTCATAGGCTTGCATTATACTTTCTTCAAGAAAAACGCAAAACTAAAAACAAAACAAAAGAAAAAGTTGGCCATGCACTTTTTTTATTATTAAAAAAAGTAAAAGTTTAACATCGGCAGATTTTGTTTGGCTAAATTTCATGACACACAATTTCTTGCCGTTTACTTTCTTTACAAAATCCATGGTCAACTTTTTTTTAGTTTAGGTTTTGCGTTTTTCTCAAAGAAAATGTAGTGCAATCCTATGAAATGATTACATCGTTGAATAGCACAGAAAATTCTCTATACAAATTTTGTAATATTTTTTTTTTGGTGCCATTAGGTGGTTTTTTGAAGGTAACTCTTGAACGGATGACCGGATTCGGAGCTCAGTTGCGAATAGAAAATTAAATGCGCCGTTCAAATATCTTTTTTTTTTGAGGATAATTCTTGAACATGATTTTGGTTAGTACTAGTGATGGGATCATTCGAATGACGATAATCGATCAATTCGATTATCAAAATAATCGATTATCTCGAGAACCTATTTTATTAATTCGAATGATCATTCGAATGATCGGTACTCGAATGACCGAATTATCTATACTCGAATGATCATTCGATTGGCATTGAAAGGTTAGAAAGTAAATTCATGAAAGTCGACAAAAAAATAAACGAGAGACGCACGGCGCTAAAAAGACGTTGTTTATTTTGGTAATGAAAAACTCGATGAAAAAACGCAATAATTTGATACATTAAACCGGGAGGCAATCTTTCCCACGAAACATTAAGGCGAAGTACACTGATATTATTTACAATATATTCTATATTATAATTTTATTATGATACATTGCTGAAATTAGAACACAGGTGTTTATTGAACGATTTTAACGAAATAACCGGAGTTCTGTTTTTAGTATTTAAGTCACGATTATTTGACTGATCATTTAGATATGTCTATACCACTTGAAAAATAAAAATACTCGATTCACGATCATTCGAATTATTACTCGAACTTTTATACGGATGATCATTTGAATAAATAATCGATTTTTAGATCATTCGAATAGATAATCGATTTTCAGCTCATTCGAATGATCATTCGAATGATCACTCGAATAATCATTAATTCGAATAGTTATCATTCGATTATGCCCATCAATAGTTGGGACAGATTTGAACATTTCTTTCAGCAAAGTATTGTACTCATTGGACAGATGTGGATAAGATAAAAAAATAAATTCGCAGTTATTTTATATTATTGTTGAGCACTTAAACAAACAAAAAAATAGTTTTAAGTGTTGGTTCTTATAAAATAGATGTAGGTTAAAAAAATAATTTGTCGTTAAATTAATTTCTGACTTTTTAAAGATAACTTTTGAACTGATGATCAGATTTGTAAAATTCTTTCAGCAAAAAGATGTGGATAGGTCCAACAAATGAAATTCGTTGTCCAATTGTTTTTTGGTTTCCACTTGAACGGATGTCCAAATTTGTCAAATTCTTCCAGCAACGTGATGTAGAGCTATCCCAAAATGTCGTGACACCTGGGGGTAAAGTTTGCGCAGAGTTAGAAAGTAGAACACGATTACAAATCTGCGCATGTCCGCATCACCAAATTGAAGATGAATCATCACTTAGCGACCGATTCCATGACTATATTTACATTATGTTCACTCGGTAGCGCTCGCTGAATAATTATGAGTTTCCGGCGACCCCTCTCTTGAAATTCAAGACGTTTACTGCGCAATAAGACAACAGATTTTGGGTTGGCTCTACTCATCGAATAAATGTAGATAAGTCAAAAAAAAAAATTGTCTTACAATTGTCTTCTGGTTTCGAAGATAATTCTTGGACGAATAAATTAATATTGAAAATTTTTCCAAAACTCATATACAGGGTCCTGAATCTCACCTCTCGTCTTCTATAGCTCAGTTACTAATTAAGTTAGGATTTTGATAGTTTGTAGAATATATTTGTATCCTATGATGTATTTTAGGAAAATATTTTTGATTATACAGGGTGTCCCAAAAAAGCGTGACGTCATGATGATATATTTTTTAAATTCCATGCTATGTATTTTATTATTTATTTGGGTAACTTTTATGGATGCCTACATACTCCTATAATTTTATTGGAATGATTCAGGGATATCAGCAAAAAAAAATAAAAACTAAAGAATACCAGTTTTGCACGATTGTTTTAAAAAATGAATACAAAAATTAAAATAGTGCCTTGTTAATAAAATCATACAAGGTACTTATTAAATAAGATTTGATAGTCCCGTTAACCAAGTTTCATCGATATGAATTATACAGGGTGTCCAAAATTTAGTGTCAAACATTTCAAACTTTAAAGCACTTTATTTTTCTTATTTTAAATTGGAGCCCCTGTATATTTTTATGTCATTCTATGCAGAATTAAAGAACAAACATTTTTCTTAATAACAACCCTGTCCCAATTCCTAACACATTAAAAGTTATTGGCAGAAAACTCGTTTTATCAACCATTTCAATAAAAATCGAAGGTGGCTTTAAAAAACAATTTATTGACATTAAAATTTAACAAAGTGACAAGAGATTATTTTGACTTTAGTAATGTAAATGTTAAAGCATTGTTAGCTTAAGTTCTTTATACTCAAGGATAATATTTAGTCATGGAAAAAATAATTCTTGAGTACAAAAAGCTTAAGTTAACAATGCTTTAAACTTTTACATTACTAAAGTCAAAACAGTCTCTTGCCACCTTGTTAAATTTTAATGTCAATAAATTGTTTTTCAAAGCCACCTTCGATTTTTATTTAGTAAAATGGCTATTGAAATGGTTGATAAAACGAGTTTTTTTCAAATAACTTTTAATGCGTTAGGAATCGGGACAGAGTTGTCATAAAGAAAAATGTTTGTTTTTTAATTCTGCATGGAATGACATAAAAATATACAGGGGCTCCAATTTAAAACAAGAAAAATAAAGTGCTTTAAAGTTTGAAATGTTTGACACTAAATTTTGGACACCCTGTATAATTCATATCGATCAAACTTGGTTAACGCGACTATCAGACCTTATTTAATAATTACCTTGTATGATTTTATTAACAAGGCACTATTTTTATTTTTTATTCATGTTTTAAACCAATAGTGCAAAACTGATTTCTTTTTAGTTTAAATTTTTTTTTTGCAGATATCCCTGAATCGATTCCAATAAAATTATAGGAGTATGTAGGCAACCATAAAAGGTACCCAAATAAGCAATAAAATACATAGCATGTAATTTTAAAAAAATATCATCATGACGTCACGCTTTTTTGGGACACCCTGTATAATCAAAAATATTTTCCTGATATGCATTCTAAGATGCAAATTTATTCTGCAAAATATCAAAATTCCAACTTAATTAGTAAATGAGCTATAGAAGGCGGGAAGTGAAATGCAGGACCTTGTATATATAGGAATACTAGTGTTGTTGATAATTTCTTAACAACACTAGTGTTCTTAAAGGTATCTTAACGTTACTCGTTGCTAAGGAGTTATTGGCATGTTAATAGTAATTTACGATACAATTACTATTTCAATTAAATCTGAACTAACATTAATATTAAGAAAACTTATTTGGGATTAAACAATTTTTGAAATTAAAATAATAGTTTGTCAGTATACATCTTATAAATCTATCTGCTTTAGTAGATAGTAAACCTACTGCGTGTCTACTATTTACTTTAAGTCTCTTGCTTAAAACTGCTAGTTCTGTTTAAGCTCCGAGTAAAAGTAATCGTACACAGTACATACAAGCCTGCGTAAAGAAATATGAAGAATGACTAATAAATAGAGCTGCCTTGCAACCCATCCATTATTCTCTTTCGCGTTATTCAGAACATAATAATCCTCCCACCTTAATGCAATTTATCTTCAGTCAAGAAAAAGCGAAATATACGGAATACAGCACACGTATTGTTTTCTGTAAACAAATTGAAATACGGTTATGCATTTAAGAAATATGCTTCGTTCTCTTCGGTTGCATCGGCGTGTAAAAATATATTCAGAAAGGACGAACAATCGGTTTTCAGCTCCGAATATGTATTCCGCGAGGGTTTATTGTGGCGTAAAGATCGCTGAAAGATTTCGTGTTATTCGGAGCGAGTTTTTCGTATTCATGGAATACTCACTTAACTACCGTACTAAGAGTATTTGATACCCCAGAAATTGGGATTTACTGTTCGGGCCGTTTCGAGAATATTTACTTCCTCCGATGCTATAAAATATTTATTGCTACGTATCAGGAAAAGTTGCATTCAATATTTATACAATTGGATATAATATGTTTGTGCGCTGTAAAGTTGTTTGAAATTTCGGTTGGTACACGAGATTGTTTGAAAATTGCCTGGTTGAGGTTTATCAAATTTAAAGAAAGATTTAATTTTAAATAGGTATATGTTGCTTTATAATAATTGTATAGAGTACAATCGCGCAGAGGTGACACTGACCCATCGCTCCATGTTGCTTGAATTAAGTTTCTAATAAACGTATGTCCATAAAATAATTCGATTCAGTTGAGGCGGGAAATTTAAAAATTCTCGAGCGTGCAAATATTTTCCCGACGAAACTTTGCAAGTGCATTTTTCGGCAATCGGTAAAGACAACTGGAAATTTGTCATCAAATTTAACCGTTTTATTAATGAAAGGGATACAATCAATTCTGCTCTTAACTAAATCGAAATCGGAGACGGTCAAAACTTGAATTTTGACGTTAGAATAGATAGAATGAGAATAGACATACGTTGCACTTAGCCCTTGAATTTACATATCGACATACGTTTCGTATTTCATTTCGTTTTTCTTAAGCATGCGAACGAGTATAGATATTTATCCAAACGCGATTATTAGATCGAAAAAGCATGAGTCACCATCACCTCTGCGCGATTCTACTATATCTAGTTTTTGTATAATTAATGTACTCTAAATTCTCCTTAAAACAAAATAAAGAAAGAAAAAAGAAACACGTCAAATACTATTTCATATTCAAAAATAATGAAAATTAATTCAGAATAATCCATCAATTATGATGAACGCATCTTTCTATAAATTACTTTATTCTTTCATATTCCTAAATTATCAGTGTTATAAATAATATACCTTCACTTCCCCTACCTCCTAACATTTATGTACCCCCGCTACAAAAATGCCCTCAATAAAAAGACGATTAGCCATCTCATTCCCACTACATCCTTCAATAAAAAAAGAAGCTCAAAATTTGTAATTTTAATTTCACCCCCTGCAAATAAAAAAAAAACTTAGTTTATTCTCCCATTTTTGTAATACCCTACATTTAAATTAATCTAATAATTTTAATTGTGTCTGTTCTATTTTAATGTAATTATCAGGTTTGTTTGTCATCTGTATCACTTCTTTTTCTTATTGTCACAAAATAATCAATTTAATTATTTTAATTTTTAAATATTTTCCATGAGACATGCCGTGTTGTAATGGTCCATAAGAGTGATAGGGGTGTGTATATAAATAAATTTTCAGGCCATTTTACTTAATATTTAATACTCAGTATATTGTTTTTCCATGTGAATTTATTGAATGTTTTATTTTAATAAGTTTTAATTTAAAATGTTTCATCTTAACATGTTTTATTTTAATATGTTTGATTTGATTTTATTATGTTTTATCTTAATAACTTTTATTTTAATATGTTTTATTTTAATATGTCCGATTTTATTATGTTTTATTTTAATATGTTTGATTTTATTATGTTTTTTTTTTAAATATGTTCTATTTTAACATGTTAATTCAATTTGTAATTTGATGATTGACCTGTGTAAAGTGTACAACTAAAGCACCAATAAAGTATTATTATTATTATTTGGAATAAATATTTAAAAAAAGACTGATATTTATGAAATGCCATAGTATACCACATAAAATGAAATAAATTACAACTTATGTACCAACAATGATTAATTAATTGATTGAGACTTTTTTATTGAACCATAAACTCGCTGTGATCGAAAGTGATGAGTCACAATAAAAAAATTAAAACTAAAATTTTCAAAAATCCATATCTCCATTAAAAATTTTGGAATTTACAAAAACCAAATTGATTTTGAATAAGCGATACTTCGACCATTGAGAATATTTTTTGTAGAATTTTGTTTGCGCGTTTTGTATTTTTTCTACGATGTATTCATTCAAGTGCTCAAAAAATTAAGACGAAAATCTTCAAAAATCCATATCTCCATTAATAATAGTTGAATTTACAAAAACCAAATTAATTTTGAATACGCGATTCTTCGACCATTGAGAATATTGTTTTAAGAATTTTTTTCTATACGTTTTATATTTTTTCTGCGATGTATTCATTCAAGTGCTCAGAAAACTAAAACAAAAATCTTCAAAAATCCATATTTATTGAAAATTTTTAAAAACCAATAAAATTTTAAATTAGCTATACTTCGGCAATTGAGGATGATTTTTTTTATAAAATTTTGTCTGCGCGTTTTATATTTTTTCTGCGATGTTTTCATTCAAGTGCTCAAAAAAATAAAATGAAAATTTTCAAAAATCCATATCTCCATTAAAAATTGTTGAATTTACAAAAACGAAATTAATTTTGAATAAGCGATTCTTCGGCCATTGAGGATATTGTTTAAAGCAATTTTTCTACGTGTTTTATATTTTTTCTGCGATGTTTTCATTCAAGTGCTCAAAAAATTAAAACGAAAATCTTCAAAAATTCATATCTCCATTAAAAATTGTTGAATGTACAAAAATTAAATTAATTTTTAATAAGCGATTCTTCGACCATTGGGAATTTTGTTTTAAGGAATTTTTTCTACGCGTTTTATATTTTTTTCTGCGATGTTTTTATTCAAGTGCTCAAAAAATTAAAACAAAAATCTTCAAAAATCCATATCTCTATTGAAAATTGTTGAATTTACAAAAGCCAAATTGATTTTAAATTAGCTATACTTCAGCCATTGGGGATGATTTTTTATGGATTTTTTTCTGCGCGTGTTATATTTTCTCTGCGATGTTTTCATTCAAGTGCTCAAAATAATAGAATTAAAATTTTCAAAAATCTATATCTCCCTTAAAAATTGTTAAATTTACAAAAACCACATTAATTTCGAATAAACGATTCCTCGACCATTGAGGATATTGTATTAAGCAAATTCTTCTACGCCTTTTATATTTTTTTCTGCGATATTTTTATTCAAGTGCTCAAGAAAATAAAATTAAAATTTTCAAAAATCCATATCTCCATTAAAAATTGTTGAATTTACAAAAACCAAATTGATTTTGAATAAACGATGAATAAACGATTCTTTGGCCATTGAGGATATTGTTTTAAGGATTTTTTTCTACGCGCTTTATATTTTTTCTGTCATGTTTTCGTTAAAGTGTTCAAAAAACTAAAACGAAAATCTTTCAAAAATCCATATCTCTATTGAAAATTGTTGAATTAATAAAAAACAAATTGGTTTTGAATTACCTATACTTCGGCCATCAAGGATGATTTTTTATGGAATTTTGTCTGCGCGTTTTATATTTTTTCTACGATGTTTTCATTCAAGTGCTCCAAAAATTATAACTAAAATATTCAAAAATCCATATCTCCATTAAAAATTGTTGAATTTACAAAAACCAAATTAATTTTGAATGAGCGATTCCTCGACCATTGCGGATATTGTCTTAAGGAATTTTTTCTACGCGTTTTATATTTTTTCTGCGATGTTTTTATTCAAGTGCTCAAAAAATTAACGAAAATAATTAAAACGAAAATCTTGAAAAATTCATATCTCCATTAAAAATTGTTGAATTTGCAAATACCAAATTATTTTTGAATAAGCGACACTTCGACCATTGAGGATATTGTTTTAAGGAATTTTTTCTACGCGTTTTATATGTTTTCTGCGATGTTTTCATTCAAGTGCTCAAAAAATTAAAACGAAAATCTTCAAAAATCCATATCTATATTGAAAATTGTTGAATTTACAAAAACCAAATAGATTTTGAATGAGCTATAAGTCGGCCATAGAGGATGAGTTTTTATGGAATTTTGTCTGCGCGTTTTATATTTTTTTCTGTGATGTTTTCATCCAAGTGCACAAAATAATAAAATAAAAATTTTCAAAAATTCATATCTCTATTAAAAATTGTTGAATTTACAAAAACAAAATTAATTCTGAATAAGCGATTCTTCGACCATTGAGGATATTGTTTTAAGGATTTTTTTCTACGCGTTTTATATTTTTTTTCTGCGATGTTTTCATTGGAGTGCTCAAAAAATTAAAACGAAAATCTTCAAAAATCCATATCTCCATTAAAAATGATTGAATTTACAAAAACCAAATTCATTTTAAATAAGCGATACTTTGACCATTGAGGATATTTTTTATGGAATTTTGTATGCGCGATTTATATTTTTTCTGCGATGTTTTCCTTCAAGTCTTAAAAAAAAAATTCAAATTTTCAAAAATTCATATCTCCATTAAAAATTGTTGAATTTACAAAAACCAAATTGATTTTGAATTAGCTATACTTCCGCCATTGAGGGTGATTTTTTATGGAATTTTGTCTGAGCTTGTTATATTTTCTCTGCGATGGTTTCATTGAAGTGCTCAAAAAATTAAAACGAAAATCTTCAAAAATCCATATCTCTATTGAAAATTGCTGAATTTACAAAAACCAAATTGATTTTGAATTAGATATACTTCGGCCATTGAGGATGATTTTTAATGGAATTTTGTCTGCGCGTTTTATATATTTTTTGTGATGTTTTCATTAAAGTGCTCAAAAAATTAAAACGAAAATCTTCAAAAATTCATATCTCTATTAAAAATTGTTGAATTTACAAAAACAAAATTAATTCTGAATAAGCGATTCTTCGACCATTGAGGATATTGTTTTAAGGATTTTTTTCTACGCGTTTTATATTTTTTTCTGCGATGTTTTCATTAGAGTGCTCAAAAAATTAAAACGAAAATCTTCAAAAATCCATATCTCCATTAAAAATGATTGAATTTACAAAAACCAAATTCATTTTAAATAAGCGATACTTTGACCATTGAGGATATTTTTTATGGAATTTTGTATGCGCGATTTATATTTTTTCTGCGATGTTTTCCTTCAAGTCTTAAAAAAAAAATTCAAATTTTCAAAAATTCATATCTCCATTAAAAATTGTTGAATTTACAAAAACCAAATTGATTTTGAATTAGCTATACTTCCGCCATTAAGAGTGATTTTTTATGGAATTTTGTCTGCGCTTGTTATATTTTCTCTGCGATGGTTTCATTGAAGTGCTCAAAAAATTAAAACGAAAATCTTCAAAAATCCATATCTCTATTGAAAATTGCTGAATTTATAAAAACCAAATTGATTTTGAATTAGATATACTTCGGCCATTGAGGATGATTTTTAATGGAATTTTGTCTGCGCGTTTTATATTTTTTTTTGTGATGTTTTCCTTAAAGTGCTCAAAAAATTAAAACGAAAATCTTCAAAAATCCATATCTCTATTAAAAATTTTTGAATTTACAAAAACCAAATTAATTTTGAATAAGCGATTCTTTGACCATTGAGGATATTGTTTTAAGGAATTTTTTCTACGCGTTTTATATTTTTTACTGCGATGTTTTCATTAAAGTGCTCAAAAAGATAAAACGAAAATCTTTCAAAATTCCATATCAACATTGAAAATTGTTGAATTAACAAAAACCAAATTGATTTTGAATTAGCTATACGTCGGCCATTGAGGATGATTTTTTATGGAATTTTGTCTGGGCGTTTTGTATTTTTTCTGCGATGTGTTTATTCAAGTGCTCAAAAAAATAAAATTAAAAAAAAAGATTCATATCTTCATTAAAAATTGTTGAATTTACAAATAGCAAATTGATTTTGAATAAGCGATTTTTCGACCATTAAGGTTTTTGATTTAAGGAATTTTTTCTAAGTGTTTTATATTTTTTTCTGCGATGTTTTCATTCAAGTGCTCAAGAAAATAAAACGAAAATCTTCGAAAATCCATATCTCCACTGAAAATGGTTGGATTTATAAAGACCAAATAGATTTTGAATTAGCTATACTTCTGCCATTGAGGATGATTTTTTATGGAATTTTGTCTGCGCGTTTTATATTTTTTTCTGCAATGTTTTCATTCAACTGCTCAAAAAAATCAAATTAAAATTTTGAAAAATCCATATCTCCATTAAAAATTGTAGAGTTTACAAAAACCAAATTGATTTTAAATAAGCGATACTTCGACCATTGAGGATATTGTTTAAAAAAAAAATTTCTACGCGTGCACAAAAATTGTCGTAAACTAGGTTCACTGTAATAATATTATACACAGAAAACTGAGAAATTTGAGGAAAACCAATGGACTTTTTAAAAACTGTGAGATGGTCGCTTTCTCGAATGACGTTGTCCACTCTTTCAACAATATCGTCTGTTGCTTCAAACTTATTTTCCTGACTCCTTAATAGTGGTCATCGATTTTTCGGAAAAGTAATGCTCTACACTTTCTCAATCTTTGATGAATTTCTGCTGTATTGTTGACTTCACTTTGTAGAAAACGCATCACAGAGCGAAGCTTGTATTTTATGAGACATCTGTTAGCGGCGCTTAGTTTTTACCCAAGCATTGTAACAAACGTGTTATTATTTTTATCTGCATTTTATGAGCTAAACTTCTCAGCACGAATTTCGCATTATTTAAATTACAAAATGTGGACCAGGAATTCGAACAGGCAATCAATGTTTAATAAATTGGAGTGAAGTTTATTTACATCTAACGCATGTGTAACATTCGAGAGTTAGAACGAAATTGTAATTATCGAGCAAATTTTTAGATTAAGATTACTTTACTTCATAGAAATGTGCATTTTAGTTATTTGTCCCGTTAATAAATATATTATTAAATAAGCGTCTCCTTATTTCAAAAGCCATTATTGCCACTAAGGAACATACAAAAAAAAAAGAAAACACGAACTGAAGTGATGATGTAAAAGGCATATAAAAGAAGTCCAAGTAATCCCGTATACTTATTATTTAGTTTATTCTCTAAAACCTCAAGCAGGATACGTCACGCATGTGATTTATTTAAGGCAAAATTGGAACTGATTTGATCATCATGTGAAAGGTAAATTAGCTTACAGCGGAAAAGGATCGGCAAATAAAAGTTAGGAAGGCAGATCAAAGTCAGACTGTATATTGATTTGCAACATTGCCTCCCTACTTTGAGCACTTCCCTCTCTTTTAATAGAAGACAAGTAAAGTAATCTAAGATGGCAGGATAAGATCGGGATAACGTTCTATCCACTACTAGTAACTGGACGAAACAATAGCTGACAGAGGTTCAGGAATATTACATTTTATCTTGTGGTTGCAATGGTAATCTACTATGAATGTGTTTTTCAATTATTCAGGCAAATATGGACCATTCTTTTACAAATCGTATTTTAGAAACAAAAAAAATTATTACTTTTTTAAATTACATACTATTTTTTTTTTCCAGGACCTTCTTATTAATTCAAATGCATTTTGTTTGGCAATCTGCATTTTTCAAAATATGTTTTGCGTTTTGATAGTTTGCTGGATTCTCCAACATTCAAAAATCATTATCTCCGATGTTGCTAAACGAATTGTTCCCATTCTGCCACCATTTTATACCTTGTTATGTTAGCTATTTAGTTGCGTGCTGACAGAATTTTTTTATTGTTATTTAATTTAAAATAATAACAATTGAATTATTCAAATAATGTTTTCATGCTCTTAACGAATGCAATTTAAAAAAAATACTATGAACTCGCTATTTCTTAGTCTAAAAAACCCATGTTTAAAAAAAGTGGGGTCTTTTTTTGGTTAAAATATATTAAATAATGTTTAGCGCCCGCCGTGCCGTGCCCCGTCCAAACGTGTCTAAGCTTGTAATGAATGCATACTGCGATAAATTTCATTGTTTAAAGGCATCGTAAACGCATGCAACCCTTTTTTCGCAGTGTTCATAACCTACAATTTTTTGTATATATGTCAATTCCTGATTTTTTTTGTAATTTACATTTTCAATTAATTTCTGCTCTCTGTACTATTTTGATGATTTTTTTTATGTATTTGTACTAATGGGCATGTCCCGTAATAAACTTCTATTATTTTTATTATTACAAACTTTGTGAAAACCGTAAATTTTTAACGAGAGAATGTCAAAATCATCGAAATTATTAAAAGCGTCAAAAACCCGAGCTGATAGATGCTTCAATCCGTTCAATTTGTCTCCTCATCCGACAATACGAAAGAAGCCTCAGGAAAGTTCTGCGGCAACATTTAATGGTATTGAATGGACCAATGGCAGAAGAGTGTCTTAGACAGAAAATTTGCAACACGTGCTGCCGTAAATTGTCGAAATTGTGAAAATAACAACGTACTTCAATCTAACCCGAAGGTATGTTTAGCTATTATTTATAATTTACGATTACATGTTTAATGTGCATATGCATATATTTTTAGCACGACGAAGTTGATGATTTTAACTCTAACATCTTGAATAATAATAATGAAGCATTCGATGAAGATTATGGAGACATGGATCATCCTCGAAAGCCCTGAATTATTTGAGGGGGACAAAGAAGTGACTCATGAAGCGATTGATGCGATTTTCAAGGGTTTAGATTTGATTGGAACTTCACCTATTAAAAAGAAGAAAATTTCTCAGAAGTTTTATTCCAAAGAAAAAATGAAAAACATATCTGAAGCAATGTCAGAAAGGATTTTCGACACTGTGATTAATGTGAATGATGATAGCGTTGAAAAAGTGATGGAAATGATGTACTGAAAATTTTAAAAGACGAATTCAACGCAAACCACAGAACGTACAGCAAAAATGAAAATTCTAACTATTTTTAAAGAATGGTCTTTTCGAAAAATCCTTCCGCTATTTAACTGTTGCAAAGAAAACTGCTGTAGAAAATGGAATCTTAGACGATCCTAGCCCCAAGAGCCATCCGTCGATAGATCCACGTTTTTTTATTTCTCTATTTGTTAGGCCTGTATGTCTAGATTGTTTATAAATGTTTAACTTTTTTATGGCGGTCACCGAACTTTGAAAAAAACTTCAGTTAATGTGACGGCGCATACATTTTCGGAGAATGTGTGGGATTGTTTATTTTTTTTTAAAGTGATCAAGGGGCCGGCACGTTTCTTTTATTTCTCCAGTTGCTAGGCCTTTATGTCTGGATTGTTTATAAATTTTTAACTTTTTTATGGCGGTCACCGATCTTTGAAAAAAACTTCAGTTAATGTGACGGCGCATACATTTTCGGAGAATGTGTCGGATTGCTTTTTTTTTTTCAAAGTGATCAAGGGGCCTGCACATTTTTTTTTATTTCTCCATTTGTTAGGCCTGTATGTCTAGATTGTTTTTGAATTTTTTACTTTTTCGAGACGAACATTGAACATCGTAAAAAATGTTAGTAGTGTGCCCGCGCACCTCTTCACGGTGCATGGGGCGGACAAGTTCTTAATTTTTTTTGAAGTGATCTAGGGGCCGGAACGTTTTTTTAATTTTTTGTATTAGTAGGTCTAAGTATGTAGAATAATAACATGTTTTCAGCATTTTCTTATCGGTCATCGAAGTTAGCGAAAAAGGAGATTTTTTTTAAATAGTGTGAAAAATTGTAGGGGGTTGAAATTTTGGAGTGGGGAAGGTTCATGTGTATTCTCTAGTAGTAACCTACCCTGCTTGTAGAAGGTTTTTGGAAAATGTACATTTTTATGGCAAAAAATGAATTTTAAAATCTATTGCTGAAATCTATTGCTAACTTCACACCCGTTGAAAAATACACATTTACAAACAAAATCCGGCTTATTTCATGTTTATAAGTGATAGAACAATTTTCCAGCGAATCCAAATCGTAACGTCATATAAAAAGAATGACCCATATACATTATTTATTCGAAACTAATATATTTTTCTTTTGGTTTCAGGTAAATATCCACAGATATTCTCATAGCATAAATATTATAGCAACATGTAAGTACTACTAGTGTTATAATATACAGAGCGAAAGTGGAACAGAAAGGTAAAGGGCCAAATGTAATCCATCTATTTCCTGTTCCAAACAATTTTAAATTTTAAGGCGTAATATTGACCAATTTTTAAGTGTTTATCTTTTATTAAATTTAGATCCAGGCTTAGGATTTTCATCGAAAACCACATCTTATTTAATTAATTAGATATTCACATTAGTTTAAATCACCGACATCAATATACCCACAGGGAGTTAACGGATTTAGGGGTCAGCGGGGGTATTCATGGCATATTTGGTTAGACTTATAGGAGTAGACCCATGGGAGATTTACATTAGAGTTATGAGGTATTAAGTACTAACACATATTACTGCCTAAAGTCTTGTATTATTATTTTTAAGATGTTAATATTATCAATTATGCACGTAAGTAAGAAACAACTATTACATCACATCACAATGTTTACATCAATGTCATTTTTGCCCTAGGGTGTAAAATATAATTTAGGAGTGAAGGTAGAAAAACTGCGTTATATAACAAAAATGTTTGAAACAGTATTACATTATATTCTATGAACTCTCTTTTAATAAGATCTCTGTGCTAAGGACAATTCTACGATTCATTATGTGACACCTTTCATTTATTTGTCTTGCTCATGAAGTACGGTAGTAAATTAATTTAATTTACGTGGAGCTGTAAGCACATCTAGGTCTTAACCTAAATACATTCGGAATGTCCATTCACTGAAGAGACGTCTCACCGTCGTCGGCGTTAATTCCTCGGTCTGCGAGAATCACCGGCAATTTTTCCGAGGAGCTAATTTCTCAAGGGGACGTCCCTTCCGTCGACATTTCGGTCTCGTACACTACACCATACGACGACAAAGTATAAAACTTCTAGATTGTCTAAATAGAATAAAACTCCGTCCTCTGTCTTCGCCTTACGCTCGGTCTTTCGCGAAAATTTCAACAACTCGTCGCGCGACTATTTCTGTTTTATTCAATTTAACTTTCAACTACGCCTTAAGGACACTAATAAACTGCGGAGTTCAACTCGGGGCGAACTTTTTTTTTTATTGACCTCAAAACATATTTTTTCACGCAACAGCGCAATCTCGACAATTTAAAATATTTCAGGAAGTCCTGCCGAAAATTATTTTGCCCACGCATTTTTATGAGGCTTATATTTTATTAAATAAGTCGGCGCATATATTGGGGTATAATTTAAAAAGTTTTCTGACGCGGGGAATGATATCCACAACTTCATTATGGAATACGTGGATGAAAACAATTTTATTTATAAATATATGTGAGAAAACTTTCACATAACAGATGGAATTTCGAATGTAAAAATAATCTATGTAAAAGTAAACAATAATGTACTCATTATCACTAAAGAAAAAAATAGTGTTGTGGTCATCATATTACTTTCTCCTATCAAATTCTAATAGTCAGTTTACTCAAAAACTAAAGAGATTTCTAAAAAAACGTATCGTTTATAAGTTGTCCATTTTTGCATTCTCGGCAAATATGATATTTCTAGAATAATAAAGCTCAATTATGTCCCAATAATGCTTTTTAAAGTTAGAAGTTTGCGTTTAAGTCAATTTTTGAAAAATCAATACTTTTTCGATATTTGAGCATTGAAAATCACAATTCTTGGGTTTTTGATGGCGATTATCAAAAAAACTAAATAAATAGCGTTGTTTGTTTTTTTCAGAATATTTAAGGCCAATTATTCCTCACAACTGTTATTGAAGTTGAAAGTCTGTATTTACTTCAGTTTTTGAAATATCAATACATTTTCGATTTTTGAGCATTGAAAATCGCAATTCTTGGGTTTTTGATGGCGATTATCTAAAAAACTAAATAACTACCTTTGTTCGATTTTTTCAGAATATTAAAGCCCAATTATTCCCCAATACTGTTATTGAAGTTGGAAGTCTGTAGTTACTTCAGTTTTTGAAAAATCAATACTTTTTCGATTTTTGAGCATTGAAAATCGCAATTCTTGGGTTTTTGATGGCGATTATCTAGAAAACTAAATAATTAACGTTATTTGTTTTTTTCAGAATATTTAAGCCTAATTATTCCTTAATAATTTTATTGAAGTTGGAAGTCTGTATTTACTTCAGTTTTTGAAAAATCAATACATTTTCGATTTTTAAGCATTGAAAATCGCAATTCTGTGTTTTTTCGATGGCGATTATGAAGAAAACTAAATAATTAGCATTGTTTGTTTTTTCAGAATATTTAAGCCCAATTATTCCTCAATACAGTTATTGAAGTTGGAAGTCTGTATTTACTTCAGTTCTTGAAAAATCAATACATTTTCGATATTTGAGCATTGAAAATCGCAATTCTTGGGTTTTTGATGGCTATTATCCAGAAAACTAAACAATTGGCGTTGTTTGTTTTTGTCAATATTTAAGCCAAATTATTCCCCAATACTGTTGCTAAAGTTGGAAGTCTGTATTTACTTCAGTTTTTGAAAAATCAATACTTTTTCGATATTTGAGCAATGAAAATCTCAATTCTTGGGTTTTTGATGGCGATTATCTACAAAACTAAATAATTAGCGTTGTTTGTTTTTTCAGAATATTTAAGCCCAATTATTCCTCAATAATGTTATTGAAGTTGGAAGTCCGTATTTACTTCAGTTTTTGAAAAATCAATACTCTTTCGATTTTTGAGCTTTGAAAATCGCAATTCTTGGGTTTTTTTTTGGTGATTAACAAGAAAACTAAATAATTAGCGTTGTTTGTTTTTTTCAGAATATTTAAGCCCAATTATTTCTCAATACTGTTATTGAAGTTGGAAGTCTGTATTTACTTCAGTTTTTGAAAAATCAATACTTTTTCGATATTTGAGCATTGAAAACCGCAATTCTTGGGTTTTTTTGGTGATTATCAAGAAAACTAAATAATTAGCGTTGTTTGTTTTTTCAGAATATTTAAGCCCAATTATTCCTCAATAATGTTATTGAAGTTGGAAGTCTGTATTTACTTCAGTTTTTGAAAAATCAATACTTTTTAGATTTTTGAGCATTGAAAATCGCAATTCTTGGGTTTTTGATGGCGATTATCAAGAAAACTAAATAATTAGCGTTGTTTGTTTTTTCAGAATATTTAAGCCTAATTATTCCTCAATACTGTTATTGAAGTTGGAAGTCTGTATTTATTTCAGTTTTTGAAAAATCAATACTTTTTCGATATTTGAGCATTGAAAGTCGCAATTCTTGGGTTTTTGATGGCGATTATCAAGAAATCTAAATAATTAGCGTTGTTTGTTTTTTTCAGAAGATTTAAGCCCAATTATTCCCCAATACTGTTATTGAATTTGGAAGTCTGTATTTACTTCAGTTTTTGAAAAATCAATACATTTTCGATATGTGAGCATTGAAAATCGAAATTCTTGGGTTTTTGATGGCGATTATCAAGAAAAGTAAATAATTTGCGTTGTTTGTTTTTTTTAAGAATATTAAACCCAATGATTCCTCAATAATGTTATTGAAGTTGTAAGTCTGTATTTACTTCAGTTTTTGAAAAGTCAATACTTTTTCGATTTTTGAGCATTGAAAATCGCAATTCTTGGGTTTTTGATGGCGATTATCAAGAAAACTAAATAATTGGCGTTGTTTGTTTTTTCAGAATTTTTAAGCCCAATTATTCCTCAATACTGTTATTGAAGTTGGAAGTCTGTATTTACTTCAGTTTTTGAAAAATCAATACATTTTTGATATTTGAGCATTGAAAATCGCAATTGTAGGGTTTTTGATGGCGATTATCTAGAAAACTAAATAATTAGCGTTGTTTGTTTTTTTCAGATTATTTAAGCCCGATAATTCCTCAATACTGTTATTGAAGTTGGAAGTCTGTATTTATTTCAGTTTTTGAAAAATTAAAACATTTTCGATATTTGAGCATTGAAAATCGCAATGCTTGGGTTTTTGATGGCGATTATCAAGAAAACTATTTAATTAGCGTTGTTTGTTTCTTTCAGAGTATTTAAGCCCAATTATTCCTCAATGCTGTTATTAAAGTTAGAAGTCTGTATTTACTTCAGTTTTTGAAAAATCAATAATTTTTTTAAATTTGAGCATTGAAAATCGCAATTCTTGGGTTTTTGATGGCGATTATCTAGAAAACTAAATAATTAGCGTTGTTTGTTTTTATCAGAATATTAAAGCCCAATTATTCCCCAATACTGTTATTGAAGTTGGAAGTCTGTATTTACTCCAGTTTTTGAAAAATCAATACTTTTTCGATTTTTGAGCTTTATTCATGAGTTTGATTTTGATTATCTAGAAAATTAAATAATTAACATGTTCTTATTTTTACGGATAATAAAGCCCAATTATTCCCCAATAATGTTGTTGCAGTTGTAAGTCTGCATTTAAGTCAGTTTTTTTTAAAAAATCAATACTTTTCGATATTTGGGCATTGAAAATTGAAATTCTTGGGTTTGATGGTGTTTATTTGGAAAACTAAATAATTATTGTTATCTAATTTTTTTTTAATATTAAAGCCCAATTATGCTATTAAAGTTGGGAATTTGAATTTAAGTCAATTTCATTTTTGAAAAATAAATAATTTTTCGATTTTTGAGAGCTGAAATTTATAAATTTTGGGTTTGATGGCGATTATCTGAATAACTAGACCCTCAACGTGCATGAATATTCTTTTAAATAAAAGCTTCAACATTAGTTATCAATTTTGTGAAAGTTTGGACTCGCTTTTTCGATTTTCAAGCGCTAAAACTTGTGATTCTTGCATCGATCGTGATTATCTGGAAAACGAAATGATTGTCATGCTTTAATTTTTCAATAATATTAAAGCCAAATTATTTCGAAATAATGCTTTATAAGTTGGAAGTCTGCAGTTCTTTTGATTTTTGGAAAATCAACGCATTTTTTATCTTTAAGCGTTCTTGGATTTTATTTTGATTATCTAAAAAAACTAAATAATTAACATGGCTTAACTGTTTGGAATATTAAAGTACAATTATTCTCCAATAATGTTGTTAAACTTGTAGCTTTTAATTTAAATGAGATTTTGAAAAATCCATATTTTTATATTTTTGAGAAATTATAAAGTTTGAGTTTGACGGCAATTATTTGAAAAACTTTGTCTTTAATGGGCATGGATATTTTTTTATAGTAAAGCCTTATTATTGATTACCAATTTTGTGAAAGTTTAAACTCTGCATTTGTTTCTGGTTTTGAATAATCAATGCTTTTTTGATTTTTAAGCACTAAAAATTGCCATTTTTGCATTGATCGTGATTATCTGGAAAACGAAATAATTGACATGCTTTGATTTTTCAATAATATTAAAGCCAAATTATTTCGAAATATTGCTTTATAAGTTGGAAGTCTGCAGTTCTTTTGGTGTTTGAAAAATCAACGCTTTTTCGATTTTTAAACGTTAAAAATGGCCATTTTTGGGTTTGATTTTGATTATATAAAAAAACTAAATAATTAACATGACTTGACCTTTTGGAATATTAAAGTACAATTATTCTCCAGTAACGCTGTTAAAGTTGGAAGTTTTAATTTAAGTCAGATTTTGAAAAATCCATATTTTTGAGAAATTATAAATTTTAAGTTTGACGGCAATTATTTGAACAATTATGTCCTTAACGGGCATGGATATTTCTTTATATTAAAGCCTTATTATTGATTACCAATTTTGGTAAGTTTGAACTATGCATTTGTTTCTGGTTTTGAATAATCAATGCTTTTTCGATTTTTAAGCGTTAAAAATTGTCATTTTTGGATTGATCGTGATTATCTTGAAAACGGAATGATTGACTTGCTTTTATTGTTCAATGGTTTTAAAGCCAAATTATTTCGAAATAATGCTGTAAAAGCAGAAAGTTGTGTTTCTGTTGGTTTAAAAAAAAAATCAACGCTTTTTCGATTTTCGAGCGTTCAAAATGCCCATTTTCGCGCTTAATGGAGATTTAATGAAAAACTAGGAAATTAAGGTGCATGGATTTTTCTTGAATATTCAATCCTGATCATTTCGGAATTATTCTGTCCAAATTAGAAGTCTGTAGATGTTTTGAGTTAAACAAATCAACGCATTTTTTATAATCGAACGCTTAAAAATGCTCATGCTTGGATTTGTTGGTGATATCTGGAAAACTAAATGATTTTTCTAGAATTTCGAATCTTATTTATTTCCGAATACTGCTATAAAAGTTGGTCAGGTTTTTAGATTTTTGAGTTTGAAAATGGCCATTTCTGGCGATTGATTCATGTTACTTTCTCCGATTTGATGGTATCGTAGTTATTTATGGTTTATTTCCAATTGAGATCATATTGTAAATGTACATCGAGCGTTGTGTAAACTCGGATGAAAGTGACGTTTAAAACGTCAAAATTATGAAAGATGGAAAAATTATATTTTAAATTTAAAAACTCAGTTTACTCACAAACCTAAGTGATTTCGAAAAAAACTTATTCCTTATAAGTTGTTTATTTTGGCATTCTCTACAATTATGATTCACATAAATTTGCTGTAACTATTATCGTTTCATATAAACTAAAAATGGTGATGTGGCCATCATGGTACTTTCTCCGACTTTATATTTACATTTTCATGGGTTTATTTTCAATTGAAATCATATTTTAAATGTACATCAAGTGTTGCGTAAACTCGGATGAAACTGACGTTTAAAACGTCAAAATCATGAAAGATGGAAAAATTATACTTCAAATTCAAAAACTCGGTTTACTCAAAAACTAACGCGATTTCGAAAAAAACTTATTCTTTAAAAATTGTTCATTTCGGTATTCTCTACAATTATTATTCACACAAATTTTCTGTAACTATTATCGTTTCATAATTATAAACCAAAAATTAAAAAATAATAATAATTTTTTTTCTCGAATAGCAATGATTTTATGAAAAATATTTTCAAGCAAAAGATGTGCATTTCTTTGTTGTCTTCAATGTTTGTTTAAATATTTTTGTGATATTTTTTATATTTAAGAAAATATTGGCAAAAAACAAAAACCAGTTAAGGTAAACACCCACTTCCGGTGTACGAAATTTTACCAAAAGCTTTTCAGTTCTTCGGATTATCAAATAAGACGTATGTTCAAAGTTTCATATCAATTGCTCTATTAGTTTTTGAGATACAGCGCACACAGACAGACACACACACACACACACACACACAGACACACACACACACACACACACACACACACACACAGACACACACACACACAGACACAAATTTTTTTTTTCCAGAAATTGTTGAAATGGCATCTAGGGACCCCAAAACGGATATTTCCGCAAAAAAAATTTTTGAAAAAAAAATCACGATCACAATACTTTCTCGTACTTCGTAACGGAGAAAGTAAAAATGAAAAAAAAATATTACAGTCGTATCTTCCAAATCAACATTGCTTTTTTAAAATAATGTTATACAGTATTTTACAACGTTTAGTGGATTTATTGACGACGGAATGTCTGTTTTAAAAGAATACTTTGTAGATGCAGTTAGGACAGTATTCTAGTTGAAAATAGAATTTAAAAACAATAACAAATGATGTGAACTATTTTTGAAAGTTACGACAGTATTCCGGGTGATATTATATAATAATAATAATAATAAAATTATTCCAACAAATCATTATAAAGCTAGAAAGGGCCATCGACAATGTCCTTCAGCCCTATATTACTATATTTAATTTAAAACTTCATGAAATTGAATTTTAACCCTCAAATTATATATACTAACGTTTGTAGCTATAGTAAGCCATTGCAAATATTATTTTTGAATTTCAGACTTGGAAATGGTATCCTATTGCAAAAGCACATGTGATCTGACATCAGAAAAATGTTACTTCAGTATTTTGTTATCGATATTGGAGTGCTTTACGTAATAAGCGCAGGAGTAAATATTATGAAATATTTGCCCTAAACACGCCAGCGTCGTGTTTTCTTTTCATCTTGCCGAAGAAAAATTGCCTTAATGAAAAGGGCAAACAACAATATTGGCGCTGCAAACATGACGAATATCAATTTTGTATATCGGCGTACCTCCGTAATCCGATTCAATCAAGGTTACCTATTAGAATATTCCTTCGTCCCTTCGAAAATTACATTCCCCTTTTGATTCATGCACCTGAGATTTTTTTAAATACATTGCGGCACTCAACGTGTTAAAAGTTCATTTTAATGAAATAATTTCAACTAATGTAAATGTGTCAGAAGTCGAAATGTTGCAGATTAGGCGAATACTCAGTTAAGAAAACATTTAAGGAGGTGGTTTCTGGTGAGTACAACGATTTAAAAAAATTAAACAATGTATTAAAAAAAGCTCCTGAAAATACAATTTGTAAAATCAATCTTGCTGACGTAAAACAAAAGATCGTTCATGAATGTTCGGGAGTGATTAAAAATCTCGATGGCGATGACTTTGACTTTCGCTTGTTAGGTCCCAGTTTTAACGAAAATTTCATTGCAATAATCAATGTTCATATCCAAGCGAAGTTATTGTAAATATTGGGAAACGAGGAATTCGAAGTATTCAGCCATGTGATTGGAAACGTTATATTGAACATGTAATTAAATTTGAAAATTAATATGCCACATTTAACGGATACCCAGCCATTGATAATTAATGAATTACAGTGATGGTGATAACAGTCCAAATGATATTTTAATTAATTAAATGATTACAAA